>PVIW01000530.1:105373-465503 GCA_004026585.1 Noctilio leporinus
TGCTGCTTTCCTTCATGTAATGAGCAGGAGACGGGGTGGGTAGGAGTGAAGGAGGAAGGCAGGGAGGGGGGCGGGGGGGGCATGGGAGTGGAGTGTCTATTCCCTTCAAATGGAGCCTTGGCTTCTTTGTGGTAGGTGGGTTTGTCAGAGAATGTTGAGCCTTTTGAAATCAGTGAGTTTTAACTTCATTGAAGATGTGATTAAAGCATTGCATGAAACATTTAGGCTTTCTATACAGTAGAACATTTTGCTAGTATAAAAGGATTTAATTCCTTGCTTAGAATCTCAAGAGCTATGTTGGACCTTCTTATGTGACAGTATCTGATGATTCTTAACTAGGGGTAGTACTGCCTCACCCTAGGATATATGGACATGTGTGCTCACGCTGCACTGAGAGATGTGACTAGCACATAGTAGGTGCAGGTCAGCAATGCAAAAGACCCTGCCTTGCACTAGGGACAGTCCTGCACAGTGAATGCCCTGCCCAGAATGCTAATGGTGCAATTGTTGAGAAACACTGGACTTCCCAAACTTCAGTCATTTGGGTTCTACCTGTACAATTTTTGCCACATTTTTGTAACACCTGTATCGGTAATTTAATCCTTTTAAAAAAGTTTTAAATTTACTTTTTATTTTAAATTTACTATTCTTTTTGTTTATCATTCTATAATATATCTGCCTTTTATTTACTTTCCTTATGTTTATCTTAATCCTTGCAATCACGAGTTTAAAATGCTATTTATACTTTTCTAATTGTGTTAAAAAAGAGACATGACTGTTCTAATACAGAATGTTCACCTGTGTACCACCTGGCATCATCATGCTCACCACTAGTAGTGTGCACATCAAGGTTTGGGGAACAGCCAGATGGTCACAGTGGATTCATTTCTAGCTTGATCTGATATTGTGTAGTATCCTTGGGAGTTGACACAAAAGCTTTAGGACTTTCATTTTTAAGTAGCCTCGAATTCAGCAGAATTCATGAACTAGAAGGGCCTCATGAGGATACTTTTCCAGATAGACACAAACAGCTGTTACTATCTCTTTATGTGTGGGAGCTCCCCTTGGACGACCTGATTTTCTTCTGGCTGGGTGTGCTTATGTGCCAGTTATCTATGCTCCAGGCTGTGTCCACAAACTACCAGCCATCTCCTAGTTATGTGGACGCATTCACAAGGAATATGGGACCCTGAAAATGCAGAAGAATGTGAGCACTGTCCTCCCTTCCATTTAATGGGCTCAATGCATATGCTGCATTAAAAGCCGGCCAGGAGTCAAAGTAATGATGGAGTGAGCAGAATCACAGATGCTGCCTCCCCATCCCGCAATGAGCTGAACCCATAAGCCATTAAAATGAAACCACTCCCCAGCAGCAACCAACCAAATAAAAAAAGCCAATCACAGCTTTAGTCCATGTACTTTGAAAAGTGGGAGGCAATGAAGGAAACACCTTACCCTGACCCATCAGAAGCAATACTGGGAAAGAATAGCTAGGGAACAAAATCCTGAGCATTCCTGCTATACAGATCCGTTTGGAAAGCATCTGGCTGTAGAGGTGAGCCAATAGCCTCTGTAAATGTCAGCAGTCACCCTCAGCTGGGGCAGGAAGGTAATCCAGAGTGTCATCTCTTAAGTCTGCATGCTGAGTTCCAGGAAAGAAAGCGTAGGAGTGAGTGAACCCTGGCTAGGCAGAGCAGGATCTGGTACATGATATTTAATTAGCTTCTAAAAGAGAGAATAGAACATAGGACCCCAGCAAAGGCGTGCCTGATGAGTCCTAGCTGTTCTGTATGGCAGAACACTGCACAGAAAGCAACAGCCAATGTCAAATTGTAGCTCAGGGGAAGAAGAAAACTGGTCCCCTAAATAGTAAGCAGAGTATCAAGGATACCTCAACTTACTATAAGAGAGCAAATAGAAGTTTTGGATGGAGATACTCACTTCAAGTATGTGCATGATAAAATAAGTGTAATGACAACTGTGAAAATACTACAGCAGAGGAATGAAAGAAAGGAACATGGCTTGCAAAAAATAGACATAACCAACTTGGTCTGAAAACAAAACCAACTCAGGAAAACCCAACCTCACAAGCATTGCATGCTGTAGAAGAACTCCATATCAATTCCATAGAAATAAAAACTCAATGTAGCCATGATAAAATAATGAGACTCTTTTAAAATTTTAATTTTATTAAAAAAATTGATTTATGATTTTTAGAGAGAGGGGAAATGAGAGGCAGAGAGAGAGAGAGACATCAGTGTATGGTTGCCTTTCACTTGCCTCTAGCCACAGAGCTGGCTGGAGACCTGGCTTGCAACCTGGTTATGTTGCCCTGACTGGGAATTGAACCAGCAACCTTTGGGTTCATAGGCTGGTGCCTTATCCACTGTGCCACCAGCCAGGGCTAATTTTTTTTTTCTTTTCTTTTTTTATTGTTGTATTATAAATTTTTATTTTTAATTGTGGTAAAATATACATAACATAAAATGTGCCATCTGTTCTATTTTTAAATGTACACACCAGGAGTGTTAAGTACATTTATGTTGTACTTAATAAAACGCCCCATGTCTCCCTCCCCCAGTGCCTGGGGAAGATCATTCTTTCCATCTCGATAAATTTAGCTGCTTCAGTACCTCATGGCAGTGAAATCAGAGTATTTGTCCTTTTGTGACTGGCTTATTTCACTTAACTTAATTCCCTTAAGGTTCATACATGTTGTAGTGTGGGCCAGAATTTTTTTCCTTTTTAGGGCTGTATAATATTCTAATGTACAATACATCACTTTTTGTCTATTCATCTCTTGATAGACACTTGAGTTGCTTTCATTTTTTGGCTATTGTGAACAATGCTGCTATGAAAATGGAGATATCAATACAGATAGCTCTTTGAGTCATTGCTTTCAGTTCTTTTAGGTAAATAGTAGAATTGCTGGATTATATGGTAAGCTCATTTTTAATTTAACCACCATACAGTTTTCCATAGCAGCTGTACTATTTTACATATACACCAACAGTGCACAAGGGTTCCAGTTTCTCCACATCTTCACAACACTTACTGTCAGTTTCTAAAAAATATTTTTTAAAACCTGGCTGAGCCCTGTTTGGTAGCAAAGTGGATAAGGTGCTGGCCTGCAAACCCAAAGGTTGCAGGTTTGATTCTCCAGCCAGGGCACATAACCAGGTTGCAAACCAGGTCTCCAGTCAGCTCTGTGGCTGGAGGCAGGTGAAATGCAACCATACATTGATGTCTCTCTCCCTCTCTGCCTCTCGCCCTTCCCCTCTTTCTAAAAAAATAATGAAATAAAATCTTTAAAAAAACAAAAAACCTGGCTGGTGGCACAGTGAATAAGGTGCTGGCCTGTGAACCTAAAGGTCATGGATTTGATTCCCCAGCCAGGGCACATAACCAGGTTGCAAGCCAGGTCTCCAGCTTGGTCTGTAGCTGAAGGCAGGTGAAAGGCAACCATACATTGAAAATAAATAAATAAATAATAAAAGATACTTAAAAAACTTCCCAATTACAGTTGATATACAATATTTAATATTAGTTTCAGGTGAACAACATAGTGACTAGACGTTTAAATAACTTACAAAGTGTCTAATATCCATTGGGCACCATTCATATTTATTACAATATTATTGACTATATTCCCATGCTGTGCTTTATATCCCTGTGACTGTTCTTATAACTGGCAATTTATACATCTTAATCCCACCCCCTTTACAGACATCGCCCCAGCCCCTCTCCTATCTGGCAACCATCAAAATGTTCCCTCTGTCTACAAGTCTGATTCTGTATTGTTTGTTTATTTTATTTACTTTTTTGAGATTCCACATGTAAGTGAACCCTATGGTATTTATTTTTCTCTGGCATGTTTCACTTAGTAGAATACCATCCAGGTCCATCTATATTGTTGCAAATTGAAACATTTCCTTCTTTTTTATAGTTAAGTAATATTCTATTGTACATATGTACTTCATCTTTATTCATTTGTCTGTTGATGGACATTTAGGTTGTTTTCATATCTTGGCTGTTATAAATAATGCTGCATTCAACATATGGGTACATATATCTTTTGATTTAGTGTTTTGGGTTTCTTTGGATGAGTACCCAGAACTGGAATTGCTGGATCATTCTTTGTGTCTTGCTTCCATCTTTGTTTTAAAGTCTGTTTTGTCTAATAAAAGTATTGTTACTCTACTCCAACATTGTTTTTTCATTTTTCATGAAATATATTTTTCTATATCTTTACTTTCAGCCTCTGTGTGTCTTTCAGTCTGAAGTGAGTTTATTGTAGACGGTATATGTGAGGGTCTCGTTTACTTGTCTGTTCAGCCACCATATATTTTTTGACTGAAGCATTCAATCCATTTACATTTAAAGTAATTATTGATAGGTATGTAGTTGTTGCCATTTTATTATTTGTATTTTTAATCTTTCTCTTCTTCTAAAAGAAATTTCTTTAACATTTCTTGTATACTGATTTGTTAGTGATGAATTCTTATAGTTTTTTTGTGTCTGGAAAGCTCTTTATCTATCTTTCAATTCTAAATGACAGCTTGGCCAAGGAGAGTGATCTTGGTTGTAGTTTTTTGCTTTTTACCACTTTGAATATTTCATGCCAGTCCCTTCTGACCTGGAAAGTTTCTTTTGAGAAATAACCTAACAGTCTTATGGAAACTCCCTTGTAGATGACTAACTGCTTTTCTCTTGCTGCTTTTGAGATTCTCTCTTGGTCTTTAACTTTTGGCATTTTTTTTTTTAAACTTTTGGCATTTTAATTATGATGTGTCTTGGTGTGGGCCTCCTTGGATTTGGAACTCTCTATGCTCCCTCAGCTTGCATGTTTATTTTTTGCCAGGTTAGAGAAGTTTCCCATCATTTCTTTTTTTTATTTTTATTTACAGCTTATAGTCAATATTATTTTATATTCATTTTAGGTATACAGCATAATGGTTAGACAGTCATATACTTTACAAAGTGATCCCCCTGTACTATCATTATTTTTTTCTTTCTTTTTTAAAAGATTTTATTATTTTTAAAAAGAAGGGCATCGAGGAAGGAAGAAAGGGAGAGAAGCGTCAATGTATGGTTGCCTTTCACCTGCCTCCAGCCAAGGACCTGGCTGGAGACCTGGCTTGCAACCTGGTTATGTGCCCTGACTGGGAATCAAACCAGTGACCTTTGGGTTCGCAGGCCAGCACCAATTGACTGAGTCACCAGCCAGGGCTGATATCATTATTTCTTAAAATAGGTTTTCAGTCCCTTGTTCTCTTTCTGTCCTCCTTCTGGTATCTCCATGATGCAAATGCTGGCACATTTGCTGTTGCCTCAGTAATCCCTTAAACTATCCTCATTATTTTTTTTTTCCTTTTTGCTGTTACCTTGTCTTCCAAAATGCTGATTCAATCTTCTGCTTCATATTCTTTACATTGAGTCCCTCTAATGTATTCCACATTTCAGTTATTGTAATCTTGATTTCTGACTTGTTTTTCTGTTTACTACCTTCATTTTAATGTTTTCCATCTCTTTGTTAAAGTTCTGGATTCATCTTCTCTTCTGCTAAGTTTTTTGAACATCCTTATAGCCAGATTTTGACCTCTACATCTGGTCAAATTGCTTATATGCATTTTCTAAGGTTTCATTCTTTTTCTTTCTTTAAGATTTTATTCATTATTTTCAGAGAAGGGCAGAGAGGGAGAAAGAAAGGGAGAGAAGCATCAATGTATGGTTGCCTTTCACCTGCCTCCAGCTAAGCATCTGGCTGGAGACCTGGTTTGCAACCTGGTTATGTGCTCTGGCTGGGAATCGAACCAGAGACTTTTGGGTTAGTAGGCCAGTGCCAATCCACTGGGCCACACCAGCCAGGGCTGAAGTTTCATTCTTTTTCCGAAGTTTTGTTCTGTTCTTTCATTTGGGGCATGTTTCTTTGTCTCCTCATTTTGGCTGATTCCTTGTGTTTGTATCTATGTATTAGGTAGATCTGCTCTGTCTCCCATCTTGGTAGAATAATCTTATGTGGTAGGCACTCTGTGGAGCCTGGTAGTGCAGTCTCCATGGTCCCCTGATCCAGGTGCTTCAAGGTATCCCTTGTGTGGGTTGTGTGTGCCCTCCTGTTGTAGTTGAGCCTTGATTACTGTTGACCTGTCAGTGGAAGGGATTGAATCTCAGGCTGATTTGCCATGGAATGGCTCTGACTACATTATATGAACTGTTTTATGGTGGCTGATATCATGGAGCCTGGTTCACTTAAGCAGGGCTCTGGGGCCTGCGGAGTCCACTCTTTCAGTATTTCCTTTGTAGAGCTAACTGGGTGATACTCTGGTGTGAACTGAAGTCGCCACTGAGTATGTTGGTTCTGGGGCCTTTTAGGTGGGGCTGTGGTGCAGGCTACTTCAGCCACTATTGTTCCTAGCCTGGGGCCATCTGGTGGGACCTACAGAGTGATTTGTAGATGGCTTAGACATGCTGGGAAAGTCCCACTGTCACTTATGGTCAGCTTGGAGTCACCTAGGAAGAGTTATGGGGCATGCTGAGGTTAGACACTACTTGTTTGGGATTCGTGAACCTTTGAAAGCTTTTAGGAAAGTCCATAGCTTAAGCTGAGACGAGCCATTTGTATGAAAAAGATATCTGAAGCAGCTTGGGAAGACCCACAAATTGGGTGGGACAGAGTCTCAGGGAATCACCAGAGCAGGACAAAGAGTGTTAGTCTTGTTGATGGAGGGTCAGACCTGTTGCTACCTGTGCCCACAGACTGTTGTGGGAGGGCTCAATACAGGGACAGTGCAGTCTGCCAGCTCTTCTGTTGGGGAGGAATCTGCCTCTCCATCTCTTTCCCGCAGCCAGACAATTCAGTTTCTCCCATTAGGTCCTTGGCATTTTTCCAGTTGCTGTCCCAGTGATGGCTTAGAGCTAGTAAGCCCATTTTCGGGGCCCTTTAAGATGAATTCCTGGGACTCCACAAAGTCCTCCTTCTCACTCAGCTGCAGTCCCTGCTGGTTTTCACAGCCAGGAGTTATGGGGGCTCCTCTTCCTAACACTGAAACTATAGGCTGGGGAGCCTGGTGTGGGGCTGGAACCCCCTCATTCCTTATGGGGGGATCTCCACAGCCAAGATATACAGCTGTCTTGTTTCTTAACCACCATCCTGTGTTTGTTTTATGTTTCCAGCTTTCCTAGACTCAACATGGCTTCTTTTGTTTTATCCATAGTTATAGGACTTCTGTTCAGCTAGTATTTGGCTGGTTGACAAGAATGGTTGTTCTGTAACTTAGTTGTAATTTTGATGTGGCCATGGGAGGAAGCAAGCACAGTATTTACCAACTCCACCATCTTGACTGGAAGTCTATTTTCCGTTTTTTGATAGTAGTCATCCTGATGAGCATGAGCTGAAATGGGATTTTTAAGAGATTGATGAAAGATCCAAGAAAATACATTGAGAACACCAACATGAAACAATATTCGAACCAGGAAAAACAAAACAGAACAGACGTTGTGGGAAAACAAATGAGTGGTAGGGGGAAAGTCAGGAGCTCATCACGGAGTTAAAGCAGTGAGACGGAAAAAGATGGCTGTGGTGGGTGAGCAAAGCCATGCAGCATTTGAGGAAGAAAAAAATGCACAGATATAACACAAGAAGATTTTTCTTAAAGGAAGGAAGTACATCTTTGGTTGCAAGGTCATGCCACATGCCTGGAAAAGCAAATAAAAAATGGGCAAGCTGTACCCTGGTCTACACCTTCAGTACTCTAAACTCCAGACAGGAAAAACAAGTTTTAGGAAATAGGAATATCAAGTTGGTATCAGAATTCTCCACACCAACATTCTCTACCATGAAATGTGAGCAAGGTCTACAAACTTGTAAGAGGAATAAAATTATTAAAATATTATAAAATATATTCATAATTAAGAAGTATAACATTAGAATAATATAATATGAATATAATATTGAGTTATTATTTAGTAGTAAAGGCAATAAACAGTCTTTATTTGAAAGAACTCAAGGAATATAGTAACCATGATCATTTCTTGAGAAAAACCACCCAGTGATAAAATTGACCCAGAGGCTTAAATCAAAATAACAGGCTCAGAACTAGATATTCCATAGGTTAAAAATACAATAACAACAACAAAACAAAAGTGAATATTCAAACCATTATAATGTAGTTTTAAGACTAAACAACTGGGGAAGGAGTGTTTATTGCTACAGAAGCCTATAAATGTTATGCACCTGGCAAAATAAAAATGACATAAGCAAAAAAATAAAATAAAATCAAGAGGTGTGAGGAAAGGGAGCATTCATTGTATAGCATTTATGTTAAAACATGCAATTTATCTCTTAAATCTTTAAAAAAATTCTTGGGGGACAGAGGGGAGCAAAAAGGAGATGGATGTAATACAACAACAATAAAATTAAAAAAAAATTCTTAGCATTGATTCTTGTGTGCATATGTTTTAAGTATTTTAACTCAGGTCAGAAAGTCATTTAATTTCTCTTCTTCTTTTTCTTCTGTTATACTCAAACAGAATTAAATAACTCTTAGAAAAAAACCTGTTATATTATTATTCTAATAGTATGTGTACATAAAGACATGCCCAAAATTATGTCAACCCAGTATAAATAGAATAGTGGGATATTGGATGATTTGTTTTCTTCTTTGTACTTTGTACTTGAATTCTTAATGAGCTCATATTTTATTTTTACAAAAGTTATAAAATAATTACTGTTAATATAAAATATTGGTCAGTGGTATCATCCTTAGTCTAATTGCTTCTTAGTTGTTTTTTTAAAAATTACAATCTTGATAAACACCAGAAAGAGTCTTTGGCAATAATTTTACAACTCATGCCCAAGGTAATGGCAACTGCCAAAGCATGTGAGTAGAAAACATTAGCTATTCTAATAGGGTACCTTTTGCCCTATTGTATTCATAAACCAAAACAGCGATCTGGTGAGTGTGAAGTGGGATTGACCTGTGATGCTGGTGAGAGGAAGTGTGGCAGTACAATGTACCACCACACAAATGTCTGAACCAGGAAAATGAAGACCTCACTTCTCGTCCTGGCCTAACCAGTAACCAGCACCATAGTTTAGGATTTTTGGAGTCCTGGATCTCTGCTCTTTGCTACACTGAACTTCTCTTGCTTTCTTGAATGTGCCATGTTTTCCTGCCGCAGGGCCTTTTGTACATGCAATTCCTTCTGTACATACACTGCCTTCCTTCCCTCTTGCTGGGCTCCTCTCTGTTCAGGGCTTAGTTTTAACCTCCTTCCTCTGGAAGGCCTTCTGCGTAACTCCTGGCACTTCTCATTGCCTTTGCTGGGGACATACATAGTCGGTCACCAAAGGTCAGACTTCCTCAGCGGACTGGCCTCTCTGAGACTGGACTCCGGTGAGGACTGCAAGGTCAGGTTCTCATGGCCTGAACTCAACACATGTTTTCTCTTCCTCCTCTGGGCTCTGCCAGGGTGGTAACTCTCCCCCTGTGGCCTGTGCTGAAGCAGTGGCCTTGGCTCTCCCCTCTACCTGCTAACTCATGGCCACTAAGAATTTTTCCTTCTCAGGGGGCCTCCTGGCTCCTGCTTCCATTAGAAACCACACCTTTTATTGATGATGTTCAAGTTGATCAGGACAGAGTAGCTGTTCTCTTTAGTATGTAACCCTCCAGCCCTGGCCAGTCCTGCAGGAGACTGTGTTGCCCGTCACCCACTGGCCATGCGGCCTTCTTGCATTCCCCAGCCCGCCTGCTTGGCCTCTCTGGTGAAAGAGATTGAAGTGAAAACAGCATGCTACAAAGTTTGTGTGATGTAAACCTAAATGTGTGTTTTAGGTATAGAGGACTTAAAGGAAATACACAGATCAAATTAGTCTCAGTTGGCTTCTTTGATAGGATTTCTAATTATTTTCACTATCTTGTTTATAAATTTTCTGTAATAAATGCTGAATTTTCATAGATGCTGAATGGTATTTCTTACGCTGCTATCTGTGGCTTGGTACTGAGCAGCCCCAGGAAGATGAGGAGGCAAATCAGCTCCCAACATTTAGAAGTGTGCCATTCTCCCAGCATTTTTCCTTTGTGCCCCCTTCTGATGTGTTTGCTTATTAAACTTCTCACTTTTGTGTCTTTCTCCTCCCCAGATGACGGGATAACTGGGATCCCCCCACACATCCTCAACAGCTCCCCATCCGACCGGCAGATTAACCAGCTGGCCCAGAGACTGGGCCCTGAGTGGGAGCCCGTGGTGTTGTCTCTGGGACTGTCCCAGAATGACATCTACCGCTGTAAAGCCAACCACCCCCACAACGTGCAGTCGCAGATGGTGGAGGCCTTCGTCCGCTGGAGGCAGCGCTATGGGAGGCAGGCCACCTTCCAGAGCTTGCAAAAGGGCCTCCAGGCTGTGGAGGTGGACCCCTCAGTTCTCCAGCACATGTTGGAATGACGGTGTCTCTATCAGCCTGCTGGGGGGTGTTCCCAGTCACATGTGCCCGGGCAGGTAGTTTTTTTTTCCCATTGTGTGTGTGTGTTTTCTTTTTAATCATCCTTAGATAAAATGAGAAAATAGGGTTTCTACTTGACATTACCTGAAGGGGCAGATTACTCAAATCTCCCACATTGGCTTTACAATGCATTGTTTTTAATTGCCCAAAGATTGCATTATTTTCATTGTTCAGGTTTTAATTGTGTGGTTGCCTTTTAATAGACTGGTAAAGCATGGTGGCTCAAAAATCATACTGTGTTATCGCATCACGTGCAAGTCTCTTATACATAAAACATCTGCTTTGATGTTGCCTGGAAACTGAACCCTGGACTATGCTATTAATAATGATGATTGATAATAAAAAGTGAATTGCTATATATAATGTGATGCTTTTGTGAGAACCTGTTGTTTTGTTTTTTCTCATTCTTGAATTGCATAGATTTAGGGTGGAAATTTACAGTTGTTTCTTTGGAACAGAATTGATAGTAACGAGAAAATGGTTACTTTCTTTAGTCAAGATAAAAAGCTCAGGCAGGGTGTCTGCATTAAATTTAAGACACTGCAGGGCTCCCTGCAAAGACAGTTCAAGTACCAGCAAGTATACCTGAGCCCGTAATCTTTCAAAGATTGCTTAAGAAAATCTGGTACCATTTATTGAAAGGATTTATTCTGGGGACAAAACGGGGTGTGGGCTTTCCATTGAAGCCCTAATGATTGAAGTGTTAGGCCTTCAGGAGTATGATTTAGCCTTCTGTCCTTTTACTAATGACACATATTTATCAAATGCTGTATTGTTTTTAAGGCTTTTCATACATGGGATCTCATTTGGACCTCACAAAAACCCTGTGAAGTAGTTGGGCTAGAGGTGAGCCCTGTCTACAGGGAGATCAGGTGATTTGCCTGCGTGATGAGCTAGAATGGGGCCTTGGCAACACTGCCCCTCTGCGCCCCTTCCAACGGCTCCGCGTGGCTTCTTCTCCTCCTGTCTCACATGCTCATGAAGAAGCTCAGGCCTGCCTTCTTCCTGCTAGCAGCATTGCCTTGGATAAGTTACTTCACTTCTCTAAGCCTCATTTTACAAATGAGGACATGATTGTCTCCCACCTCCAAGATTTGGGAATGATAAAAAGAATAGGCCCACTAAGGGCTCATGTGGTGCCTGCCTGGTCCATAATCACTTCTCAGGAAATGGAGCGGTTCACTCGCTGCTGTGGCTGAACCTGACAGTCAGAGCCGCATAGTGTAGGAAGAAGTGCCATCACCATGCTTCTCCCTAAGCTTTAAGTGTGTTGTGAATTTATCAATCCTGTAATGGGTCCAATCAAGAGAGGGACCAGTGAGCATCCCCAGTTTGTGCTCTGACTTTCTGAATAATTGAAGAATTTCTTTAAGATTTTATTTATAATTTTTAGAGAGAGGTCAAGGGAGAGGGGCAGAGTGGGAGAGAGAAACATCAATGTATGGTTGCCTTTCACCTGCCTCCAGCTACGGACCTAGCTAGAGACCTGGCTTGCAACCAACCTGGTTTTGTACCCTGGCTGGGAATTGAACTAGTGACCTTTGGGTTTGCAGGCTGGCACCTTATCCACTGAGCCACCAGCCAGGGCTCCAAGAATTTATTTTTTAATCTTAACATAACTCAGGATTTTTCAAAGGGAAAAATAATTGTACTACTTTTTCTCTCTCTCCATTCTGAAGTCAAGTATGTAGGGTAGTAGAGTTGAACATGAAGTGGGTGCTCAAAAAGATGACAGTGGTGGGTTGATAGCATCCTTTTGGATGTCTGATAGCCAACATTCCCTTACTGAAAAAGATTAGTTATTTCACAGTTCAATAAACAGTTGAGAAGAATGGTCCACTGGCTTCAGCAGCTCTAATTGAATTGTCCATTTTATAGGCCAGCCATTAATTCCTTATCTTGTAAAATTCTCATGCATTGGGCCCCATCACTGTATACAGCGACAGACTATACTTCTAAGGCATCTTCAATAAACTGCTTGTTCTTTTGAACCTTGGACTGCTACGTTGCTATTGGCCCCCTGGGTTTGCTGGCGAAGGTTTGCTTTGGCTTTGTTCTCACCCCATCTATGGACAAGAGCGTAGACGGGCCCTGCTGCGTCTGACTAGGTGGCACTGTGGAAGTGGGTCAGATGGTTAGCTAGGTCACCTACCTGCCATTTGTAAGGAATCTGTCATGTACAGAGACACTTCTGCGCTCTGTCAACAGTGATGGACAAGTCATGACAAAGCTGCCCATGTGGGCTCCTGAGGCCATTAAAGAGCTCTGACTTGCTGCCCTTCATGAGCAGGGTGTCTGCAATGCCACATGAGAGTGGCACCTGTGTGGGCCTGCTCCCATTCTTGCAGGAGATTTGCAAAATGGAAGAACAGAGCATCCAGATCGCTGCCTCGTTTTTACCTCTGTCCTCAAAGAGTGATGCTACATGATATCAGCCTACCTTCCACACAAAGGGTCCATGTGTTTTTTGCATGGAAGAAGGCTCTACAGTGTCAGAGATTGCCTACTCTCAATGGATGAGTTCAGAGATGTAGCTGAGTTTTTGCAGGCACTGACCAAAAAAAAAAAAAAAGATTAAAAGAAAAAGTTTTACCCCAATTCCTCTGTGTGTGTGTGTGTGTGTGTGTTTGTGTGTGTACATAGTCATGTGCATACACATGTATGTGTGTCCCCAAACTTTTTAAAAACTGTAACTCTTTCTGAAACTTTTTCAACACAAAAATAGTACTATAGAAGTTTGAAAAAATATTAATAAGCAAGGAGAAAAAAAAAAAGAATTATCCCTACCCCCACCTTCCCAAGGTTACTACTTGTACACTTCAGTACTTCAGTTTTGGTATCTGTCCTCTAGGTACTTTCTATGCCTGCACTTTCTTTCAAAAAAGATTTTATTTCATTATTTTTAGAATGAGGGGAAGGGAGAGAGGCAGAGAGGGAGAGAAACATCAATGTATGGTTGTTTTTCACCTGCCTCCAGCCACAGACCTGACTGGAGACCTGATTTGCAACCTTGTTATGTGCCCTGGCTGGGGAATCGAACCTGCGACCTTTGGGTTTGCAGGCGGGTGCCTTATCCACTGTGCTACCAGCCAGGGCCACATTCTTTATTTTTTAAAAAGACTTTATTTATTATTTTTAGAGAGAGGGAATGGGAGAGAGGTAGAGAGGGAAAGAGACATCAATGTATGGTTGCCTTTTACCTGCCTCCATCTACGGATCTGGCTGGAGACCTGGCTTGCAACCTCTTTATGTGCCATGGCTGGGGAATCACACTAGTGACCTTTGGGTTTGCAGGCCTAGTGCCTTATTCACTGTGCCACCAGCCAGGGCTGCACATTCTTTTTATAACAAAAATTACATGCTGTTTTATAATTGGTTTACTTTATCTTATTTACTTATTTATTTTTTGCTTAGTGTCAGTTTTATTGAATCTCAAGCAAGAAGAGAGATGGGGGAGTAAGACAAGATCAGGCTAGAGGTAGGGGTCCTCACCTGCAGGCTGTTTTTTCTAGAGCAAGTCACTTTTGAAAAGCTTATAGGAAGGTCTTGTGTGGACAAGAAAAGTGGTGAAAGGGGCAGACCATAATTTTTAGTTTATAAAACATTATTTATAAAAGTCCAGTGAACAAACCAAACATTCATACAAGCAAAGGACCTGGAAAGTGGAATTTAATGACAAAAAATAGTTTATTTATTCTTATATGTTTAAACTTCAGTCACCTTCAAATGTTCTCCATTTCATGTAATACAGCTATTGAGACATTTTTTCCACTGCTCAAAACAGTTTTTGAACTCATCGATTTTGATGCTTTTTAGTGCTTCTGTTGTTTCTTGTTTTACCTCTTCCACATCAGCAAAATGTTTCCTTTTGAGGACTAGTTTTATCTGGGGAAACAAATAAACAAAACATCGAGTGGGGTGAGATCAGGTGAATAGGAAAGATGGAGCACAGGGGTCATGCCATTTTTGGTAAAAAAAAAAAATCAGTGTGGTGTGGGCAGGTGTGCTGGTAAATCACTCATCATGAACTGGACAATCATGTTGAAAGTCTTCAAAAGACATTCACTGAAGCTGAACGCAGCCTCTCACAACAACGCCAGATGGTGCACTGATACAGATGGGTTCCTAGAACACTCACCTAGAGGGGGAAGCCTGCGCTACAGGGGACCTGCCCTCCGGAAGAAAACTATATAATTGGTATCTTTTATTTAACATATCGTTTCACATCAGTAGAGATTTTTCTCTCTGATTTTCTCTCTCAAAGGATTGTCAACATCCTTTGTGTTTGGAGAACTCGTTTACATCTTACAAGTTTTGGCAGCATGTTTGAAGAAATGAAAAGACCCCAGCTGCTAAGTATAACAACAGCTTTCACCATCAAAACAGGTCTGCCTGACCACCGCCCCCCACCCCAAGTCATCACTCAGGTAGAGCTGTTTACTGCCCCGCCTTGTACTCTTACACCTTCAAAAAGCCAAGTTGAGCATGTTCCTGTAAATATCCTGGGCCTTGCTGGGTTTTGTATCTCTTCATTACAGCAAGATGCCCTCTCTACTGCACGCAAGCTCAGTAGTTGATTCTGCAGCAGCATGTGATTTGGAGGCAGTAAAATTGTGCCTATTGGTCCAGACTTGGGTGGCACACCATAGATCTCTGTGTGGCTGCTAGCCTATATACACCAGCAGCTTTAGCACCTTTCCCGCGTACGCATGTGCTATGACCTGTCAAACACTTCTAGTACTTGATGCGGATCTTCAGGTGCTTTTTGCTTTTTGGCTATTATAAAGCCATGTAAAAGAAGTCATTGTTGTTAAATCTTTATATGCACCGGATGTTACAGTGAACTGGATTCCTCTTTTGTTCACTGCAAAACATATTTAAATTTGGTTACCAATTAGCTTTTATTACATAGCGAACCATCCCAACATGTATGGCTTAAAACGTAGCTCCCCGTTCTGGGAGCCTCTGGACTGCGCTGCCATGGGACAGCGCAGCTGAGCTCTCCTGGGCTCCCCGGAGTCTGAGGTGGGCTGGCTGAGGCCGGGATCTAGATGGCCTCACGGCTTGACTGGCGAATGACATGACCAGTCTTGGTCGCACACCACTACTCATAAAGCTTGCTCCACTTTTTCCACCACCGCAGTGGGGACACGGGTCCCATGGGCCCCAAGAAGTCAAGCCCCTGTCTACATCCCTTTGTGCTAATATCCTGTTGGCCAAAGTGAATCCCAAGGCCAGAGTCACTCTGTGAGGGCGCCCAGGGGCTTGGACAGAGGGAGAGGAAAACGTGGGTCCATTGTTTGCCATCTACCAGAGCCAATATTTGAAAATGGAAATTTTGGTGTTTTATTGAAAAACAAGTTTTGGCTAATCTGAATGCCCCTCATCACATTGCAGTAATGGGCAGGCCCATTTCAGCGTGACACCATCCCAACCATCTACAGAATGTAGTCCCTTACCCCCCACCCCACCTGCCACCTCTCTGCTCAGCCCCACACACTTGTACATTTGTGGCCTTAGGCATTCAGTCTTGAAGAGTCTTAGCATAAATTTTAAGTGGAATTGCTCAGTTTAAAGTTCCACGTATTTTTTAAAATTACTTTGACTTTCTAACACTTTAAAAATATTATTTAAGAAATCACTTTTACTTGAGGAAAATAAAGGGGGTTGGTTTTAAATGCCAGTTAGTTCCACCAGACTTCATTATGGACACACACACACACACAAATACAACTGAGGCAGTAGGCTAAGCCTGCCTCCCTCCCTTTCTCTGGGTGAATCCCCAGAAGTGCTAGTTCTGGAAAGGGACTCCCCTCATCCAGTGAGTCAGAAGACATATATTAAGAAGCTACCGTCAGTCAGTCACTCTGTTAAGTTGGGAAGCAAAACAATAATAAACAAAAACAACAACGACAAAAAAAAACAATAAATACACAGTCCCAGTTCTCCAAGAACTCAGTGCTTAGTCAACGAGTCTGACAGAGCTCTATTTACCAACAATGCAGTGAGCTCCATGCTTGAGTGCTAAGTCTATGGGAACCAGGGAGAAATGATTCATTCATTCTGCCTGTGGAATACTCACATAGCCTCCCTCACTTAGGTAAGTCACTATAGTTTCCTCCTATGTAAAATGTGTACCCAACTGTGGGTACAGTGAGGAGCCCACAAGATAAAAGCTTACAACAGTGCTTTGCACAAAAAAATGTTTTGTTAAATTGTTGAGTTGAATTATTTTAGCTATCAGAATTTCCCTAATAGCTTTCCCCCTGTCAGGGCCCTGAGAAGTGTGGGGGTCAGAATCACCTTTTCCTGCTTTGAATTGTGAAAAAGGTGATTCTGACCCCTCAATACTTTTACCAGGACTCTAAAGATAAGGAGTATAAACTGGTAGGTACTCTTCAGAGCATATTCAGACTTGGGGTGGGATTCTGATCTTGCTGATTGGAAAACAATTAGCAAGCTACCACTTAGTGTGAACGATCAGAGATACAGAGATAAATATGATAGTCTCTATGTCAAAGGCTATCAGCATGTTGGGGAGATGAACGTAACAGCCGGCAATTATGACACTATCTGGCCAGCACAGAGGGGGAGCAATGCAGTTGACCACAGAGGAAGTGACACTCACCGAGCTTTGCAAGTGCTGTCCAAGTTAGTATGTTGGTCCCTTTGGGGGACACCAGAATTTCACTTCATTTATTTTACATCCAACTTGAAAAATGACACTTCCTGCTGTGGGTCTACAAGCTGCCTCCAAGATGCTACATCAACGCAGTTTACAAACTAAGAGAATCCTGTTGATAGCCTAAGGGGCCAGTAATATCCCATTCTGTACATCAAGGCATCAGCGACATTGAGAAGCGCATGGTTTGTTCCTCCACAGTGGAATCAGATCAGGTTTCAGGAGGCAGATAACAGGCATACTTTGGAGTTCTTTATGCCATCCCTAGCTCTCAGTTTTCCTCCAAGAGCCTCAAAGATTAAAATTGGATGTTGTTGGCATACAGGGAATGTTTTTAGTGTCAGAACTGCCTCTTTATTCCTAAGAACTATAAACAGAGCTTCAAAGAACAGGTGTGTCTATCTTGTTGACACTTTATATATGACAACTAAAGTCTTACAAAGACACAGTTCAGTGAAACAATTAAGTCTTGTCTGTTGAAATTATGCAAAATATATAGCAATAATGGAAAGTTGTCCAAGTATTTTTCCCTTTGCTCCCCTCCACCCAGTACCTACCATCCTTCCCTCTAGCAATGCCTCCCTTAGTTCATTTCCATGGGTCATGCATGTATGTTCTTTGGCTTCACCCTTTGCTATACTATTCTTAACGTCCCCCTGTCTATTTTGTTCCTACCCATTATGCTTTTTGATCCCTGAACCATTCCCCAATTTTTCCCCCTACCCCTTCCCAGCTGATAACCCTCCAAATGATCCCCATATCTATGATTCTATTCCTATTCTGTGTTTTCTTAGTTTGTGTTTTAGAGTTAATTGCTGAGAGTTTTGAGTTTGTTGTCATTTTAATGTTCATAGTTTTGATCTTCTTTTTCTTAAATAAATCCCTTTAACTTTTCATATGATAATGGCTTGGTGATGACAAATTCCTTTAAGATTTGCTTTTATGATTCTCTCTTTAGATAAAGACCTTTGGTATTTTAATTATGATGTGTCTTGGTTGTGGTCCTTTGGGTTTAACTTGTTTGGGAGTCTGTGTGCTTCCTGGACTTGTATGTCTATTTCTTTCACCAAATTAGGGAAGTTTCCTCTCATTTTTTCAAATAAGTTTTCAATTTATTACTCTTCCTCGTCTCCTTCTGGCATCACTATTGATTCAGATGTTGGTACGTTTAAAGTTGTTTCAGAGCTCCCCAATCCCTCCTTAGTTTTTTCAATTCTTCTTTCTTCTTTCTGTTCCAGGTGAATGTTCATGTCTTCCTTTTGTTTCAAATTGTTGATTTGAATTCTGGCTTCCTTTCTATCACTGTTCATTCCATATATATATATATGTGTGTGTGTATATATATATATATATATATATATAATAAATAAAAATAAATAAATATTTTTATTTCACTTTGTATAACCTTCACTTCTTCCTTTATTTTGTGGCCATGCTCAATCATTTCTCTGAGGATCCTGACCACCAGTGTTTTGAACTCTGCATCTGATAGGTTGGCCATCTCTGTTTCACTTGGTTCTTTTTCTAGGGTTTTGTTCTTTTATTTGGGCCATATTTCTTGCCTCCTCAATTTGGCAGCCTCCCTGTGTGTTTCTATGTATTGGGTAGAGCTGCTTTGACTCTGTCTTGGTAGTGTGGCCTAATGTAGTAGGAGTGCTGTAGGGTCCGGTGGCACAGCCTCCCCTCTCACCCAAGCTGGGTACTCGAGGTGCGCCCTTTGTGTGGGCTGAGTACATCATCCTCTTGTAGTTGATTTTTTGTTGCTATTGGCAGATCAATGGGAGGGGTTTGCCCAGGCCAGTCAGTTACAAGGACTGACTGTGACCACTTACCATCATCCTCTGCCCTCCGTGAATTATCAGTTGTGCAGAGGCAGGGGGGTGGTGCTCCAGTGTGGTCTGTAGCTGTCCACTGGGTGCGCTGGCCCTGGGGTTTCCTGAGTGGTGTAGGCCAAGGTCAGTCCCCACCTATGTTTTGCTTGGGGCACCCTGCCTGAGCTATAAAGCAATCTGAGGCAGCTTCTACTTGTGCTGGGCTTGGAGATTCGCAGGTGAAGTCAAGCTGTGAATCTAAGCTGGCTGCAGGTAGCACTGAGCCTTGAGCTCACAGAGACCAGCTGTTGCCTGTTTGATAGGACTTAGGAGATTGTGAAGCATGAGCCAGGGTCAGCCATTTGTATGGTAAAGCAGCATGGGTGGGCTCATAATTTGTGTGGGGCAGAGTCTCTGGGAATCTCCAAGATAGTCAAAAAGTGTGAGCCAAGTTGATGGAGTCTCAGATATGGCACCAGCTTGCTGACTCCTGGGAGGGAGGACTTAGAAAAGAGACAATGGCCTCTACTTGCCTTGATACCAGACACTTCAGTTTCTCCCTATGTTCCACCGGTGCCTTTCAAGTTGCTACCCCAGTGCTGGAGCTCAGCGGGAGTGAGTCTGAGTAGGTGAGTCTGTGTGTGGGTTATTTAAGAGAAACTGCTTGGAGCTCCAGTAGTTTCTTCTACTGACTCAATCCCCACTAGCTTTTGCAGCCAGAAGTCATGGGGACTTACCTCTCTGGCACTGTAACCCTGGTCTGGGGGCCTGGTGTGGGGCTGGGACTCCTCACTCCTGAGATAACCCTCCTGAATTTGTATCTACCACACATGGATGTGGCAACAGCCCATTCTGTGTTTGGGCCCCTCCTACCCATCTTGATGGATGTGGTTTCTTTAACTGTGTAGTTGTCAGGCTTATATACACCTGGATTTATGATAGTTCTGGCTGATGTTTGTTCTGTATTTCAGTTGTGATTTTGATGTGGTTGTGTGCAGGGGCAAGCCATGTTTGCCTATGCCACCATTTTGACCCAAATTAAATTCTTAATGGAGAATATTTGTGGAAAATATCTGCTACGGTCTGAAGGTTTGTGACCTCCCAAAATTCATGTGTTGGAATCCTAACCCATAAAGGTGAGGGTTTTAGGAAAGTGGGCCTTTGGGGTGATCAGGTCATAAGGATAGAGCCCTTATGAAGACCCACAGAACTCTCTGGCCCCTCCTCTGTGTGAGGACACAGTAAGGAGGCTTCAGCCAGGAACCAGAAGAGGACCTTCACCTGAACATAAATGTGCTAGTGCCCTGATCTATTCCAGCCTCTAGAATTGTGAACAGTATATATTGTCTGTGGTATTTTGTTACAGCAGTCCAAACACACTAAGACAATATCAAATGGGTTAGATTTGATCAAATAATTACTCGTCTATTAGTAGCATATATAATCTCATCTTCTAGAAGATGGATTGACTTAATTAGGACTTTGCTGATACCAAGATCTTTGGTATGACTTATTGGCTCATTGCTGATTGTGGGAAAAGATTGACTCCCCACAAATGAAGTAAGTAAGCTTATTCTTAGGCTCGTGGTGAACTCAGTGCTCCTGGTTGTGTCTTGGCCAAGGATGAGGTAGATCTTTCGAGGGAGTATTTTTTGAAGGCCCAAGATGTCTGTCACTGATCGTGGTTGTTATTTATTCAGGCAGCAAGGATCTCTTTAATAATGGGAAAAGGCTGTGAAACCATCTTCTGAAAAATGTACACGCATGTGTGCACGCACATGCACATTTGGCGTATAATCTTCTTTTCTTGGTCTGTTAAGCTTTATTTCTAATTTTTAAAATGAGTCCAAATGGATGATTTCATTCTTTGACTTACCTAATAAAATAAAAGCAATAAAAAGAAAGCTTTGCCTGACTCAAGGACTTAAGAAATCCACATCAAGTCTACTGGTGTATGGTGGATGTGGGTTCAATGCAATTTATTTTGTTATTTCTCTGTATCCTCAATGATAAAGTGGGATACTCTTTTAAAAATTAAATTTTTACCTTATTTTTCCACTAAAAGAAGAGCCAGAAAGTGCTTTGGGGCCGTGGAGGGAACTGTCAGTTTCTCAACATGAGTGTTAGACCTCAGCATTCCTGGCTGGGTCTCCCCTTGGGGTAGGAGCACCTAGGTCATTGCAAAGCTTCCTTCCTTCCTTCCTTCCTTCCTTCCTTCTTGACACTATTACAGATGTCCCCTATTTGTCCCCCTTTTGCCTTTCTCCACCCAGCCCACCCCTGCCAGCCTTCACCACATTGTTGTCTGTGTCCATGAGCTACGCATAATATGCATATACATATATTCTGTGGCTAATCTCTTCCAGCCCTCCCCAGCCTCCAGCCCTTTGAGATCTGTCAGTCTGTTCCACATAACTATTGGCATATAATTTTTAGGGGGATCCCCAGTACACCTGAATCCAATTCACTCACCCTAAGAATCCTGTCTGTATGTTGTAAGTAGGCCCCTGATACCAGACTTCATTAACCTCTAGGCTTAACTGGTCATTTTTCAGTTTTATAGAATATTTGGAAGTCTTGTGTCCAACAGAATGGAGCTAAGTGTTTCTCTTGGCTTCCACTAGGATGTAAATCCTGGTATAAAGAGCTAACTGGGTATTTGAATAATGGTAAAGCCATTTGTCTAAACTCTGATCTTTATATGGGTGGTCACAAATTTTCTGCTGTATGGGAGGGCAGACTGGGGGCCCTTGTCTACCTACGTCTTGGAAAGATAAGAGCTTGTAGACATGCAATGTGTGACAATGTCTAGCTTCTAAGGAGCATCCAGATTTCACACATCTCTTTAGAGCCAGGGATCCGAGACTGGAAAGGACTGAATGTGCTGAGCACATTGGGGATAATCCATTTTAGGGAGAAATTGTATAGAGTCACATCTACTTATATATTGGGAAATTATTTCCAACATCTTTTGGTCCAACTTTGCTTGAATCAAGTTTCTGTCAGCCTCTGGAAGCAGTAATTATTTCCTGCTCTGAAACTGAGCTTCATGCTATTTTTCTGTTGAGGGAGTAGGCCAGGTTCAGTTGTCTGTTGACTGCTATCAAGAGTTCCTTTGTCATTTACTATTATTAGATGCAGATTTTCCAGTGGACACTATTTTTGAAGTTAAAAATAAACCCTTCATCACAAGTCCTCCCTTTATGTAAGTGTGAAAGACAAAATACTCCAGTCAATTACAGGTCTAATTTTATTCAGACTGTTGCAATAGGGAGAACATTAAATTTAACAGGGACTGTTTCAGGGAGAAGGAAGGAAGTATGAGTTTTACAGAGGCAAGTACACAGAGAGTCTCCCACAAGTCTTATAGGAATCAGAAGGAAGGATGGAGGTGGGTCTTCTCTTGGAACATGGAAAGGATGGGTTGTCCTTGGTGGTGGTTAGGTGTTTCTTGGAATACAAAAAGGTGAGGGGATTTCTTAACCAAAACTGCATTTTGAAAATCAAATAAAATTTAACTTTCTCAAAAGTCCTATCTTCTTTGACTTTTAAAAGCCCTAAAACACACTTTTGAAAGAAGTTGCTTTTGTAAGATTTGGTATGAGATAAAAATCAAATTTTTGGCATCTTCCTGGGTGTTCTATAAGACACTGAAACTGGCTCTTCGTTTACTTTAGATAAAGAAAAATGAATGGCCTATATGACTAAAGCTTAACCAAAGGAAAATAAAGAAACTGTTATGACTTTCCCAGAGCCCAGGGAACAATTTTGCATTTGGACCAATCATGAGAACTCTTCCTTCTGAAACTTAGAGAAATTAATGTAATGCATATATTTTGAACACCTGCTATGTTCCAGACATGGGTATAGGTACTAAAAAGACAGCAGTCAATGCAACAGTCCAAACTTCCTCCCCCTGTGGAGCTCCATTCTGTGGAGAGAGAATGCAGCCAATGGAGGGAGCAAGGCTGGGAAAGAGGTGGTACACTTTTGAGGTCGGTCAGAGAAGGCTTCAGTGAAAAGTTGACCTGAGGAAAAACCTGAAGGAAGTGAGAAAAGGAGCTCTGCTGAGGTCCCAAAGAACGTTTTGGGTGGAGGGAAGAGTAAAATGTGAAGGCCCGAGATGGGAGCTTGCCAAGTTTTCAAGGAATAGCAAGGAGGTCTAAGTGGCTAGTGTGCAATGGGCAAGAGGGCAAGTGGCAGGGGCTGAGGTCAGAGAGTTGTGAGCAGCAGAGGGCAGAGGGCCTGAGGTCGTGGTGGTGGCATTAGCTTTTACTCAGGATAAGATGGGAAGCCACTGGATGGCTTTCAGGAGAGGCACACCATTGTCTAACTTATGTATTCAAAGGATCACTCCAGCTAGTGTTTTAAGAGGACTGAGGCAGGGAAATGTGAAGAGGCTCTTGCACTGATCTTGAGAGGATGGGGCCTTGGATCAAGATGGTCAGAGCCAAATGTATCGGATGTGAATGAAATACACTTGGCTCCCCTCAGGAATGAAAAACGTACTCCTTCAGCATCTGGGAGGTCTCCAGCTAATAGCTTTTGGCTGGCAGTCCTTTTCAAAAATTACTTCCTCTGAGGAGAGCCGTCTTGTCCAATGGCTTTTCCCCCTCTCAGGGCAACCTGTATCCAGTGACCAGTTGGTGGGGGTATAGTGGCCTGACCTCTCACCTCAGCTGAGAACAACTCCTACTGACCACCCTGGCTCAGAGCTCTCAAAGGTCTCCTGCTCTGACCATATCTCAGTCCAGACCTGTTTCTTTCCCTTCTACGGACATCAGTCTTTCTGCCTACTTAGCTCCTGTCAGCATTAGCTTTCAAAGGAGCACATGTGACCTAAGGTGGTGAGCAGTGGCCAGGTTCTAAATATATTATGAAGGTAGAACCAAATGGATTTGCTGGTGGAATGGAGGTGATATTAAAAGAAAAAAGAAATCAATTCTGAAACACAAAGATTTTTGTCCTAAACAAATGGAAGGATAGAATCATGTGATTAACTGATATGAAAAAGACCATGCCAAAGACAGGTTTTGAGGTGGTTGGGAGAAGGTAGAGAATGTGTTAGAAATAAAAATAAGCTGTTAATACTCATGCAGAGTAAAAGGTCAAAATTCCATTTCTAGGAAACACATTCTTTGAATACTCCCAACATTATACAGTTTTAGATGTAATCCACAGTAGCAGACACTTCATTTAATTTGAGAAACATCAGAGAAATTAAACATAGAAGATGTGAATACATGAGCTTAATTATTATTCAGTGGTTGCTAATGCATAGAGACACAGAGAATCTAAGTGGTTTTAGAAAAGAACAAAGTCAAACAAAGGCAAGTCTATCAGGATATGTATCAAAAAGTATTTTTTTTTTTTTTTTCCTACAAAGGCCTTTATAATTCATAGTCCAGTAATGGGCTCCCATAAGACACTGGAAAGAAGTAAAGTCTCTTAGAAACTGCATATATCACACACCTAGACAAAAACCCCAAGGCAATGCAAATGTAATCACAGTGATATGACACCACCCGGTACAGGTAAAGTTCTGAGGAAATTCACCGTACAGAGAAAGATGGTTGGGAAACAGTTGTTAAGACAAGAATCTTGAGCTGGGGCGTGGCAGAAGTAGTGAGTAGGTAGAAAGGCCAGGGAAGGGTATTGCTAGAGGCAGGGGGAGGTGAGAGGAGGCCCAGGGTGAGGACAGATAAGACAGATACTGAGAACAGTTGTGATGAATCTGCCTCCCAAGCAAATGCCATCGATAGGGTAAAGTGGGGCACGTTCTAAAAACCAATCCAGCAGTTTGGATTTTATCTTTGAGATTACCAAGGAAACAGCGGAAGTCTCCAAGCCTTTATGGTGCCAATGTGCACTGTGAGTCTCCAAAATGGAAATAGGCAGTATTTCGCAAACTTATTTGAGATTGGAAGCTTTTCCCCATGATACCGTCTATTAATATCTTTGTAAAGGTTTGTTCTGTGGACACAGTGAGGCAGAGGACACTCAGCCTTGGAGTGTGCTAGGAAAACGAGTGACTCAAAGGTACCAAAAATAACCAAGATTTTTAAAGGGCACACACAAGTAGTATGTTGAGTGGTGCACAAGCAGCATTATTTATCCCCATCCTCTCCTGATTCATCCTCACTGTAAGCAGCCCATTATGTATCACTTGGAACGAGACTCGGAGTTTTCTGGGACCTTCTTCATGATTGATAACACCGCTGCATATGATTCTTGTATCTTTGCAGACTTCTTCCTGGCTTGGCGTCCTACCGCATTTTGTTCAAGCACGAGGTTGCATTGCCTGTTCTTCAGCAGGCAGTGGGCACTCTCTCTGGCACCTGTAAGAGAAGCAGGAAGGAGCCAATTTTGCCCCATGACAGCAGCCCCTAGCCAGGAAGGCCTTGCCAATAGCCCCAGGCCTGGTCTGCCTGTCCTCATTCTTGCCAGGGATTTCTATATCTTTACTCTGTTCTCTTTGGGGTTCTCATGCCCTTACTCTTCTGCCGCCCCTCCCAAACTAAGCCACTGGATCATTGAACTTGACTTTCATTTTCCCTTCATTCCGTTTTTTTTTTTTTTTTCATTTTTATGCTTTTAATTTTATAATGTTATTCTATTATAGTTGTCCCAATTTTTCCCCTTTGTCCTCCTCCACCCAGCCCACCCTGTGTTCCCACATCCATCCCCACACCATTGTCCATGCCCACGGGTCATTCATACATGTTCTTTGACTAGCCCTTCACCCCTCTTTCCACCATTATCTCCTCCACCCTCCCCTCTAGCTGCTGTCAGTCTGATCCATGTGTCCATGCCTCAAGTTCTATTTTGCTGTTTAGATTACTTTGTTCATTGGATTCCTCTTATAACTGAGATCATATGGTATTTGTTTTTCACTGACTGGCTTATTTCACTAAGCATAATACTCTCCAGTTCCATCCGCACTGTCACAAAAAGTAGGATTCTTTCTTTCTGCTGTGTAGTATTCCATTGTGTAAATGTACCATAGATTTTTTGATCCACTCATCCACTGATGGCCATTTAGGCTGTTTCCAGCACTTGGCTACTGTGAATAGTGCTGCTATGAACAACATACATTCTTTTGAATTGGTGTTTCAGGATTCTTAGGGTATACTCCCAGCAGTGGAATAGCTGGGTCAAAAGGTAGTTCCATTTTTTAATTTTTTGAGGAAATTCCATACTGTTTTTCATAGTGGCTGCACCAGTCTGCATCCCCACCAACAGTGCACTAAGGTTGCCTTTTCTCCACATCCTCGCCAGCACTTGTTTGTTGATTTATTGATGATGGCCATTCTGACAGGTGTGAGGTGGTACACCTCACACCTTAAATTAAACCGCAAATTAAATTGTGGTTTTAATTTGCATCTCTCTGATGACTACGGATGTTGAGCATCTTTCCATTTGTCTGTGGTCCACCTATATGTTCTCAGTATTGGTATTTCTATGTTTTATAGTACTCAAGATAAGCATAAATACCTAATACCTTATATAAAATATTTTTTATTGGTGATATATATATATATATATATATATATATATATATATATATGTGTGTGTGTGTGTGTGTGTTTGGGAACCCTGAGTCTTCTCATGGCCACGTACACTTTTGGGTTTTCAGCGGGATTATCAGCCTTATACACACTCTCTCTTCGGAACTCTGAAGGTCTAAACAAGTGCACCTGATAGACCCCTTACTATGGTTCTTATAAGGCAACACCAACATGTTCAATGGCCCATAAGGTCATTTGTTTGACATCCAGATGCCTGTTACACCAGCAATGACAACAGCCTTGACCCAAGCTAGCTGTCCCTTTGCTAGTTGCGATGCCAGAGGATAAATGTTAGGCAGACATGCACCTTGTGCCCCAGCTTTTCCTAATGCAAAGCCTAGCACCTCTTCATGGTTAATGAAAGTCTCGGTGAATGGATGAAAGCACCTCAAGACAAACAACAGAATGCTGTAAACGCTATTGTCACGGAGTCAAAAAAAGTCTTGTGCACACAGTGCTTGGGGAAGTTTTGTGCTTCTCTGTGGCTCAGTTTCCTTACCTCCAAAACAGAGGTCATAGTTACCAACCTCACAGCACCGTGATGAAGAGTCAACAAAGAATATTATAAAGTGCTTAGAACAGTGCCAGGCATAGGAAAAATGTTATGGAAACACTTGATAATGAATGCATGGTACCTCCCTTGCACTTAGGTCTTCAATTATTTGTTGAAAGAGCAAATCAACAGATGCTGGGCTGCAGTGTTCCTATCCTCCACATTCCTGGTGGGCAGCTGTTCTCAGGGCAGCAGAATATCCCCAGCTCCAGCATAGGGGTCCTGCCTCAGTTCTCAGCACAGATCCTTAGTAGGTGACCTAGGGTGATACCCCCTCCCCAGTCACAGGCTGCCCAGAGATTTCATCTTGGTATTTTTAAGGCAATGCTGGACCATGTCCAGTGAACTAAATTCCTACTCTATCTCAAGTAACTCACTCTGCAATAACATTGCCTTCACGTGTAGTGAACATAGAGACCGTAGAATGGAAGCAGGACTGATGGAGCATCAATAATGAGCCTGGATGGCGATTTCAAGTGGCATGTCATTTAATCCTCTGATGACCTTAGGAGCCAGGGTTTTAGCCTTATTTCCTTTATTTCCCAGGTCTCAAATCTGATGCTCAAGCTAGGTAACTAACATAGCCAGGGTCATTCCCTAAAATACATAGCAGTGCTAAAAGTGGCACTCAGGCCCATCAGAGTTGTCTTTTATAAACCCCTGAGGGCCTTCGAATGGCTACGTCAGCTTCAGACCCAAATATTTCCAGCCCACCTGCTGGATTTCTGGTGTCAGCATCTCTCGTCCCTCGTTGCTACAGAAAGTGAGTGTCATGTAGAAAACAGGTCATCTTTAATAGTTCCTGCTTGCCACCAGCAAAAAGAAGTCATGTGAAATCGCACAGCAAAGCAAGGTTGCAGTTACTGCCCCTGGGATTTCATCAAAGCCGAGACAACCCGAGTTGAGACGATCCGGATTTGAACGGAGTGTTTGTCTTGTTGGCTGAAGGAAAAGAGCTCCATTCATGACCTTCTCCTGATAACCTTTTGCATAAAAAAGTGTAGGAAAAGCCAGATTCTCTAGGAGAAGAGGCTTGTTCCCTTTCCCTGTGTGGGAATTCCATGTCCTGCTTCTGACAACACTGCTTTTAGATGAGTGGTTTAAATTTTCACTCTCCCACAGTTATGGGGGCGGTACTAAGAGGTTGCCTCTCTGTTCTGGGGACTATTCTGACTTTATTTAGCCAAAGGAAATCTGAGCTCCTTCCTGACTTCACTGAAGAATCCTCTTTGCTTTCTATCCCCACCCCAAGGCAGATTCCAAAACTATTTCCGAAGTGAAATGTCAGTAGCCTGCTCTGCCCTCCGGGGAATAACCCTCTGCCCTTTATAGAGGACAGCGACTGCACTCTGCCTTCCAGACAGCTAATTTTGTTTAAATCATTCACTGGACTGAGAACTGCCCTGGCGTCTGCATTTGTTAATTCCAACAAAGATTATGTGAGGTCGCTGCTTGTCAACCTGAAGTTTGAGCTCTGAAATAAAATTCTGAGGGATTTTCTTCCCAGCGCCATTGTCTGCAAACTAAACAGATCTCTTACCCTGGGGTATGACAGGGCTTGCTTGGGCAGTACTAGCCCCACTAGTCAAGGTTCACGGTGAGGGCCTCACGTCCAGACCTTCCTGTGAACATCTTTCCTGCTGGAGCCTGCAGGGCAGGCACGGTTGGCTCTAAGACCTTCTTCCCTCTGTATCCAGGCTGTTGGTGTCCCACATCAAGCCACCACAAATTTCCTCTTATTTCTTCACCTTGACTTCTCACTTCACCACTTCAGACTTTCCTCCACTTACTTTGTTCACTCATTCATTCAACAAACCATTTTTGTAGTACCTTCTATGTGCCCGCGCAGATGAGGGATATCATAGGGAATAAAACAAGGATTGATTCTATCTCTGTGGAACTGACAATCTAGCGAAAAGTCTGGGGCATCAACAAGTGGTAGAAGGAAAAGATCAGTGGGCCAAGACAGCATATGGAAGGAGGCCTGATCCCTCCTGGGGTTAATGGTTCCTGGGAGGGCACCATGATTCCCTGGTGAGTCTGCATGGCCTCAGAACTGGTTCTGGACTTCCCTCATCTGTTAGCCCTTCATTTTGGTGGCTTAGTTGAATCATTTATTTGGGTCTTGGGTCCTTCTCTCCAAGAGACCACCTCAGTAATGGCCCTTGAATCTCTGAGCTATAGCCAATGATGACAGGGTAAAAGCTATCTATAAAGGCTGTCCTTTACAGACGCTAGCCAATGGCTGTGGAGACAAGGAGAAAGGTTGGTGTGATACACAACAGCTTGAAACCTGGGAACACTCCTGAAAGTTGCTTGTGCCACTTCTACAGGACTAGCAGCAAGCGGCCCTTGCTTGTGCCCTTCGCCATATTCAGGCAGCATATACCGCCCTGGGCCCCGTATCCCAGAAGCCCAGTGTTCTAACAGGGGGTATCATGTAATATCATTTCATTAGCCTCTAATTGGCCTATCAAACTTAGTTTAAGAATGTTGTTTTACTTATTACTAATTCAAAAACTATTTGAGCCAATGTGTCAGGTACTGGGTGTGCAAGGCAGTAAGTGGGCCGTGGTGATAAGATACGAACAGCATCTTGCTTTATGCAGCTGCTGCCCACTGTTGCTGAGTTAAATGGACACATCAGGAAGTCATTGGAGGAGCTGACACCCCAAAGGGGCAACAGTCATGCTGAGGTCAACTCACATGGCCCAGGCTTTACAAACGCTACCGTCAGCTGCCAGGTACTGATTGGCAAGAACTTCCAAATCCTTCCGGCTGGTCTTTAGTCACTTGTTCTCTAATCTTGACATTCATCGAAGCAACGCAATTCCGGAAATAATCAGTCTTGTAACACTGATTACAAAGAACATTGGTCCCATGGTGGCCTACTCCCCTTATTTAAAACCCTAATGTGGAAACTGCTTTTAATTTATTTAGCTGTTTCACTTGGGATTCACCATTTCTCTAAATAGCTGCCACCCTGTGATTATTTTTATGACAATTATGTTGAGGTATAATTCATGTACCGTAAAATTAACCCTTTAAAATAATTGTAAAATTCAGTGATTTTTTTTTTAGTATATTCATAGAGTTGTGCAACCATCACCACTGTCTAATTTTAGAATATTTTCATCACTTTGAAAGAAACCCCATACATATTAGCAGTCATGCCCCACTCCCTCTTCCCTCATTCCCCCCACCCCCCAAACCAATAATCCAGTTACTGTTTGTATGGATTTGTCTATTATGGATATTTCATATAATGGGATCATATACAGTCTGGGGCCTTTTGTGTCTGGTTTCTGTCATTTAGAATAATGTTGTCAGACTTCATTCATGTTGCAGTACTTTATTTCTTTTTATAGTTGAGTGGTGTTCCCTTATAGGGGTATATGTATCATATTTTGTAACAGTTGATGTACACTTGGTTTCTTTCTACTTTTTAGCTATCATGAAGAAAGCTGCTATGAACATTTACGTACGAGTTTTTGTGTGGACATATGTTTTCAATTCTCTTAAGTGCATGCCTAGGAATGGAATTGCTGTGTCATTGACTTGTCATGCTTTGGGGTTTATTTACTGCCTTCTCACTGTACAGTCACTGTGGAAGCATCTCACCTTCCTTTAACATCCCTCCTTCACAAAAACTTTCTCTCCTTCATTTCCCCAATATTTATACCATAATTTTAGTTGGAGATGTTAATATGTTATTTTGAATGTCGAACTCTGACTACTGTTCTTTACAGACCTTTTGGTTTCACCTGAAATTATTTGTCTTGTTTATTTATTTATCACTAGTTCATTTTTAAACCGTTCCTTGGGAGTTTAATCTCTTCCAAATGTTCATGCTCATTCTAGCAATTTCATCATCTTAGATGCCTCTCAGCCTCTGACTTGCCCCGCCCAGTTTAGACCAGTTGTCCTGCAGACCTGCTGCATGGCTGTTACCCTGACATGCTCCTTCAGCAAATTGCAGGGAATTTCTTCCACTTCTCTCTCATGTTGGATCCCCTTTGTCCTGGGTCCCATGTTTCCCACTTTCTTGTTTCACGCCCCTGTTTTTGTGGACCAGTGAGTCCAATTGCATTCTGGAAACACTGCATAGTGGGTGTCTTTTGAGACTTTGTATGTCTGAAAAGGCTTTATAGTATTTTTTACTTGTTTTATTTTTACATTTCACTATGTGTAAGATCCTATAAAATGCAATTTTCTGCAGAATTCCTTCCAATTTCCAGGGTTGCTATTGAGAAGATTGAAGCCATTATGATTTTTCTGTGAGAATTTAACCAGTTTTTTACTCTATAGATTTGAGGACTTTTTTCTTTGGAAATCTCCAATTTTCTTAAATTTAAAACAATATGTTTTAACTAATATAATCTATTTATTTTATTGAACAGTTGATAGACCCTTTTCATGTAACAATGGTCTTCAGGTCTAAGAAATTTTCTTAAATTATTTTCCAGTGATTGAATTTTTTCCATTTTCCTTTTACTATTTCCTCTTCCTATGAGTAATACTGTTTGGATATTTGACTTCCTGGCTTAGTTCCTATATGTTCTTATTTCTTCTCTTCTATTTCCTGTCATTTTGTTACCCTTTGCAAGGTTTTATCAATTTTTTTACCTTTTAATTAGATTTTAAATTTATCACATTCTAGAATTTTCTAAGACATTTTTGTTTTATGAATATTCCTTTCAAAATAACATCACTTCTATGTTTGCAATATGCTCTCATCTTTTTATCTAATTTCTCCAAATTATTTTAATTCCTGGTTTTAATCTGTCTTTAATGCTTGAGACCTTCTTCAAACGTGGTGATCCTTGGATGTCTGTTTATTTAAAGTGGGGCCACTAAAAAGCTAAATGGCCACTGTGTATTGTGGGTGGGACTTAAAGATCACCAATCACCTGTAGGAAGATAAGGCTGGGCATTTAATTGGCTAGCTCCCCAACATCATTCTCTTTAGGTCTTTTGTTTTGGCCTGTCAGATGTTTTTCAGAGAAGAATCTTCTGTTGTCCTGCACAGCATTCTGGGAATCAAGTAACAAAAGGCCAGAAACTATGGGGGAGGGTCTAAATGTTTAGTATTTAATTGTCCTATTTTCAAAACCATTGCTATCCATGTGTCCTACATCTTGAACACCTGCTGTTTTTACTCTCTCCAAAGGATAAAGCACCATTTTCTTCAGAGATAGAGGGAGAGTTAGCCATCTGGTTGTACAAATAGGAAAGAGGATCTTTCTTTTTGGGGAATCTAGCTGCCCCTTAGACTTCCGTCCTCCCCTTTATCCCCAAGTCATAAACTTCTTACACTTCATTCATGAGCTTTGTGGCTGTATTAGCTTGCTTGCTTAGGACATAGCTTTTCTAGGTTAGTTGTCTTTCCTTGTTCTCCTTTCTAACTTGCAATACTTTGTAGCTATTATTTTCTCTCCAATTCACTCTGTCCTCTTGGATTTATATCTTTTTTAAAAACCTCTTCATGTAAGTTTTGTGGGAATCCAGAGAAAGCACAGGAAAACATGTATATTTAGTTCTCTATCTTTAAAGTGCACTTGACTCTTGCTTCACGTGTATTTTGGTGAAAAAATGTTCCAGTATGTAATTTGTTCTCTTAATGTTTACCTTTTTAGAGTAAGGAAGGTAAGGAAGCTACAGCAATCATTTTGGAGTTATATTAGAGCATTTCCTACTGACAAACTAGACAAACTTCTTTCAGGTTCAAATGAAATTGCAGTGACCTTAATTCACACAAACAAAACTATTTTAAATTTGGAGGAATGAGGTCAATTGTGAAAGTAAGTGAGGGACTGTGAAGGGAGTGAGCTGGACTGTGAGGGAGGGAATACTCCTGGTGTAGCAGCAGCCGGGGATGAAGCCCTGGGCCAGACCGAGACTGTTTTATCAGCCATCAGGGGAAGCATGCCTGGAGGTAGGATCCAAAGTGTTTTTGAGGCAGAGCACAGAAGAGAGCACTGTTTGTTGTATTTAAAGGGCAGGCAAGACTGAGACACAGGCTGAAAAATTGGAAGGGGCAAAAGCTTAGAATCCAGATTGAGAACAGTAAAACAGGGCTGGATGGTCCCCCTTTTATGAGAGGTCATGTGCATGGTTTATGCTTATGGAATAGATTTAGAAGATTAGTAATATCCAGTGTTGTTCAAAATTATGAAAAAATAAGAATTCTCATATACTGTTGGATAGTATATTTGGATAGCCTTTATTGGAAAGTAATTGGTAATTCTATATAAAAAAATTTTTTTTTAAAGATTTTATTCATTATTTTCAGAGAGAAGGGCAGGGAGGAAGGAAGAAAGGGAGAGAAGCATCAACGTATGGTTGCCTTTCACCTGCCTCCAGCTAAGGACCTGGCTCGCAACCTGGTTTTGTGCTCTAATTGGGAATTGAACAAGCTACCTTTGGGTTGGCAAGCTGGTGCCAATCCACTAAGCCACACCAGCCAGGGCTTATACCAAAATTTTAAGTGTGGAATTTTTTGACTCAGCAAAGAAAGAAGATCAAAACTATGAACATTAAAATGACAACAAACTCACAACTCTCAGCAATTAACTCTAAAAAACAAACTAGAACAGGAATAGAATCATAGGTATGGAGACCATTTGGAGGGTTATCAGCTATGAAGGGGAAGGGGAAGAAAGGGGGGAAATGGTGCAGGGATCAAGAAGCATAATTTGTAGGCACAAAATAGACAGGGTGATGTTAAGAACAGTATAGGGAAGGGTGAAGCCAAAGAACACACATGCAAGACCCATGGACATGAACTAAGTTGGGGGGATTGCTGGAGGGAAGGGGAGTGCTAAGCAGAGGGGGGCAAATGGAAAAGAAATTGGGACAACTGTAACAGCATAATTAATAAAATATACTTTAAAAAACTTTGGAAGAGGACTAACTCTTAGCTCCATTGGTGAATTTATCTTTGTTAAACAGCCTTTTAGTTGAATAGTTGAAGCACCATATGTTAGACAAAAGAATTAAGGTCAATATACGGAAAAATATCTAAAATATGTTGTTTAATTTTAAAGATATATAGCATAATCTCATTTATGTTTTTAAAACTGTAAAGTTTTCCATCTTCAGGCATTGGCAGAGTAGTTTGTATGAGACTAAACCGCTTACTGGTAATAACGATAAACTGTGTTCATACTTCTCCCCATATAGCTGTTTCAAGGCACTAGAGAAGGACTGAAAGTGGGCACAAATTGGAGGAGATAAAATCCACATTTAACTGGCTTTTCCCCTGAAGGTATTCACTAGTCTGCCGAACCAGACTTAGAGAACTGAAGTTAGAGGCCAGTGCACAGCGCTCCCAGAACAACTGGAAATTGAAGGGACGTAAGGAAGTCCCAGAAGGCTAGGACTAATAGGGGGAGCCTCCTGTGTACAAAATCTGAGAACCTTGGCTAATGCTTTAACTGCAAATGCACAGGGCATGACTCCAGGGAGTGGAGCAGAAAACAATAGCTGGATGGCTGAAAGAGCTGAGCAGAGATTTCTGCAGCTGCCTAGTGTTGGGGAGATAGAATTTGAAGTTAAAATCCACAAAATTAGAGGGGCTTGGGATAATAAACATCTCTTTCATTCCTTGATATGCCAGAAGCATCATGTTTTGGGTTAAGGACCACATCCTAGGACTCTGAGCTGTATCCTAGGACTAAGGGGGAAAAAAAAATGTGTAGCCTAGTGAAACCTAGACACATGCCTGTAAATGATTAAGATTATCCACAAGAAATTTAGCTGCCTTCTTGAACAAAAACCAATACTCATCAGAGGAAGATAACAGAATTTAGGTTTTTCACAGTGTATCATTTACAATGTTCAGTATACAATAAAATTTACCAGACACACACACACGCAAGAAAAAAAAAAGCAGAAAAATGAAACCCACAGACAAAACAGATGTGGAAATTAGCATTTTAGGGCTTTAAAGTTACTATTATAAATATGTTAAAGATTCAGATTTCCTGAGTTGGAAAAGAAGGAGTTGTGGCTAAATTAAAAGTGCTGTCACAGCATTACTAGTTGGCTTGTTTCCACAAAATGATTTTAAACCCTGTTAACTTAGAGTCATAGAGGTTTCCTTTTATGATTTTATAATCAACAAAGCTTAACTCTCAAGAACAGTGAGTTTAAACATTTCATCTCAAGGAAACTGGGAAATGGCTACATAACTATACATAATCTGGAATGTTGATGGTTCCTTTTTATTTCTTTTAGCTATTTTGATCAGTCAACAATAAAAATTCACACAGCTATCAAAAGTGCCATTATTGTACATGTGCGTGTGGCAAGGGCATCTTTGACAACTATCAAAATTAATGAGACCTATTGAATACTATAAAGCTATCCAATAGATAAAATTTATATATGGCTTTTGACTATACCAATAATAGTCTTCTATGAAGTGAAGGACTGAATGGCTCTTGGATACTATGAATGTCATGTGTACATTAGGAGGATCAGCAAAATAGAAAATCCAACCTCACGTACCTTTTTAGTCCCAATATTAGGAGGTAGATTATGATTTTTTATGTGAAGATTTAGTTGTTTCCCCATCATTGTCATCTTCTTCCTCCTCTTCACAATCCCCACCTGTTGTTCCAGTTCCTCTTTTGTAATCTTTTTAGAATCATTTCCATTTCCACTGCTATGTTGGGACTGGTCATCTTCCCTCCTATCACTGTTCTCCACCTGAACTTTCTGTTCCACAAGTGCCTGTTCCTACTTTTCCCTCCTTATCTCCCTTTTCCTCGCTGACTTTTCCTCACTGTCAGATTTCTGCTGCTTTTCGTTTTCAGATTGTTACCTTTCTTTCAGTCTGCTTTTGGTCCATTATGCTCACATGTGTACAAAGGCCTGAAGGAGTCAACGAAACCCACATCAACAGTCAGGTTTGGGAGGATTGGAAGAAGCGTCTTCTTCCAGGTATGAGCCAATGATGAGAAGTAGAATGCAGTGAACAGCAAGAAGAAGAATGCTGGCTACAGCCCAGATCATTGGTTGGAGCATTGGCCTGAATGCCAAAAGGTTGCGGGGTCAAACTTCAGTCAGGGCATGTACCTAGATTACAAGCTCACTTCCCCATCTGGGTGTACTTGTAAGACAACCAATCAATGTTTCTTTCTCTCTCACTTTCTCTGTCCTTTCCCTTCTCTCTCTAAAGTTAATAAAGATTCTCAGGTGAGGATTAAAAAAAAAAAATGAATCTGCTACAACAACCTGCCCCATGGTACACACAGAGGGCACACACACCTGCTCTCATTTCTGCTGGCTGAAGAGAAAAGAGGGTAGCTCTTTTCATGTTCATGGCAATGACAAGAATCCATCCCATAACAAAGGTTTTAAAGTGAACTGGGTCATAGAGCCTCACAAGTCCCTCATTTCTATCCAGAGAAACTTGATCATTATGTGACTCAAAACTTGAAATTTTTTCTTAGTTTCCTTCTTTGGGGGGGGGGGTCTTTCCTCCTTTTTGGATTCTTCTTTTTCATCATTTTTTTTTTCTTCCTTTTTGATCTTTTCATCCTTTAGATTTCCTTTCTTGCTCTTTTTATCTTTTTTTTTCCACTTTCAGCTTTTTTAAATGTCTTTATCATATTTCATTTTCATTGCTTTTAGTGCCTGGTGAAAACATTCTTTCTCTAAAAGCTTGTTGCAGGAGTCAACCAGACTCCCTTGTAAATGAAGCTTCCTCTCCTTTCTTGGCCTTTGCCCATTTGAATCCAAAAGGTAATTCACTGTTTTTGAAGCAATAAAATAATCAACCCAGTGGACTTTGTTGGGCAGTTGAAGGAAAGATACTTGGCCGCAGCCTTCTCTTCTTTAGATGGTTCACCCACTTCCTGAATCTGCTGCTTGTGTTCAAAAAAAAAAAAAAAAAAAAAAACCATTTTAAAATAAATCATTCCAGGTCTCTGGAAATCGTTCTAAGGGCACACAACAAATGGAGAGATATTCATTCAAGAAATTCTACTAAATCTGGGCAAGAACAGTGATGTGGCACTTGAGCCAGAACCGCTTCATTTCCCCACCTCTCCCCTGCTTGCCTGTGGAAGCTGTTCCCTGGCCATGTGTGTACTTCTGAGTAGGGAGAGTGATTCCATGAGTCTAGACACTAGTTCTTCATTTTCTACGTGACTGGCCTTTTCCAGGTAACACCTAGGATTTGGTCTTATTTCGTGGAGCTGTGTTGGCTCAGTCCGCCATCTTGGACTCACTTCTTTTTCTCCCAGAGAGAGAGGAACGGAAGACAATGTACTTACTCTACAGCCCAGGAGCCAAATAGGAGGTTTGCACACTCCAAAAAAAAAAAAAAAAAAAAAGGCTTTGGATACAGTTCTTCTTACACTGGCTGTGGCATTGGAGTCGCTGGAGGCTGGGAGACAGATTTCAGAGTTCTCATCAGATTCTCTCATGAGGAAGCAAGGGTTGGGTGAGACACTGCATCTTGCTCTTTTATTCAGCTTCATGAGCACCTTAACTACGATGACTTTAAAATAGGGTTGAGAAAGTGCCACTTTGGGGCAGAAAAATAGAAGAACATTTGATCCGTCATTGACCCTCCTCACATTCTCACCCCACCCCCCTGCTAGGTTCCTAAAAACAGAGCTTTTGCTGACCCTCTGCACAAATTCTGCCTCCCTCACTGATGTCTAGAGACCAACTCGACAGGTGGAGTCTTGAGATCACCTTTGGAACCAGAAGATCTCTTTATGCCTTTCAATTGCTTTTATAGCTTTAACAGAAAACCCTGTTTCAGAATCAATATCAATTCTATTTGACCTTTGTTGACATGTCCCCTCACCCTCTGTTGGTTAAATACATTTGTTTTTATTAGAACCAAACTGAGTGATAGGCTGCCTTCTTGGAAACTATCCTCAATTTTTTGTCCTCAGTGAGGAAAAACACCCTCAGTAGGTGACTTGTTTAGCTACCCTTAGGCAAAAATCAAATTGAATGTTTAGCAATTGCTTTCTGAAGCTGCAAGGAGGGGAGAGGGTCCCAGGAAACCAACTCCCAGTTCTAAGAAAATAAATACACCATCCGGGTACTTTTATTTAGATGATAATCATTTTGAACTAGTAGATGCATGGTTAACCTCTGATATCTCTATGGCCATATCAAAGTGACAAAGTCAATCAAACTTCCATTGGCCTGTCTGCCCCAATGCAAGAGATCTTTTCATCTGGTGATGATTTAACAAAACCCAGTCACCCTTTCAAGGAGGAAGTGAAAAAAGATTCAGATAACACTTTTTCAGGAGTACATAATAGTTTTGTGGCTACTTTCTTTTAACATAAAAAGATTGTGGCTAATAGATACGTCAGAGGTTTTTAGAGATGTATCCTATTTAATGTGTGTTCCGTGGCGCTCAAGAAAAAAAAAAAAAGAAAGGAAATTGGTCTTATGTAGATTCCAAGAAAAAACGTTTATCTCTTCTTTTTGTTTGTTGCAGCTAAATGCCAGAATCATGTAGGGAGAGGGAGGGGGTGAAGATATTCAAAAGCATCAATCTACTCCTACTACTAACACATATTCCGTATTGCATATACAGATACTGGAGTGTGCAAAAGAGAAGTTTGTGTTTGCTGATTGGAACACAATTTGGATATTTGGTTTAGGTAGAGTAGCCAACGGCTATTGTGTAAAATTGTCCCTGAGACTAATCCTCAGAAGTGGTATACATAAAGCTGTGTACACTGATAAAATGGCTCCCTGGGATATTATCCTAGGAGGAAATGAAAACACTGTACATTATACCAAAAACATGAGTGCTTCAAAAAATATGCATATAATATTTGTATAATTTAATATATACCTATATGCACACACATACATATATACCCATACTCATCTAAATTTGTATATAGAGGTTTGGCTGTTTTCAGAACACTTTTAGTTGTCTATTTATACCTATTCCTTCTGGTAACTCTCCCTTTGTTTCCCTTTTCTTTTTCTTTTTTGTTAATCATCTTTAAAATAAATTTGGCTTCTTTCTGAGATAAAGATGTTGAACTTTTCAGTACATACACATAAACCAACTGATTAACTTCTGAAGACAACTTTGTCTGCAAGGGAAGGGGAAGGAATGCACAAAAAGATCAGAGCAGATATCCTGGGGTCTTTGGCTCAATGTGAGCTCAATTCTGAGAATACAGATTTAGGAAACAAACAAAATGTCAGCCTGTCCTCCTCTCCTTAGAGGGCCACTCAGTCTTTGGAATTAATATCTACCAATCTTAGGGACTGTGTAATTGAGTAAAAACAGACCCAAAGTATCAACAGTAAGAGACTTGGAATTAATACATCTTAGGCCCAAAACATTCAGCTTAATTAAGTGTAATTTGACAAACATTGGATATAATTCAATTACACATATGGACAAAGGAGTGAAAAAATTAAGTTCTCCATTATGAAGAAGGGATTTGCTGGATGCTAAACAATAGAATTAAAATGATGATGACAAATTTGGAGACAGAATAGAAACCTCTATTTAAGTTCAGGAGATTTCTTAGACTTGTTTTTAATTTTCACGCACAGCAATCTTAAATGTCTATGAAATCAAGCATAGATTGCTACATTTGGCTTCTATTGACATTTCAAACCCTATGCTTTTGACATTTAATATATGACTATTATTTAGCTTTAACAAAAAAAGAAAGAGCAGCCAAGACAGAGCCACAGAATCTTTTATAGCCAGTTCAGAAGGCAGGTAGCATCACTTGTGCTGTATTCTGTTGGTCACACTGATCAATCCCGGCACAGTGCAAGAAGGGACTACAAAACAGTATGAATCCAGAGTGGGGGCTCACTGGGAACTGTCTTAGAGACTGATTACCACAATTTTGCAGAATGACACAGGCAAAAGGCATAAGTCAAATAAGACAGTACTACCTTTTATGAACTGAGCCACCATCTAATACCTCCATTATTAAAAAAGAATAGAAGCATATGATTAAGCCTTGAGGCCTAAACAGAATCTCTTACTCCTTCTGGCATTTAAATCTTGGGATCTTAGTACTCTCTGGAAGGATGCATAGAAGAATGATCATAAAATGACAGAGAAAATAAGATGACTAGTAATTTGACATCTCTCCCTAAGCACCAGCATAGAAAAGGTGGAGAGTAAGGGCTGAGTCCATTTGCCTATCCTGCATGGACTAGGAGTCATTCCTGGGGACAGCAATTCTGCCCACTGATCATAGGGTCTGTCTCTGGCCCCTGACTCTCCAATCAATCAGATTAGCAGCTCCTCTTCCCTTGGGAGGGGGACAGGGAGGAGAAAAGAGGCAAAATGACAGAAGGGAAGGAGTTGAAAATTCCTTCTTGCAATACAGAAATATTGTCATCTCTATTTTTCAGAAAAGTGAAATATGGAAAGGTTAACTAAAGTTTAGTGAGGACTATTTCCAAGAAGCCACGAATGAAAACTCCCGACTTTTCAGTTCAGCCGTAGTGTTCACACTGAGTCACAGATGCCGCAAGTGCTGCTGAACTTGTGATGAACTCCAGTCTTTTAATTTAATTTAATTTTAATGTTGTTGTATTACATCCATCCCCTTTTTCCTCCCCTCTGTCCCCCTCCCCACCCACCCATTCCCCCCAAAGTCAATCCCACCTGTTGTCCATGTCCATGGTTCCTTTCTACCAGGTTCTTGTCTAAACTACTCCCCTTCTTTGCCTCTTCTTCCCCCCTCCCCTACTTCCTCTATTCCCCCTGCCCACTGAAGGTCTATTTACTGTATTCATGTATCTGGTTCTGTTTTGCTTGATGTTAGTTTTGTTTATTATTGTCCTGTAATGGGTGAGATCATATGGTATTTGTCTTTCACTGACTGGCTTATTTCACTAAGCATAATACTTTCTAGTTCCATCCATGTTGTTGCAAAGGTTAGGAGTTTCTTCTTTCTTTCTGCTGTGTAGTATTCCATTGTGTAAATGTACCAAAGTTTTTTGATCCAATCATCCACTGATGGGCATTTAGGCTGTTTCCAGCATTTGGCTATTGTAAATAGTGCCGCTATGAACATAGGTGTACATAGATTCTTATGGATCAGTGTTTCAGGATTCTTTGGGTACAGTCCTAGTGGTGGAATTGCTGGATCAAAATGCAGTTCCATTTTTAGTTTTTTGAGGAACTCCATACTGTTTTCTATAGTGGCTGCACCAGCCTGCATTCCCACCAACAGTGTATGAGGGTTCCCTTTTCCCCTCATCCTCCGCAACACTTGTTGTTTGTTGATTTGTTGATGATGACCACTCTGACAGGTGTGAGGTGGTATCTTATTGTGATTTTAATTTGCATCTCTCTGATGACTAGTGATATTGAGCATTATTTCATATGCCTTCCCTTTGTGTGTCTTCCTCAGTGAGTTGTCTGTTCAGGTCTTTTGCCCATTTTTTAATTGGGCTGTCTGTTTCCCTGGTGTTGAGTTGCATTAGTTCTTTATATATTTTGGATATCAAACCCTTGTCTGAGGTATCATTGGCAAATATGTTTTCCCATACAGTTGGTTCCCTTTGAATTTTGCTGATGTTTTCTTTAGCTGAACAGAAACTTTTCAATTTGATATAGTCCCACTTGTTTATTTGTTCTTTTATTTTCTTTGCCCTTGGTGAAGTATCAGTAAACATATTTTTGTGTAGGATAAAATGTTACTGCCTATATTTTTCTCCAGGACCTTTATGGTGGCCCTGTTTATGTTTAAGTACTTTATCCATCTTGAGTTTATTCTGGTGTATGGTGTAAGTTGGTGGTCTAGTTTTATCTTTTTGCATGGTGCTGTCCAGTTCTCTCAACACCACTTGTTGAAGAGACTGTTTTTACTCCATTGTATGTTCCTTCTCCCTTTGTCAAATATTAATTGACCATAGAGACCTGGGTTTATTTCTGGGCTCTCTATTCTGTTCCATTGATCTATATGTCTATTCTTATGCTAGTACCAGACAGTTTTGATGACAGTAACCTTATAGTATAGTTTGATGACCAGTATTGTGATTCCTCCTACCTTGTTCTTCTTTCTCAAGATTGCTGTGGCTATTCATGGGCATCCAGTCTTTTTTAAAGCATTTCTTCTATGTCACAGGTATTTGGGTTATATGTTACATGAAAGATACACAGTTAGCTATGAAGAAATAGAACATGAGAGGAAACTTGGAGCCATGTATTGCTATCTGTTCTTTGCAGAGGTAAGTAGACGGCATCCCAGGCATTAACAGTTTGGCAGGGGTACTAGGCTTCCCTCCCCTCCCCTCCCCTCCCCTCTCCTTCCTTCCTTCCTTCCTTCCTTCCTTCCTTCCTTCCTTCCTCTCTCTCTCTCTCTCTCTCTCTCTCTCTCTCTCTCTCTCTCTCTCTCTTTCTTTCTTTCTAGTTATTTGACTCAGTTCGATGCCTTTCCTCTATGGCATTGGGAAGCGGTTCCTGAGTATATGCATCCTCTAAAATTGATCAGAATCTTCCTTTTTTCAACTGTATGAAAGGCAGAAGAATGTGATAGAGGAAACACTGGCTTCAGGACTGGAGACCTGAGGTGAAGTCCCAACTCCATCCTGTGTAGGCTTGTGCAGTCTATGAACATTCTCTTCAGTGTCTTCTCTGGAAAAATGGGCATCATAATATTTGTAACATCTTGGGATGGTTATAAGGATGAAAGGAGATATTAGCTGTGAAGGTTCTCTTTAAGGTCCAGGGGCTGGGCAGAGGTAAGGACTAGGCGTTTAGAAATCTAAATCTGTGAAATGTCCAACTCCCAAACCATGATGGCCATGGGCATAGCTTCTTATGCTTGACTGCCTGCAGAGGTTGCAACTCCTTACCCTGGGACATGACACCCTCACCCCTCTTTGCATAATTGTGTTTTTATATACTAATGGTGATCCTGGATTCTGGGCCTAGGGTTAAAGTATTGAGAGAGGTCAGTGACTCAGCTTTCCATGTGGAATGAGATTTTCCCCTCCTCATGACCACAAGAACAAGCAGAGTATGTGAGGGCTGCTTTGGATGGTAGAAAGCAAACCATTCTATCATTCAATATGAGTCTGAAAAGCTTTAGCTACCCAGGTGAGTGTGGACATTCAGACTGGCTGACAATTGCTCCTGCTAGTGGAGGAGATTTGCTACCATAGAAAAAGCATTTCAGTTCGCAGAGATTCTGTAGGGGATGTTGTATGGTCATGAGTGTAGTTAATAGCAGAACTATTTGGGGAGGTTGTTAACATCTATCCTGAGGCTTCCACACCCAAGGCAGGGACTAAGGTGTGAAGTTGGTGTCATTCTTACTTTGCGGAGGAGAAAGGTGAAGTTCCGAAGTTAGGTCGTTTGCCGAGATTGCAAGCTTATAAAAGTAGTTAAGACTTAAATTGGGGGCTTTGCACTTTCTGGAGTCTCACACCAGGGAGGGGGCCAATGCACTCTGAACCTATCATTTTCTTGTGTTTCAAAGTGAGAGAAGATGTGCTGGGAAATCAGTCATTAAAATACCTTGAGCAATTTTCCAGAGCTTGGAAACTCTGGGCATTTAGAGGTCAGAACATTGGTTAAAAATGAAAAATAAAAGCCTCACACGTCTGCCTCTCAACACCAGTCACAGGTATATTTCTAATGACAGCTTTTCTCCTGATATTGTCAACATGGGGAGCCTCTAACGCCAGGGCTGAAATGAGGGGATGGTAAGACAGGTCCCAGTGAAACAGAGAGCTAGACCACTGGTGGGAAGCCATGAAGATCTGGCAAAAAAAGAACTGAAGTGAAACCCAGGAAGTTCTCAGATACCTAGAAAGAAATTCTGTTTCACAACTTATACAGGCAAATTTCAAAATACGTGGACTTCTAGGAAACAAATTGCCAAGGTGTTAACAGCTGGTTCTTGGTATTGTTAGAGCACAGTCTGACTTGCCCATCTGACTGAAATGTTTTCCTTAGCAAGTTACTTCGAAAACACTCTCCTGGTAGTCATCCTTGGTGTTCCCACTGGGTAGTCTGAGCACTTTAATCAGAAAAAATAAAATGTATTGTGCACATACTATGTACTGGGCTATGACCTAGGTCCAGGGGATACAAATGTGAACAGACTATGTGCTAACTTTCAAAAAGTAGCGACCGAATAGGGAAGTAGTGAAGTCAATAAGGAATTCTAACATGTGCATTAGCAGAGGATCTAAAATGAAGGTTGGACAAGGTGCCCTGGAAAAGCAATTGAGGAGCATTTAAGTCAGTCTGGAAGGGCACTGAATGCCTTCTGGATAAAGTGCTACCTTAGCTGAGGCCCCAAGGATGAATAGGAGTTAATGGGAGTGTATTGGTCAGGGTCCTCCGGAGAAATAGAACCAATAGGATATATAGAGAGATATAAATGAGGGTATTTATTATAGGAACTGACTCAGTTATGGAAGCTGAGAAATCCTCTGCTCTGATGTCTGCAAGCCAGAGACCCAGGAAAGCCTGTGGTGGAATTCCGTCTGAGTCCAAAGGCCTGAGAACCAGGTGGCCTATGGTGTGAGTCTAGTTCGAAGATGGAGTCCCAGCTCAGGCAGACAGTAAATTTGCCCTTTCTCAGCAGTTTTGTCCTATTCAGGCCCTCAGCTGATTGGATGATTCCTGCTTGCATTGGTGGCGATGATCTTACTCAGTCTCCTGATTCAAATGGTGATTTCTTCCAGAGACACCCTTACAGACACACCCCAGAAATGATGTGTTACCTGCTATTGGCATCCCTTAGCCCAGACAAATTGACACACAAGATAAGCCATCATAGTAGGTGTATTCTCAGCAGGTAGAAGAACAAAGGAGTCGGGGTGAGAGAAAGTACTGTGTTTGGGGAACACAAAGAGATGCATTTTAGCCATAATGTGAGAGTAGCAATGTCTAAAGAGATGGGTGGGCTAGTGGCAAATGCCATATGATAGAGTTAGGATTTCATCCTCAAGCCAAAACCATTAAAGGTTGTAAGGATGAGGATAAGGCCATCATGTTTGTGTCTTAAAGACCATCATTCTGAGTATATGTGTTTCAGAAGAGTCTGTTTGGGGGCTTGGAGCATGAGACCATTGGATGGGGGACAAGAGTGGAAGCAGGATAACTGATAGGCGGCAACTGACACCATTCAGTCCAAAGATGGGGTGGTCCAGTCCACGGTTCCACCATTAGTGATGGAGATAAGTAGACAGATTTAAGAGCTCCTCAGGGGTAGATTGAGTCAACAGAAACTTGACATTGATGAAACATCAGGAATGAGGTAGGAAAGCAAGTTATGGATGGCTGCCCGGTTTCTGGCGTGTAGAGACAAGTGAGCTGGTTCTTGAACTACACACCACTGCTAAAGGAGCAGGTTGCAGAGAGAGGCTGAGGAGTTCTATTTTGGACAGTGTGTGGGACTTGCAAGTGAAATGTACCTTCAATACAGAGTAAGAATCACAGGTTAGAATCTCAGGAGAGATCTGAAGGGGTCATCAATTTGGGAGTCATTGGCAAGACTTTGGCAGCTGAAGCCAAGGCTGCAATCACCTGGGAAAGGCTAGCTCTCACAATAGTGTCTTCGAAGAGGGTCGGGACACTTGGTTTTCTTGGTTTGCACTTGTCAGACCATATGCATGTAATTAACATAAAAGCATATCATGCTTTTAAAACTAGTTTCCCTCAGCCCTGGCTGGTGGCTTAGTGAATAGGAGCCGGCCTGTGAACCTAAAGGTTGCTGGTTCAATTCCCAGCCAGGGCACATAACCAGGTTGCAAGCCAGGTCTCCAGCCAGGTCCGTAGCTGGAGGCAGGTGAAAAGCAACCATACACTGATGTTCCTCTCCTTTTCTTCCTCCCTCCCTGCCCTTCTCTCTGAAAATAATGAGTAAAAATATCTTTAAAAAAAATCTTAAAAAAAAAAAAAGTGGTTTCCCTGTGTCCTTAGAACTATCAGGTAAGGTATGTAGAGAGAGGCAGTGCACTTTTTATATATGTCCAAGGTCATTAAGTTCCAAACAGCCACAGCTCAGGATCCTGACCTCTTTCCACTGCATCATACTGCCTTTGAGACATCCTTCCTGATACTCACTAAAGAATACAGACAACTCTGACAGGACTGAAATTTATGATGACCCATAGAAGGCTTTATCTAAGAGAAGGGACAACTCATCCACCAGGTTCAACTCATCCTGCATCCTCACCCCATCACCCTTTCCTCACTTAGCATGTCCCACCCCATGTCGGCCTCAGCATAGTTTCAGACTGACACAGTTTTCCAGCCTGCCCTCAGCAGGCCTTGGACAGAGGTCCATGGCTCTGTGGCTCCTAAATCTCTGGATGTGCCACTCACAGGTTGTAAGAGGCAGTCCAACCAGCACCCAGATGCTCAAGGGTAGAACCAGAAGTGATGCAATAATGGAGACATCTGTTAGGGAGGAAGTTCTGCTGATCCAGGAAATCACAGCACCTGGAGAGGACATGGAAGGGAGATCACTTAGGCTTGTGGGTTTGTTCCATTATTGTTTCTGAGCTGTGGAATTCCTTTTCCAAAACAAACTTTGAACAGGACTCCAGTACATAAAAGGGTGGGGAAAGCAAAACAAAACAAAATAAAACTCTGATGCTGCAGGAGCCCTAGGGAGCTAAGCCAGCCTCCTTTGGGAGGGAGATCCTGCCTCTTACTTGCTCACTCAGAGACTTGGAGGCTCTTGGTAACACTTTCAAAAACCAGTAATTCAGTCCATGACCCAGGAGGATGGATGGATGGTACAGAAGTATGAAGGCATAAACTGGCATCAAACGCCTAGGTTTGATTCTGGCCAAGCTACTTATTAGTTGTGTTATTTTGAATAAGTTTTTTAAGTTTCCTGAGCTTCATCATCTGTAAAATGGGGACAGTAAGTACAAAATTATTGTGAGGGTTAAAAGACGAGAAAGTATTGTGCATGGTGCTCAGCATTGAGTATATTCTCAATAAACAGGAATTTGTTATTATTGTTGCTTTACCAGTTGCCAAACATTTGGACATTTAAAAAAATTTTAAAGATATTATTTATTATTTTTAGAGAGTGGGGTAGGGAGAGAGGCAGAGAGGGAGACAGACATCAATGTATGGTTGCCTTTTACCTGCCTTCAGCTACAGACCTGGCTGGAGACCTGGCTTGCAACCTGGTCATGTGCCCTGGCTGGGAATCGAACCGGCGACCTTTGGGTTTGCAGGCCGGTGCCTTATCCACTGTGCCACTAGCCAGCACCCCCCCCCACCCCTTTTTAACTTAATTTTATTGTTGTATTACATCCATCCCCTTTTTACTCCCCTCTGTCCTCTTCCCCACCCACCCACTTCCCCACAAAGTCAATCCCATTTGTTGTCCATGTCCATGGTTCTTCCATACTAGTTCCCTGACTAAACTGCTCCCCTTCTTTGCCTCCTCCTTCCCCCTCCCCCCTGCCCACTGAAGGTCTATTCATTGTATTCATGTATCTATCTGGTGGTCTAGTTTTATCTTTTTGCATGTTGCTGTCCAGTTCTCCCAACACCACTTGTTAAAGAGACTGTTTTTACTCCATTTATGTTCCTTTACCCTTTGTCAAATATTAATTGACCATAGAATCCTGGGCTTAGTTCTGGGCTCCCTATTCTGCTCCATTAATCTATATGTCTATTATTATGCCAGTACCAGACTGTTTTGATTACAGTAGCCATGGAGTATTTTTTTTTTTTTTAAGATTTTATTTTATTATTTTTAGAGAGAGGGGAAGGGAGAGAGGCAGAGAGGGAGAGAAGCATCAATGTATGGTTGCCTTTTTTCACCTGCCTCCAGCTATGGAGCTGGCTGGAGACCTGGCTTGCAACCTCATTATGAGTGCCCTGGCTGGGAATCGAACCAGCAACCTTTGGGTTGGCAGGCTGGTGCCTTATCTACTGTGCCACCAGCCAGGGCACATTTGGACATTTTTAACAGTTTTTTTTGAGATATGTTTTACATAACATAAAAGTTACCAGTTTTAAGTATACAATTCAATGAGGTTTAGTGTACTTATAGAGTTCTATAACCATCACTATGGTCTAATCATAGAACATTTCTATCATATTAAAAGCAAACCTTGAGCCCTCTGACAGTTGTTCACTCCCCAGTTTTCTTCCCCCAGCCATGGGAAACCTACTTTCTGTCTCTTTGAATTTGCCTTTTCTGGACATTTCATATAGATCAAGTTATATGATATTTGGCTTTTTGTCACTGATATTTTGTTTATTCATTTACCAGTTGATAGACATTTGGTTTTCTACTTTTCGGCTATTATGAATAATACTGCTACAAATATATCTATGTCATCAGTACTTGACCATAAGTTTTTACTTATCTTTGGTAGATATCTCTGGTTTTAAATCATTTCTATTTTTCAATTACAGTTGGCATGCATTATTATATCAGTTTCAGGTCTATACCCCAGTGATTAGACATTATATAATATCCTAAGTGATCATCCTGCTAAAACTCACACCCATCTGACACCACACATAGTTATTAGAATATAACTGACTCTACATCCCCATGTCTACTCTGTACCAACAATTTGTTTCTTAATTCCTTCACCTTTTCACCCTTCCTCCAAACCTCCTCCTATGTTGCAACCATTAAAACATTCTGAGTAACTATGAGTCAATTTCTGTTCTGCTTGTTTGCTTATATTTTTAAGATTCAATTGTTGATATCTAGTCATTGCCATTTTCTTGTTCATATTTTTTATCTTTTTCTTCTTCTTCTTCTTAAATAAGACCCTTTAACATTTCATATAATACTGTTTTGGTGGTGATAAGCTTCTTTAGCCTTCTTTTTATCTGTTCTTCAATTCAAAATGATAGCTTTGCTGGCTAGCATAATATTGGTTGTAGAGCCTTGCTTTTCTTCACTTTGAATATTTCTTGCCAATCTCTTCTAGCCTGCAAAGTTTCTGTTGAGAATTCAGCTGACAGTATTATGGGAGCTACCTTGTAGGTAATGAACTGCTTTTCTCCTGCTGCTTTTTAGATTGTCTCTTTGTCTTTAACCTTTTGCATTTTAATTATGAAATATTTTGATGTGGACCTCTTTGGGTTCATCTTGTTTGGGACCCTTTGTGCTTCCTGGACTGTATGTCTGTTTCACTCACCAGTTTAGGGAAGTTTTCTCATGTTGGGCCCAAGATGAGCTACAAAGTGATCTGCAGATGGCTGCTACTTGTGCCGGGCTTGGAGATGCCCAAGCAAGGCCGAGCTATAAACCAAGACTGGCTGCTGCTAGTGCCTTGCCCAGGACCACTTAGTAAGAGGTAGGGGGTACACTGAGGCCAGAAGCTGCTTATCTGAGAGATTTTAGGAAAATATGAAGCATTAGCCAAGACAGGCCTGTTGTATGGAAAAGCCCCTGGAAACAGCTTAGATGGGCTGGACAGTTCTTTTAGGCAGGACCTGAGGGAATGACCAGTGTAGGGCAAACTGCATGAGGCAGGTTAATAAAGTCTTAGATATTGTACCTGCCTGTTGGCTCTGTTGGTGGAAGGACTCAGAAAAGGAACAATAGCCTCTGCCAGCATTTCTGTCTGGGAGAAAGCTGACCCCCAGCTCTCACCCTGATGCCAAACACTTCATTTCCTCCTTGTATGTTTCTGGTGCCTTTCAAGCTGCTGCCCTAACACTGGAACTCAGATGGAGTGAGTTAGTCTCTGTGCAGGCCTTTTAAAGATGCATTGCCTGGGCCTCTAGAAACCCTTCATCTCCATCAGCCTCAGTTTCTGCTTGTTTTTACAGTGAGAAATTATGGAGAACTTCTCTGTCTGGCACTGGAATTCTGGGATCAGGGGATTGGTGTGGTGCTGGGCCCCTCACTTCTTGTGAGTAACTGCTGCATCAGAGATATCCTTCCTGATTTTTATCTGCTACATGAGGTATGGGACCAGGTATGGGTCCAGTCATTCTTGATGTGGCTTCTTCTTTAAATTCCTAGTTGTAGGACTTTCATTCAGCCAGATTTCAGGTGGTTGTTCTGTAGTTTAGTTGTAATTTTGAAGTGGTTGTGGGAGGAGGCAAGTGTCCCATTACCTATGCCCCCATCTTCCATTCAGATTTTAAAGACAGGGTAGAAATTTGGATTTTCCTGTGAACATCTCCCAATTTTAAAAAAGGCTGACAAGTAATTAACTTAGAAAAAAACAACTTTGTATGATTGAAATCAAATGTCCAGCAGCTATCAGCCTGGGACCTGCCGAGTAAGGTGACTGCTACAGTGTGAACTGTGCCTGACGGAACATGTCTGTGGATGCATGCCAGCCATGCAGGGCTGTGCCATGGGGGAGGGCATCACATTATGCTACCCTGCTGGAGGCAAATGCAGGTTTCTGTGCTCTGGGGACATCCTTGTCCCTTACCTGCAGAGATCGTACAAGGAAGGATTCACTTCCCATTTGAACTCAACTCAGAAGCTTGTGCGTGGGCTCTGTTGATATTTTGTTCATTATGAAATTTTTGGCATTGATTTTGATTTCCTAAGAAGATTGCGTTAAAATATTCCTTGTCTTAATTACTTGGTGTTCCCTTAAACTTTGTGCCCAAGGCAAGCATCTCAGCCACCTCGCTCTACTCCCTGGCCTGAATCCCAGACCCCAGGGGAAGATTGGGGGACTGTTTGTGTGACAGTCCTACTGTTAGAGGCCAGTGCTCAGCCCTTGTGGCCACCTGAGGGGAGATGACCCCCTCATAGAGCAGGTCGTGGCTGGGGAATGCAGACCGATTGTGATTATGGCCAAAGCAAACTGCCACTGGGCAAATATACTGGGCAAAAGGAGGGAAGGAGCAACATACCCCAAAGGCAAATAGGAACTGTTTCTAGAAAATTTATTCTTTTGGATTCTTGATACTTTTTTCTCCTGGTCTTTAGTAAGAAAATGCACAGACTGACTGTCAGAGGATCCTCTATGACCTGTGGCTCCCAAGTTTACAAACAGTTTTCCTCTTTGTCCAATTATGAAAGCCACAGAGACCTGACTGTGAGGAGCTCAGCTAGCCTAAGAGGAAACTGTTTTTCAGGAAGTATCTCTTATCTGAGGCTTTCCCCAAATTCCAGCCTGTGAGGCCCAGCCCTGGGGCTTCCTGGTCAAGTGGGCTCTCAGGTAGCAGGTAGGTCTGAGTTGCCACAAGCCTGGGAGTGAGTCTCATAGTGGCCAGACTTATGCTCACCCAGGGTGGGCAGAGCTGCTGGTGCACCGTGTCCCTGTGGGGTAGGGTGGCTGGGGGGCAGACACCTACAACCTATCCACTTTGTCACACACTTCAGGGGTACTGCCTCACCCACCCCCAGAAATCCCATCTGCCTTTGAACTGAAGCTCAAGGCCTGGAAGTTTGGCTGAATCAGTAGGAGTTCTAGATGAGCTTGATTGTTTCGGACAAAAGAAAAGAGACCAATGGATTGACCTTCTCCAAACCTTCCATCCAACGTCAGAAATAAAACATTACTGATACCATTAGAGTTCCCATAAAACAACTTAAATATGTGCCCTTGGGTTAATGGCTATATAAATGGAGGCTTATTCTAGTATAGTCTACAGCAGGTAAAATAAATGATTTGGGGCTACATGTGTAAGTTTTATTTATTTATTTTTAAAAGTAGTTCTTTTTATTTAAAGATTTTTATTTATTTATTTTTAGAGAGAGGGGAAGAGAGAGAGAGAGAGAGAGAGAGAGAGAGAGAGAGAGAGAGAGAGAGAGAGATGCCTCCAGCTATGGACCTGGCTGGGGACCTGGCTTACAACCTGGTTATATGCCCTGGCTGGGAATTGAACCAGCAACCTTTGGATTCACAGGCTGGAGCTTTATCCACTAAGCCCCCAGCCAGGGCTAGGGGTTCTTTTTTTTTTAAAGATTTTATTTAATATATTTAAATTTTATTTATTATTTTTAGAGACAGGGAAAAGAGGGAGACAGAGAGGGAGAGAGACATCAATGTACAGTTGCCTTTCATATGCCTCCAGCTACAGACCTGGCTGGAAATCGAACCAGTGACCTCTGGGTTCGCAGGTGAGCACCATTCCATTGAGCCAAAGCAGATAAGTTTTAAATACATTGCTAACCTTGATTCTCTCCATAGATGTTTCTCAGGGACACTAGAGCTGCTCTCCAAGAGCTCTCAGCTTAGGACAGAACCTGAGCTTGCTTGATTCCAATTTTGGCTTATGTTCTTCCTGCCTCTCTTGTTTCTCTCCTTTTTCTTTCTCTTCATGGAAGAAGTCTGAGGTGGGATGTGAGTATGCAGGGCAGTGTGTGTGTGCATGTGTGATGGAAGGGGTTAACATCAGTTTGTACCAGACCACACTGTGCTGGGCACATATTACCAAATGGTCAATTCATTATTATTTCCATTTTAAGACTGAGAAAACTGAAGCTCAGATAAACTGGAAAATGGGGCAAGGCTCTGCAGGTTGCAAATAACTGAGTTGCCCCTTGAATTCAGGTCAGAATCCAGACACTGGGCTCCTCCTTCTTCCCACCGCACAATGTGTCCCATCCCCCACCTTTTCCTCTCCTACCTTTTCTCTTTTCCTCTCTCCCATGTTGCCTACTACTGCATTACCAGCATTATTATTATATTCCCTGTTGTACATGTTGAGAATGCCATAGGTATGGTTTATCAAAAGTTGAGCAAAATCTTATTTGGTCCTAGTCGGGGCTGATATTAAGCCCATTTTACAAATAAGCACCAGAACTCTGAGAAGTCAGGGGACATGCTGAAGGCCACATGGCCATGAGCTCCTCTTCTGTCCCTGGCTCTGCCTCCGGTTCCTTTGGTTTTTCTGCTTCCCTGAGACTCTTCAAAGTCATGAGACCATTGGAAGTCAAGTGAGTTATGGTCACTGGGGACACAGGGCTCATGAAACCAGAGCCTATCTTTGCATTTGGGTATTTTCTTCATCGTAAATTTTTTGATATTAGCTTTGATTTAAAAAAAATATTGCATTAAAATATTACTTATTTATTTGACTGCTGGGTTTACTTGGTGCCCGTATATTTTGCACCAGAAATGTATCTCACTCACCCCACCTTAGTCCCAGCACCACCTGTCCTTACCAAGTATCAGAAAAACAATGTTTCCTTAGAGTGAGCTCAGTGTGCGAGAGCTGGTCTCACAGCAGTGCCACCTGGCCTTCTTTTCTGACCCTTCTCCATAACTTTAGTTTAGAGAGTCTCAGTCCCCTGGTTCCCTTCTGAGAAGCCTGTCTGATGATCAGAATGATCCTGCAAGTGAGTACTGTGGGTTGGTGCAGAAAGAGGAGGCCTGCTCCCTTCAATGGGCTCTTGCTGTTAGCAGATGCTCAGTGCTTTGAGCAGGTTGGCATAATGAAGCCTTTTTCAGGTAGGGGACTGTCAGGGAATAAACTTCCACGGATACCTCCTCACGCACCCCCTAGCCCCCTCCCTGCCACTGGTGGCCTTTAGGGAAGTGGAAGGAACAGTCTGATCAGGCTTTTTCCTAGAAAAGCCCTTTGATGAGCCCATTATGGAAAATGAAGCTTGTTTTTGTTTTCTTTGATTAATCAGTGTTCTGTTTCCCAAAGCAAACATGGCCTTAGATCTTCCAAGGTACACAGCTGCAGAGGAAGGCTGCCTGGATCTGACAAGGACCCCCAGACTAGAGGGGGAGGGGGGGAGGACACATCTGACCTTGTCCTCAAGGACTCAGCACTTCACTTTTTACCCTTAAGGGAGCCCGGGTTACTCATTTCCTTTATGTCTTTCTGCCAATGTGAACAGGAGACATGTTAGCCTTTAAAGATTTCTTTACAGTTCCTTGAAAGCCGTTTGGGGGAACTGAGCCAGAGAATTATATAACAGAAAAGCCCATTTAAAGCAACAGCATCTTTCTACAGGGCTGTGGCACTTAACTGATCCATTTTTGTTACAAATAATAAAGAACAAAATACTAATTTTGTGAACAAAATTGGGGGACCTGCCCCTCTTCTTTCTTTCTTTCTCTTTCTCTTTTTCTTTTTTCTTTTTTTGCCAGAGGGATGCAATTCCTCCCGTGTTGACTAAAGAAAAAAAAAAAAAAGGAAACCTCTTTCAAAGAAGGCCTGTTCATTAACCTCAGGCAGCTATAGCATACACTTGTTTCAATTCAAAAGAAAATAAACACAAAAATAAAAGCAAAACTTTCTAAAGTATGTCTTCATTTTAATTTAAGAGCTTGGGGAATTTTGTAAATATTCAGCCGCTTGCTCCTCCCAGAGGGAGCCAGGCCCTTTGAGGGAGGGAAGGACCAAAGCGTTAGATGATCTGCTTAGATGATCTGCGTTGTTTTCTGTGGCCCTTGAATGCGTCTCTGGGTGCAAGCCATGCCTCACATGAACTGACCGGCCACCCCCCCTCCCTTCAGGGGCCCACCCCTGCCCCCATTTCACAGATGAGGAGCCTGAGGCCCAAGGACTCTGTGGCTTCTTGGCCCACAGCTCAATTGGAGACCAGATTCTGAGATTTGTGTCCCTCTCTCACTGGCATTGCCCATAGAGTCCCAGTCTTCTTTCCTGGACACCAACCAGCAGCTCTCAACTAAGGCTGCCTCTGGCTTCAAGGGGGCGTTTGGCAATGTCCAGGTACTTCTGGATGTCACATTTGGGAGCAGGGTTACCAGGGGAGGCGCAGCGGCACCCGCTGGGCAGAGGCTGAGGATGCTGCTACGCACCCTAGAGCTCGGCCCCAACCGGCGGTGGCCAGAGGCAGCGGCGCTGAGGCGCGGAGCCTTGGTCCATGCTGTGCTCTGCAACACGGGGCCCCGCCTCTGCGAGCGGCCTTGCGCTCCGGCGGCGACAGCCTTGGCCTCTCTCCCCCGGCAGCCCAGGGAGTTCAAGATGCTGCCTAGAGGGCCCTTCGGCCGTGGCCCAGGTCCCCTGCAGAGCTGCGGACGGCAGCGCCGCAGCCGCAGCTGCTGTGATGGAAAGTTTATAGGCGTAGGACGCCCGTCCTCACTTAGCAGCACGCAGGCAGGCAGCCTCCCCACCGAGGGGAAGACCCTACAGAGGCCGCTGCCCCCGGCTGACCGACCGCGGTGGCCGTGGCTCCGAGGCAGCCCGGAATAGGCCTGGGCCGAGGTGGCACTGGGTACGTGGTCTCCCCTTCTGACCCGTCCGTCAGGGGCGGCCCTGCCAGAAGATGGCCTATTGAACATTTCCAGGAATAGCACTGCCAAGCCTGTCAACTGCTTTCTTGGAAATACACTCAGTGAGGACGGCAGGCCTCCAGCCGGGGGAACGGAAAGCCCGGCCTGGACCGCGCTGCTGGGAGCCGGCAAGGCTGGCTGCAGGCCTGTCAGGGCCTGGGGAAGGGGAGCTCTGCTTGCTGGGCGAGCCACTCGGCGGCTCCTGGAGTCATTGAAGTTTCTCAATGCAGAGGGGAAACCGTCACACCTTTCAGGAGGCCTGGGGCCCTGCTGACTGGGTGCAACTCTGGACCTTCACATGCTGGTTATCTTTGTTGCAACACCAGCAGATCGGAAGGGCAAAGAAAGGGCTGGGAGGCCAGGAACTAACTGTCAGCAGCGACCAGCCTCCTTCTCATGTAAGCTTCATTCCCAATGAGAGCCAGAGGGGCATCTCAAGGGGGAGTTTCATTTTGCCCCCCACCCCGCATCATCTCCCTCTCACTCTGATGATGTAGCAAAAGAGGCAGAGATGTGACATTGAAAGTTATGTCTTGTAATTCACCCTCCTTCCCCCACCGCCTGCCGCCCAGGCAGGAGTAACCATTTCCCTCACAAGCCTGGCACATCTGTTGCAGTTTGAGCGCCCGAAGCCCTCTCCGGCCTCTGAGGTGCACCAGTGGGTGGGCTGGGGGTGTCACAGGAAGACCAGCTGCCTTCAAGGAAAAGCTTCTTGAGGATGTAGGATAGTATCCAATAAAAGCAAGAGACCAAGACTCTCTGCTGCCCAGGGTGTTCAGCAAATACTGGTTATTCCCCTCTAAAAAATAGTAATAGAGTGATGAAGTTTATCAAAGGGTAGGTATGGGACATCTTTTTGTTTCCAACAGCCACTGACTCACAGGACAGATGTCTGAGGCCCAGATTGCACTACACTGAGTTGGAGGTAGGGCTGCCAAACTCACTATCAGATGTGCAGGTAAATTTAAATGTCAGGAAAACTATAAATAGTATCTTGGGGTATAAGTATATCCCAAATATTATTTGCTATTTATCTAAATTCAAATTGCCTTGGCACTGTGTGTTTTTATTTATAATTTATTTAGTTGTTCATTTAAAAGGTTTTATTTATTATTATTTTTAGAAAGAAGGGCAGGCAGAGAGGAAGAAAGGGAGAGAAACCTCACTGTATGGTTGTCTTTTACCTGCTTCCAGCTAAGGACCTGGCTGGAGACCTGGCTTGCCACCTGGTTCTGTGCCCTGGCTGGGAATCGAATCAGCCACCTTTGGGTTCACAGGCCGGCTCCTGTGTGTTATTGTTAAATCTGGCCACTCTATTTGGGATATAAATTGACCTAGTTGTTCATATCAGGGAACATATTTAACGTATATGAAAGACTATACCTGTTAGGAGAGAAGGAAGGCAGGGGAGGAGAAAGGTCGCCAGAGAGAAGGAAAGCAAGAGGAATGTCAAGAAGAAAGGAAGGTAGGCATAGTGAAGGAGGGAAAAATCTGCTCTGCGCCCCTGCCATCAGCCAATCTGGACCAAGGAGCCAGGGGACTCTGGGCAGCCCCAGCTGTGTGGATGCTCGTCTGTTGGCCAGGTCAGCTGCTGTGCCTGGAGGCTCAAGCCTGTGTGTACATCAACACTTGGCATAGCTCCGCTACCCATTTACATGCTCCACTGTTTCTCCTGACTTTTTAAATTCAAAGATAAAATTATTAAGAATTTCAAGATGGTGACAACAAGCATTAAACCAAGCACAGTGCCCCTTCTGAGTGGGCCTTGTGTGCCTGCGCAGGTTGTATACCCCTGAAGCTGATCCTGCTTCTGAACTGACCTACCCTAGCTTTGCCTAAGGGAGCATCTTCTTTTATATTATTTTCTAACAATGTATCATCCTAAACTATTTAGTGTCTATTTTTCCCAAGAGCAAGCTGCCTGTTTTGTAATGTAGTTTTACTGGGACATATTGGTACTCATTTATTTCTGTATTGTCTGGGGCTGCTATTATATTATAATGACAGATCTGAGTAATGCACCAGAGAATGTTTGGCCCACATCACCTAAAACATTGGCTTTCTAGTTCTTTATATTCATGTCTGCACTACACTGTAAAATCCTTGAAGGTGGGAATCCTGTCTGTCTAGAGCAGTACCTAGCATATAGGAAAACGCTCAGTCAATACTTGTTTAAAAACATGAAAGGACGACATGAATCTATGATAAGCTTAGTATTTTTGGAAGTAATTATTTTTTCTAAAAGAAAATTATGTAAATTTTGTTTGACTTATTTTTATTTGTTTCTTTTTTTCTAAAAATTATGTATAAAACCACTTGACAAACTGTGAAATTGCCTCTCCAGGGAAATGTAAGGTGCTTGTCTTGTGGCTTAGTATCCCCCTGAGACCCTGCTACACATCTTAGTTTGAGGCAACCCAAGTAATACATCTATATCATTCATCATTCAATAATTATTTACTGAACAAAGCCCAGGGCTAGGCATTAGGACAGGCTGACCATGATTCACTTGTGTCTCACTTAACAGATCTACAGAGCCTCTAGTCCAAAGGAGAAAAGACACACAAACATATGTTACATGCAAATGCGCATACATAACTATATGATAAACAGTGTTAAGTGCAAAAGGAAGTTTCTGGATCAAGTGTAGTGGGCTTTCAGAATCAGGACAAATTCCTTTTGGCTAAAGCATCAAAAGAGGCTTCTCGCCAGTCCTTCTGTTTGGTCTCAAATTCAATCCCTGCCTTTTGCTTTGCTCTGCACGGGAGTGGACGCCTGCAAACTGCTATCCCTGCTGCCTTGCCAACTGGCTTCTGGTGGGTTCTTTCAGTGGGGGGCCATGAAGAAGACTGGAGGAGTGGGGGAAGGGTAGGGCCAGGTTCCTTGTTCTCTGGGCCTCTGTTTTCCTACCTGTACAATGGAAAAATCAATAAGATCTATTTTTTTTTTTTTTAATGAGAAATGAGGTAAGGCATGCAAAATGCTTAGCATAATATCTGATGTATATACTGTTTTCAAAGAATAGAGCTATTATTGCTTTTAGCATTGCTTAGGTAAGTGGGAAAGAATGCAGTGATCAATTAGTGAAATGTGCTAAGAGTGAAGGATGGGAGGGGTGTGCTGTGTGGGAGGAGTGTTTACCAACCCTGATATTTTGAAGCTGTATTGTGAAGACAGAATTGATAGGACCTGGAAAATGGATTGACAGACTCTATTAAAAGTATTGGGAGAAATCAAAGAACAGGATCCCAAGCATGGGTAGAAAGAGTAAGTTTGGGAGAGAAGAAACATTAATCCATTGCTGGACAAAGCTGTGGGACTCTTTTCCATCGCAAAACCAAACAGAACCAAAAGACAATGATACACTTGAGGCCATCTCAAGAGATTGGGGTTTTTGGTAGAGATACACCTATGTTCAGTGAGTTATCAAAGAATACCACCTCAACAGCTACACATTCAGGCATCATGGAGAACTGAAAAGTTATGCAGGCAACCATAGCAACTCCAGTTAATAGGGTCTGGTCTCCCCCAAAAAGCAGAAACCATTGTTCTTTATTTAGCAACTCTTTCCTGCTGGACTCCTTGTGTTTAGTACTCTATTCTATTTTCCTCTCTCTGCCTCTGTTTCTGTGGTATATGCTCTGTGTCTTGCATTCAAAATGATCTGACTGGATAGTTGCCTTCTTTATGAAGCTTCCTAATGGGGCCTCAGTCTCCTTAGGTCTGGAGTGTGTCGGATGCTTTGGTGGGCACAGCAGTGTTGCCTAATGCAATGTCAAGTCCCCACCTTTCTAAGAAGAAGCTGTATAACTGGCTGTGAAGCCAGTAGGCTTCATTAGTGAGGTGGAGGTGTCAGTGAGCTCTCCCTGAAGCTGAAAAAGTAAGATTGGATCATGTTGAGAGAGTAGCATGGATTCTTAATTACTGTTTTCTACCTCATATGACTTGATCATATAAGGTCCAATCTATCCAAGGTTTAGGGCAGCGAGGTCAGAAATTATTTATGCAAAATATTTTTTTTTTCCAATGGAATGCAGAAAGTGAAACAATAAGCAAAGGGAGGAATTTTCTCACTATCCTTACAGAGACTTCACTAATTTCTTAGAGAACAACTTAGAAATTGGCTTGTGAAGCAGTGGGTTTAGTGAGGTCGAGGTTTTCTTACCACTTTGAGAATAAAATACTCTACAGTTCAGGAACACCAACAAAATACCCCAACCATCCATGATTCCTCCCAGAACTCTTCAAATCCAAGACATCCATCCCATTGTCAGAAGCCAAAGGACCCAGAGCTTGCAACATATGTATTCTAAAAATAGATTGATATAAACTCGCTCCTATGAGAATCTTTAAAAACAAAGAAAGGAAGGAAAGGAAAGGAATAAAGAGAAGAAACATTACAACAAAAATGCAATGTTTTGAAAATCTATTTTTGATGGAGACTCATGGAGCTGTAAGGAGGCAGGTGCGTGCTTGCTCTCAAAATGCCAGGTGGGGACCGCAGGACAGCTCTTCAGGCTGCTGTTCCTGGGAGCCAGTGTGTGTGCTTGCTTGTCCTTCGGTCCTTAAGAGAGAAGCGCCCCGGCACGCAAAGTCTTCCCTGAGAATACTTTCAATTAAAAATAGTGCTTTTCAAAGGCACTATTGAAGATGTGGGAAATTTTAACTGAAAGGAAAATTGTCAGTATCCGATCCTGTAACCATACCCCTTGTTATAGAAATACTTTCATTATTCTCATTCCCATGCATGTATAATTTTGATGTCATTATTATTGGAAGCCCTTGGGCTCAGCACAAAGACCTGCTGGGTGGGAGCGCTATCCCAGCACTTGGCATCCATGTGACTTGACAAGTTGTATGAAGTCTCTGGGCCTCAGTTTTCCCATCTGAGCAGTGGGGATAATAATAGTAGCTACCTGAAGATTAAATGAGCCAACATCTATAGCCTGCATGCCTAGTTCAATGCCTGGCACATACTCAGTCAATTGTAACCGATTTGATTATCCATCATGAAAACAAGGCAACTCTGAAATTTCAGGTTGGGGCAGAAGAGTTGAGCAGTTCAAGTCTGTGTTTGTCTCCCCATTTTCTCTCTTTCCCTCAGTGATGTGGTCCTGGGTCTCCCTCCTCTAGCTGCCCCAGTCCCTGCCACTTCAAGATGCAAGAAGCAACACGCTCTGTCAAGGGATCACCTGGTGTGTGCTAGAACAACCCATACCAGGACGTGGGAAAACACAGTGATGCTGGCCGATCCCGCAGAGGGGTGGCCAAGCTCCAGTGCCGTGCCGAGTGCTTCCAGGGCACAACTGAAACAGCACCCCACACAGTAGCCACAGTGATTTCCATACAACCAAGGAATCTGTCTCTCAGGAAGATTACTGTTACAGGGCGAAGAGTGTCCCCCAAATTCATACGTCTAAGCTCTAACCCCCAGTACCTCAGAATGTAACCGTATTTGGAGATGGGCCTTTAGAGAGGTGATTAAGTTAAAATGGGGCTGAACTGGGCCCCCGTACACCATGGTGTTTTTATAAGAAGAGGCAGTTTGAATACGAGGGATGCTCACACACAGAGGAGAGGCTGTCTGAGGACACAGGAAGAAGGTGGCACCTGGGAACCAAGGAGAGAGGCCTCAGGAGAAACCAACAGGGTGAATATACTTAATGCCACTGAACTGTACTCTCAGAAATGGTTAAACTGACACACTTGTATATTTTACACAATAAAACATTGCTTGGGGGCCTCTCACTCATCATGAAGTTCAGTCTTGCTAAAATCTTGGCTGATTGCTTTTGGGGGGATGAGGGAAGGGAACTGGAGGAGGTGGGCAGGGAGAGCTAGGACTTAGGGATGAGCAAAGCCTGTTTACTTTTTAAAAATTTTAAAAGAGTTTATGTATTTATTTTTAGAGAGAGGTGAAGGAAAGGAGAGAGGGAGAGAAAGATGTGTGGGAGAAACATGATTGGTTGCCTCTCATACACCCCCAACTGGGGACCTGGCCTGCAACCCAAGCATGTGCCCTGACTGGGAATTGAACCTGCGACTTTCCACTTGGCAGGCCGGCACTCAAGCCTCTGAGCCCCACCAGCCAGGGCAAGGCCCATTTACTTTTGCTGCTATGTCAGAAAATTTGCCTGCATAGCTATTTGGAAGTCCCAGTCCACCAGCTTTTCAACGTCCAAATCAAAATGTATATATGAGGATCCATGACTTTGTCAATAATGACAATAGAGGAGAATAAGATTTCCAAACTGCAAGGCTGAATTCCCTGAGATTTTTTAATTTTCTTTTTTAACACCTTTTTCTCTTTTGTTTCCCAGCACCTTCTGGGCCTTTTCTTTATCACACACAGAAAGAAAACATTTCCTCAGCAGTGGTCAAAGCACTTTTCAGATTTCCCCATGGCAACGACATATCAGGACAGCCATCTCAGGGCCATCTAGATTTTCCTGGCTGTCAAAATTTATGATAGAGACAGGGGTGGGGAGAGCCTGTGGCAGGGGCGGCTCTCACACCCCTCTGTGTTTAGGGCAGAACTCGGTGGTCAGAACAGCCCCTGCCTTAGCTTCCTCTCCCCTTGCAAAAGGGGCCTCCTGCTTCTTCACACAGCTGGCCCCCCACATCTACATGCACTGGATCACAATTCTCCCCCTTCCCCCAGTAAATCCTTCCTGGTGGTGGAACACCTAGTTGATTTTTGTTTAAGGTCAGCATGACCCCTTGCAAATCAAGAACTGACAGGTTTGGGACCTTGGTATCTGCCAGCTCTTTTGGTTTGAAATGCCCAACCAATGTGGCACTGATGTGGGATTCCCCAGGCAATCCACCCATGGGCCCTAAGAAAGGCAAGTGCCCCGGGTCCTTTCTCTCTGTCTGCTCTCTGCCTTAACCTTCGGGTGTGGCCCCTCCAGGGGCCTTGAAATCTACAAAGTTGTTAGGGTTGTGAAAGACAAGGCACTAAGTAGTGATTCCAGACTGAAAGAAGTGGACAGATGACTGTAACTCTCTGGATGGCATCCATCTGCTGTGGACATGATTGGGGCGATCGGCATTCCTCAAACAGGGTCTGAGGATGAGACCGTAGAGGTCTGTTGTGTATTTCCTGGTCCTGATGCTTGGACTGTGGTCGCACAGGCAGTGCCCTTGATGGTGGGAATCGCCCCTTAGAGCATTCGGGGTGATGGGCCATCAGACCGGCAACTTATTATCAAACGGTTTAGGAAAACGGTAATTCTTTGTATTGCTCTCAAACTTTTCTGTAAGTGTAATTTTTTTTTTTTTTTTCAAAATGAAAAAGAAAAGAATGACAGGAGGAAGGGAAGGGAAGGGAGGAAGAGTGGGAGGCCATCCTCACTAAGAACTTGTTTCCGGGTGGTTTTAGGCGCAAGCCTGAGATCTTCCTTGCACTCGCACCACCTCTGAGGCTTCCCGGTGATGCCTGCGACAGGTGGGAAGCTTGCTGGAGGGTGCCGCCACCCTCCATATTCTGTAAGGCCCACGGCCTGCCTTCCTGTCCTCACTGTTCTCCTGGTGCACTTCCCGGGCCTCGCCAGCTTATTTCTTCCTTTGAACAAGCAAACACAAACAAACAAAGAATATAGCTACACAAGATAAATAAAATGTTAATTTGTTATTTAGAAACCTGAGAAATGAATATTCTGATATTAAATTAGTATTTTTTCTTTTTTCCCCCAATCTAAAACAATAATCTTGAAGACCTACTGATGCATATAAGCTAAAATCAATTTTAAGATATTTCTTCTATTCCTTCCCCCAAATAAATCACTTAAAGGCTATTTAAGTGACTTGATTTAAAAAAGAAAAGAAACAAAAAAGCTGTTTGGGTGGAAATGAGGGGGTAGGGTACCACATTAAAGATAACAAGATTTATCTATAATTTTGCTACTCAGGCAGAAGAACTCATGACAATTGGTTTGTAAGCTTATAGAGGTGTGTGTGTGTGTGTATGTGTGCATAAACTTATTTTTTAAATAGAAATCACAATGTACACACTGTTCATGACCTCATCTACTTAACAATGTTCTTCTACAATTTTATTTTTGAAGATTAACTAGCAAGTTAACCTTTAATTTTGCTTGGGATTGGATTTGACATTCCTTGGCCCACCCTACATGCCTTGGATTTCGGCTCACATTGTGCTTTCATGTGAAAGAAAAACAAAAAAACCTTGCCATGTTTTTCTGAGAGAACCTGTATTGCTTTCCACTTTCTCATGAACAGAACTGAGCTCTGAAGAGGAAGTTTCAAGGAGTGTTAAGATTACACTCCTAAATGGTGAGCTGGGTTCAAATCCTGATTCTCTTCTTACCAGCTCTGTGAACATGGGCATGTTACTTAACATCTCTGGGCTGGTTTCCTGATTTGTAAGGTGGAGGTGAAGTGAATAGTATCTATCCCACAGGGTTATTGAAGGATTACCAAGCTGTAATTAGTTGATACAGGGCAAGTGCGCATTGGCATTGGCCATTGTTAATAGTATGAATAAATGAAGCAACTCTCCAGGTCTGCAGAAGGCTGGAAAGACAGTGAGTGGAGCAAGCTCCTCCCCAGGAAAGGAAATAGTCCTCTGTATTGGTGGCAAGGAGTAATTATGATGGAAAAAAATATTTTCCCAGTTCTGGAGCTGACGTGTACTCCTTGTGACATTTTAATCTCTGAGTAATATATTCCATTGCCTGAAGAGTTGTGATTTTTCAGTTTATTGCTTTTTCCTCTTCTCTCAAACCTGAATTCTTTCTCCTCTTGGCTCCAGCCTGTCTCCAGCAACCATGAGCTGGGCAGTGTCCACGACGGAGCCAGATCCCTAACTCAGGCAAGGATGCCTGGAGCCTCAGCAAGGTGCACTGTCTTCCCTGGGGAAAGTAGAGGAAACCTACTGTGTGTTCCATCAGTCCCATCGCCTTTCCTGCCAGCAACAGCCCTGCAATGCAGATAATGTGACAATCTCCATTCTAGGACCCAGCAAATGGATTGCATGCATGGGTTTGGGAGTCAGCGAACACAGGTCTGGTTTTGTCAGTCACACACTTGCCATGAAACCTTGAGAAAGTTACTTAACTTCTCTGAGGCGTAGCTCCCTCATACCTAAAGTGAAAGGGATAGTAAGAATGCCGGCCTTACCCCTGGCTGGTAGCACAGTGGAAAGGCGCCGGCCTGCGAACCCAAAGGTCGCAGGTTCGATTCCCCAGCCAGGGCACATAACCAGGTTGCAAACCAGGTCTCCAGTCAGGTCTGTGGCTGGAGGCAGGTGAAATGCAACCATACATTGATGTCTCTCTCCCTCTCTGCCTCTCTACCTTCCCCTCTTTCTAAAAATAATGAAATAAAATCTTTAAAAAAAAAAAAAAATGCCAGCCTTGGAAGGTTATTGGGAAGATAAAATGTGTAAAGTAAGGATATGATATAGGACCTAGAATATATAGTACATGCTCAATAAATGCTAATTACTATATGGTTATTATTCAGCATTGAAAAAACTGAGTCTCAGGGAAGTTATAATTATTATTACATTTTGCAGGTGAGGAAACCTTGCTATACCTTAGGTTTTTTGTTTTTTTTTTTTTCCCCTCACCATTTATAGCAGCTTGCCCTTCTATGGATAGGACAACCATTTTCCTATCTTTTATAATAATAGAAAATTTTGATAGGTGGAAAAGCTACATTTCCTAGCATTCCATGTGGCTAGACGTGGCCATGTAAGTAACTAGTTTGGCTAATATAATGTTCCTGGAAGTGATACCTGAAGCTTCCTAGCTCTGTGTGAATAAGGAAGAGGCTTGCTTGCTCTTGCCTTGTAATTGGCTACATGGGATTGAATATAAGAAGGATGTAAACTTCTGTCTTGTTTAAACCATTGTATTTTGGGTCTCTTTGTTACAGCAGCCAAACCTACATAGAGAAGAGGCAGCAGTGCCTGTGGTAATGGGGCTGTGGCTAGGAGTCAGGAGACTGGGTTTCCTGGCCCTGCCCCTCATTGGCAGCTTGTCGAAAGCATTCATCTGCTCCTTTATCTCACAGCATATATCTTGCCAGCAGCTGTACTGGATATTAGCAATGCAGAGATAAATAAGACACATCCCCAGAAATGATCAAATCCACCTGCAGGGTTGGTGATGTTATCCATGTTAATCATTGAGGAGAACACACTCCCTTCTCCAGGACACAGATGCAATTTCTGATGCGAGCCAGGGTTCTTAAGCAATTTCTTCATGGGTTTCAAACCTTTTATGGGTTTCAAATTTGTTAACATAGAAAAATGCTCAAATGTGCTTAGACACTCGTTGTAAGTATCTTGGCTCCGATGGTTTTCGGTCAAATGAAAATACTAGTAGTTAGCAGATTAAATGAGAAAACACCTGGAAAGTACTTAACACAAATGCTGAAAAGGTGTAGGCTTGTGGGCGGTGGTGTGAGTTGTCTAAAAAAGGCCCTTTGTAGGGTGGTCATCACCCTAATGCTGCCCTGCTAGGTGCTGGGAAGTTTCAATGAGGCTATGTTTGTTAAAACACTTTTTCAAAATGGCAATGTAGGAGTGGCATAAAGTCAACATTCAGATCTGCAATATTCCACTCTCCCTTCCTGGGTCCCTTAAACTTGTCCTTGTCCTTTCCTTTTCCAAGATCCCATCTGACAACTGCTGCTGTGTTGCGGTGCTTTATTGTTGTTCTGAGAGTTGCTGTCATGGGCCAATGAGCATCTAGTCCCTATGTCCACTGGGATCTGTCCACATACAAAGGTGATCAGACAGAGTTCAGGAAAAGAAAAAGACTTCATCTAAGTTTTATAGTGTATTGTCTCCCTACATTTGAATATTCATAACAAGTAACCAATTTTTGAGTTCTAGAATGGTGACTTTCAGTGCAAGTTACCATATATATTATGTATAAAAGGAATATATATATATATATACACACACAAATTCCCTAATTCCATGGAGTAATGATTATTATCTTGATTTCATAGGTAAGGATATTGAAATTCAGAATTGTCATATAGCTTTTCTCAGGTCCAGAGAGACAGTTCTACCATGAAGCTAATAAAGTTTAAGCTCAAGCCTTTAACTTACACAAGCCTCTTCTAAGGTCCTATATTTATTTCAAATCTGTGAATTTGTATTCTTTTTTTTTTTTCCCCCTATAAGTGCTCCTCAACTTATATAAGTTTATAAGCTTAGGCCTTATAAGATTTAGATCCATCCCTGTAGGGCCATGCAGGTGCTAAATACTAGAGCTAGAATTTGAACAGAAGTCATCTGGGATTTCAACTGAGTTCATTAAATTCACTGTAAGTGCATTCTAATTTATTAAAATAGTGCTATTGGTACTTAAGTTTGTGCCAATGGATCAACGCTGGTTTACGAGGTTGGGATTGGACTCTCCCAGTGATATACCCAAATGGTGTGCTGGATAAGTTTTATAAGGTCAATCTATTGTTATTAGCACTTGCTAACATTGTCCAAAGCAATACACTGTGATAATGACCATAATATCTTGGTTTTACAGAACATATTCCTGACACACTGCTCAGTGATTGAATTCTTTCTTTTTTTTTAATGGGACAGAATTACCACTTCCATTTCATAATTGTTAATTGAGCCACAGAAGCAAACATCTTAATGAGAGAACCAGAGTAGAGGATGAGGGGACCAGTTATAAGCACATACAAGATACCTTGAGGAATTTTCAGATCTGACTCAGTGATATGCGGAGGGTGCTGGGCAGCTTGCCTTGAAAATGTGAGTGTATGTAATCTTCACCTGACTCTCTGTCTGCATGAAAACTTCTAGGCCAGCTATTTTCTTCCCTTGCATCTGCCAGCATCAGATGCCTTCATTCCCCCTTTCTGAACACACTATTTTTCAGACCTAAGATAGGGCATGGCAGAGGAGTATGGAAAAGAGCGGATGGTCATGGTCATCCAAGGGCACAGGAATGTGAAGATGGGAAAAGGACAGTGTGGCCACCTTTTGAGCTGAATGTTGTAATACTGATCCTACTCCTTGGAATGGTTGGAAAGAGAACTATGGAATTCTCTCCTATCTGTTCCACAGGACCTGCCATGCCTAACAATCTCCATGCAGGACTTAAATGACCTCCAGAGTTCCCCTTGGTGGAGAAAAACAAACAACTTGAAGTTTCTGATTTCCCTTAATTCAAGCATGGGAGGTAGGCATCTCCACACCTTCAGTATCAAGGTCTCCTTATCTTATCAGTAACACACTATAAAAAAAAAGATAAAGAAAAGAAAAACAACCAGTAAGAACTATTACTCACATTCCAAACAAACATCATGGTCTTAAAAATACAAAGATTTGTTTCCTTTATTCCTTGAATTATCCCAGAATTAGAGACAAGAGTAATTCAAATATTCCAGGAAATCAGGGTGAATGTTGGGTGAAGAGATGGGTAGAGAATAAACCAAAGCATCCAGGTTCTATGCCAGCTACTCTACACTTGGCAAGGTCATGTCATGAAAATGCACAGGCATGCATTTTAAGGTGGTCTCCAGGTGTGGGTACTATGAGGGCATTCAGAGGAGGTGATGGAGTCCATGCTGATTCATGCTTGCAGGGAGGTTTTTCTCTCTTTTGGAGTCCAAGTCTGAGGCAGGGATATTACATTGTGTGTCAGCTTCCAGAGCAGCTCCCATGGGCTGATTTCTGACTATGAAGAAAATTTTGAAATGCTGAAATGTCTCCTTTCAAGACAGACTGATGATCTTTTTTTCCCCACATGTTTTTTTTAGATATAAATTATAATTTTATTTCTATTAATTTATTATTGTTGTATTACAGTGATTTCATGTTCCCCTCATTGCTTTCCCATGCCCCACTAAGTCCATCTCCTCTCCCAGTCAACCCCTGTTTTGTTGTCCATGGCACATATTTAGAACAAGTACTTCAAAAATTTATATGGAACCAAAACCAACCATGAATAGCCACAGTAATCTTGAAAAAGAAGACAAAGTACGAGTAATCACAAAACCTGATATCAAATTATATTACAAGGCCACTGTAATCAAAACAGTCTGGTACTGGCATAGAACAGACATATAGATCAATGGAACAATAGAGAGCCCAGAAATAAACTTAGGTCTCAATGGTGAATTCATATTCGACAAAGGGGAGCCCAGGGTGGTGGCACAGTGGATAAGGTGCCGGCCTGCAAACCCAAAGGTTGCTGATTCGATTCCCCAGCCAGGGCACATAACGAGGTTATAAGCCATATCTCCAGCCAGGTCTGTAGCTGGAGGCAGGTGAAAAAGGCAACCTTACATTGATGTCTCTCTCCTTCTCTGCCTCTCTCCCTTCTCCTCTCTCTAAAAATAATAAAATAAAAAGTCTTAAAAAAAATTCAACAAAGGGGGAAGGAACATAAAATGGAGTAAAAAGAGCCTCTTGAACAAGTAGTGTTGGGTGATCTGGTCAGGGACATACAAAAAAAAATTTACACTACACCAGAATAAACTCAAGAAGGATAAAAGACTTACACATAAGCCATGCTACCATAAAAGTCCTAGAAGAAAACACAGGCAGTAAAATTTCAGATATCCCATGCAGCACCATTTTCACCGATTTCCTAGGGCAATAAAGGAACAAATAAACAAATGAAATGAGATCAAACTAAAAAGTTTCTGCTCAGCTAAAGAAAACATCATCAAAATGAAAAGTGAACCGACCATATGGGAAAACATATTTGCCAATGATACCTCAGACAAGGGTTTGATCTCCAAAATATGTAAAGAACTTATATGATTCCCTGTCCATTTTAACATTGAAACATTGATCAGTTAAGAAGGGGGTATAGGGAAACTAAAAGGTATTGTAAAAAAATACAACAAATATTAAATTAAAACAAAAAGAAGATGACTTTATAAGAAAAAGAATTTCCTGTCTTATTACTTCTCCCTAAATTGGTCCATTTCCCACCCCCAGAGACCATTAATCTCTTTATATTTCAATGTTTTTCAATTGAATTCCATATAGACAAGTCATTTGCTATACTCCCATTTCATGATTTGTTAGCTTTATACTTTTTACAGTGACTTCCAGTTATGATATCAGAGTTTTACTCCCTGAATCCTTTCTTTAATCCCCTCACCCTTCACATGCTTACATCTCTATTTTCAGTCCTCATTTTTTGCAATTTAAAACTCCACAATTGAATTTTTATTTATATCATTAGTTGAAATCAGTTCTTGCTAGTTTATTTTTTTTTTTAAGTGCTTTGTTTTGTTTTTGGTTATTTTGAAGGGGGGAGAGATGGGAGAGTAAGGACAGACATGTGTAGAATTAAAGAAGCTGAAGAGTCAGGCTTTAAAAAAGCCAGGAATAAGAGCTCTTCTGGGGTCTAGTGAGCAGGAACTGATGCACTGGCTCTTTAGGACACTGCCTAATGTAAATTATTGGGTATTCTTACCAGCAAGAGAAAGTGTGATTGGCTTACATTGGGCTACCTGCTCAGTCATTTACTGGAGAGTGTAGGACATGTGGACAGACAGTTTAACTAAGACCACATGTGTTGGGGAGGGGAAATGACCCAAAAGGAAACCGAGGCACTAGCACTAGATGACAGGGTGGAGTTGTAAGATTGCTGGAACACCCTGTAAGATACCATATATTGCACTGTCGCCTGTTCCTTCTTCTTACCTCTCCTCTCTTTCCATGTCTCTGTAGTTTTATACTAAGATTCATGATATTTATAGTCTTCTCTGTGCATATTTTGCCTTTTTGCTGATTTTAAAAGTTGAAAAATCATTAAACAGTTTTTACAGTATTATCTTTCTGGGGAGAAGAGTGGTATGTTATGATTACATTCATCTTATAGTTTTTTATTTTTCCTGGAATTTCTAATTGCCTTAAATTTTATATTCTCTGCCCTGATCATCTCTCTATGCTCCTAAAATGTCTAAGACACACTACCTAGTTTATGAAAATTCTTTTCTCCCCAGGGCCCTCCTCTTGGAAGTCTCCATTTACTCCTCTAATTGAGACTGATTGCCTTCTGGGACTGATAATTAGCTGTTATTTTCCTTCTCTTCAGTACTCCTCTAAATTGGACACACCACTTCCTGGATTTTCTGACTTTCTCTTTCTTCATATACTCGCTCATTTTACTGGTGCACATCTCAGGTAACTCCTAAGGGAAGGATGGATAGGAGATAAACTTTCTGGCTATTGCACATGTAAAGGTTTCTACTTGGCCATCATTATTTAACAACATTTTATCTGGGTTAGAATTTAAGTGAGAGATCATTTTTTGTCAGCTGTGAAAATTTTATTCCATCTTCTTTTCGTGCCCAGTGTTGCTGTGACAGTCTGTTTCTTTCTTGTTCATTTGTAGATGACTTTTTTCTCTTTCTAAAGTTTTTTTTTTCTTTTAAACCTTTGGTATTCTGAAATTTTATACAGCTGTGTCTAGGGTCTTTTAAAATTCACAATGTTTAATGTGGAAACTCTTGCCCTTCATTTTGGGAAATTTATTTGTATTATTTCTTTCTTTCCTTTTTCTGTTTTCTCTTTTTGACTTCTATTGGTCAGATACCGGATTTTCTGCACTGATCCATGGTGCTTTTTTTTTTTTTTTTTCTCAGCTTTTAAGGAATGCACACCAAATGAAGAAAACAGTGGTGTTCAGAAGCATAGCACACACATAGGAGGTCTGCCCTGAAAGTATCAACTGTGGAAACTGTTTTAATTATATTGACATTGGCTTGATATTTCAGGACAGACCTCATATGCTTGTATGGCTCACTCAACATACCTCTTACCTTGCTTCCTTCCTTTGCTACTGAGACTAGAAAACTAAAACCTGTTTCCCAGAACCACCTGCAAGTAGGGTTCAGACATGTGGCATACACATTCTTCCATCTGTGTGTTCTAGACTAGGTGGAGGCAGAAGTGATGAACATGAGGAGGCAGCTGTACACAGTACATTGATTCTTCCGATGAAATGAGTCGTAGAGGTATCAGTTCTGAGCCATGTGTGTTATACCCTCAGGTCTTCAGTGGGTGATCAGCGCTCAGGAGCAGCAGAAGCAGCTACGATGTCTTCTGCCTTATGCAGCTAGTGTGGTTGGGCTCTTTCCTGGCTGTTACTCCCACCATGGTAGCATTGGGCTAGTTTCCTGTCCGTCTTCAAAATCCTGAGGGTTGCCCCTATCCTTAGGAAGTCTCTTTCTGCTTGAACTAGCCAGAGTGGACTTTGTTGTTTGCATATAGAAACCTTGACATGGATATAATGGATACTAGGGGGGCAGAGGAAAGGGCTTTCTCTACTTAAAATAAAAGAAAAGATTTCACAGAATGAAGGGGAGCTGAGTAGATACTTTTACAGAGGGGATAAAGGTAGAGATTTCAGACAGAGGCACAAAAGTGAGAGAACTCATATACATTTACTTATTTAATATTCATGAATGCATGCTATGTTCCAGGTACTGTGCTAGATTTTAAGTATACTATAGAATTCTTGCCCACAGAACATTTACCTATTTTTAAATTGTGCACGTTGATTATATTAACCTGTAACCATTTAGATATGGAGGTCACAATCAAGAAATTATATTCTCCCTGTTCTCATTAAGTACTTGTGCTTATCTTTTGAGAGGTGAAAAAATACATACTTTCTTACCTGCCTTCCTACAAGTAAGTAATGGTGATTTAATCCTTAGAATACTGGGCATATTTAGTTATATCTAGGTGAAAATGACTGTCCTTTTCTGAACTGTCTATTCCACTTAATGTCCAAAGTGGTAGGTGCTGGTGCTGTGGAAAATCAGGTCTTTGAAAAGAGGGATAAAAACATGCCTGCACCCATGACCCGCTTGTCCATTTCAGCTCCCATGGTGAGAACAGTCACCTGTGGGACTGCAGATGCTCACTGTCACTATGGTCTCTAGGCTTAGTGTTTTGGCATCCAAATGGCCAAACTCAGTTGTGGCTTGACAAGCCCTGAGGGACAATGTGGGATCATTGGGGCCCGATGCTCCCAGATCAGTGGAAATTTGCTGTCGCCCACCTTCTGTATGCTGATGATGCTTTCCCGGGAAGGCTGGATACCTTGGCTGGGATTTTGATTCATTAATGACTGGAAAGATAATGTCCCTTCCTGATTCACAGTGCGATACTGTCTACAATACTAAATATCATCCTTCTAGTTCCTTAGCTTTCTCCCTTCTGGGAACTGTCACAGCCAGGTGCTCACTAACGAAGTCACGGGAGCTGGTGAGGAGCTGATGGCAACGGCAACCCAAGAGGTAGAGTCCAGATGCCAATAGCCAGTTGTAGAATCCAATTCTGAAAGATTTCACTGCTGGGATATTTTGTGAAACCAATCTATAATAGCGGTAATTATTAATCTTTACAGAATGCTTTTTATGTGCCAGTAGCTTTGATAAGCATTTGCACGCATTTTCACCTTTAGGTTCTCACAACATCACCATGACTTAAGTATTCTTAGTGTTGCCATTGTATGATGATGAGGGTGAGGGTGGTTAAGTAATTGTTTCAAATTGAGTCAGCTAGTAAGTGGTAGAGCCCAGAGTAGGATCCAGGCAAGTGGAATCTAAGGCTTGAGCTCTGAACCATCACACCCTACCGTCTCCCCTGGACAGTTGGCATTTTTGTTCTGATAATGTACCTCCATTGGACACCCTTCCTCACCACTGAAACAGAGTTTGAACAACATCAAGGTTCACTTAAGCCAAAGGTCTGATCAAATTATGAATTGAACTTAGTCGAGTTAGTTTTGTGTGTAGGCATAACCTAAAAGAAAGCATTGGAAGTTCCTTCTGTGGTCTGACTGGCATATTAACTGCAAAATGTATGGCTCTAAAGTAGTTTGGATACTAACTCAATAAATGGGAAGAAAAAAAGTGGAACATTCTTGACATTTACACTGTGAATATATCCTCTCTGAGGTTCCATCATGTTACCAGATTGATGCTTTACAATGTTCACCGATCATCTGTTGGTGTTACTACTATTTTAACACATGTATTTATTTCTATAATGTTTATTTATTTACTTCTTAAAATATTTTATGATTTCCAGGGAGAGGGGAAGGGAGAGAGGCAGAGAGGGAGAGAAGCATCAATGTATGGTTGCCTTTCACCTGTCTTCAGCTACGGACCTGGCTGGAGACCTGGCTTGCAACCTGGTTACGTGCCCTGGCTGGGAATCGAACCAGTGACCTTTTGTTTTCACAGGCCAGCACCTATCCACTGCACCACTATTTCTATAATGTTTAAATGGCATATCACAGCCAGCTGAATTTTGATTTTTAAGAAGTATAGACACGACTGAAATGGTTTTCTGGATTTAAGTGAGAACATCCTCCCTGCTAAAATAGCACTTTGATTAGAGTCATTCCTAGAACTGCACCACTAACACATGGAAATGGTATAAATTTGCTGCTAAACCATCTGCAGATGGGTTTTTCCCCCTCAGTAAACAGCCAGGGGCTGTGATAGTGCTCTTTAAAACAAATGGCATTTCATTCCACAGCCTCTTCATATTTCGCATAGCAATGTCCTGCTCATTGATCTGAGTCCCTAGTTCTTGAAAACAAAGGCGGTTTAACATTAGTGACTGCTTTCTGAAAACTGAGTGCTTGTTTCCTGGTGAAAGATGGCCTGATTTCTTTCCTGTCCTGTTCATTTGGAGGGTAGAAGGACCAGGGGATGAAAGGAAGTAGTAGGACAGGGAATGGGTCTACAGTTCTAGAATGGGTCCCACCTCTTGTACGTACGGACCCGTAGTGCCTGAGGCCTTTTGGTGGGCTGAAAGATGGCAACTCCGAAAGGAGATACGGGGTCGGGGGCAGCCCCTGTTCTTTTTACCTGGGTTCTGCGGTCCACACTCCTTCTTCTGGATGCAAACACACAAGGGCCTCGCTGGTCCTAGCCCTTGGCTGCTGGAGCCCACCTCTCACTCTGCTGTGGGGATGGAGGCAGAAAGGGAGGCAGGTGGAAAGGGATGTAACTCCTGGGGAGAAAAGTACTTTCTAACACTAACGTATGTGCGATTTGTGCAGCTGGGCTGCCTTCATTTCCCTGGCTTGGAACGCAGGCCAGTTCTTCCTTATCGTCCACCCCAGAAGGGGACGGTGATCTGGGCCGGGGCTGCTCCAGCTCTGAAACACAACCCGCAGCCTTGAGGCGGTGCCAGGGCAGCCAATTAGGAAGGTGTCGACGATACTTCCCAGGAACATTTTTCTAGATGTTTAACTCTGACCGAAAGTTTAAGCTTCTAATAAACCCCAGGAACTTCACATTTTCCAGGGAATATTGCCTGGTCTTTTAAGAACTTCCAAGAAACGCTGACTCTCGGAAGACTTTGCAGCTTTGAACCTCACCCGCCCATTCAAGAGCTTTCTGTAAAAACCAGAGGTCAATAAAAATGGTGCCTTATCAAAATATCCGGGAGATTTAGACAACTGAAGCCTGATAAGAAACCTGGCACCAATTAGGCCACAGCATTGGCCTTAGGAAGTGAGGCCCTACCTCTTGGCTCGGCTCTTGGCCTCTGGGTGTGACAGGGTTGGCTGGCAACAGTGTCTGTCAGCCCAAGTAGCTGATAGGTGCTGGCCAGACCTTGCTTCCTTCATCCCAATGTTCTTAGCATCCTTGCTCAAATTAATGTTTTATTCAAGATTACCACAATGTCCTTGAACCCTGTGGCCCAGTTGGTTGGGCTAGTCCTGCAAAGTGAAAGGTCAGTGGTTCTATTCCTGGTCAGGACACGGGCTTGATTTGGGGCCTGGAGGGGTGGGGGTGATGGTGAAAGGCAATTGATTGATGCTTCTCTCACATCTTGATGTTTCTAATGTTTCTCTCCCTCTCTTTCTCTTCTCTTCCCCTCTCTCTAAGAATAAATAAATAAAATGTTTTTAAAAATTCACAAATCAGAACCCGGGAGCCACGTGAGCCAGGGCTCAATGACCTTGTCTTACAGCTGCAACTCACCTCCCAACAATCTTGCTGGAACTGGATCCCCTTTAAAACTTGACTCCTGCCTACATATTCCCAGGCCCCTCCTCAGTGGCTGGATGCTGCGTCCCTTCCTCAACCATGAATTGTGGATTTTCTGTGAATAAAGTTATCATTCAGAACCATGCAACAGTTTCTCATCGGCCTGTAACACCTTCCTGGATTCCCACTGCCTCAGTCCACCTGCTAAACGGGGTCCCCTTCTATACCTGTATCTGCAGAAAGCACCTTGACCTTGACCAGAAGTCAAGGTAGGTGCTATGGATTGTGCTTCTGCCACTCCCCTCAGGGGCCAGTGCTGCAGAATTTCCCCAGCCCTCCATTCCAGTCCCACCCAACTCCAAATACCCCAAATGTCCTGCTTTTCTCCACTCACTCTTGTTAATGGAGACCCATCTAGAGCACCTGGGAAACGGATAAGCTTACCCAGTTAACCTTTCTCAGCTGTGGCCACTGTAATTCAGGATTATCTTTCGTAAGGTTAACCTCCTTAAACAATATTTTACTCACCTGCACCCTCCTACTGGGCCCATTCCAGGTTTTAAGTTGAACCCAGCCCAACCCCGACCCGATTTGGTTTCTCAGTTGGGTCCAGTCTAGTTCTAGCAGTTTTTGGACTCAGTTTTTTAAAGAAAAGCTCAGATAAAGTCTGAAAGCTCAAGACACTAAAGCCACAAACTAGGATCCCAGAGGGACTTCACCACTGGCCCTGAGACAGCGAGAAAGCAGAGCTCCATGGGCTGAACAGGTACTTACATCTGTCTGCTTGCTTGATAGTTTCTGGGGACTATTGGAGGAGGGGTGTCTCCTTCAGTGACATCTTTTTACATGAGAATGGTTAAAAGATAAACTGAGGCTGTCCTGACAGGGTGGTTCAGTTGGTTGGAGTGTCATCCTGTACACCAAAAGCTTGAAGGGGTTCAATTCATGGTCAGGTCACACGCTTTGGTTATGGGGTTCGATCCCTGATCGGAGCTTATACTGAAGGCAACTGATCAATGTTCCTCTCTCTTTCCCTTGCTCTATTTCTCTCCCCCTTCCCTCCCTCTCTCCCTTCCTTTCTCTTTAAAATCAATAAATATATCCTTGGGTGAGGATTTAAAAATAAATAATAAATAATAAACTGAGGCATATTCAAATTTTTGTGAGTTTATTTGAGCAAAAATCAACTCTTAATGGGTAACATTCAATCTAGCACATAGACAGGAACTCCTAGAGCTGTACAAAATGAAAGACTCCCAAGCAGCAGGGAGCCAGGACATGGAAAATAAACCTGGTGAAAAAAGCAGGTTGGTCATCACAAGGCCATGTTCATTCAGGGGGTGGCAGGGCTCCATCAGGCAGGTGACCTTGTTATGGCTGATTGGGGGATCCCTGATTGATTGGTGTGAGATTCCATTTCTGAGGGAGCCAAAACGGGAATTAAGTCTTGGTTCGGTCACCCGGGGCTTCACATAAGTGACTCCATTTGGGGCCTATTGTCTTGTTTTAACAGTTGTTAAATATGATTATTTTGGAGGCAGGAGATTTTTGGCTCCATTGTATTCCTATAAATACATTTCCTCGAATGCCCTTCCCAAACATCTGTTGGCTTATTGTTCTGGGCACAGAAAATGATGATCAGTTTAGTAGCTGCTTAATACAGATTGAGATTTGTTTGTCAGAGAATGGAGAAAAGTTAAAGCTTTTCAGAGCGAAGTAAGCAGTGAATAGACCAGAAGAAATCCTTGTAGCTGCTTAATACAGATTGAGATTTGTTTGTCAGAGAATGGAGAAAAGTTAAAGCTTTTCAGAGCGAAGTAAGCAGTGAATAGACCAGAAGAAATCCTTACTTCACATCATATAGGGTGGGACTGACCTTTAAATATCAGAAAATGGACATTGAGAATTCAGGTGTTTCTCATAGACATGGTTTCTTGCTTCTGAGGAAACTAGTTACTCAGTCACAACCCACATCTGTGCCAAGAAATGGGGTGGGATGTGAGGAGAAAGGCCTGTGATACAGAGTGAGCCTCTTTCTCTTTCAGCCTCTCAAACCTCTGCAGAGGCTCTGGTGGGTCTCCTCAGTCTGAGGGCACAACAGCAGCTGGTGTTGCTGCTGTTGTGACCTGAAATGAATAAAGTGGGCCTAGTCTAGACATACAGGCAGTGCACCCCTCCTGCTTCCCCCATCCCTCACAGACAAGGACAGGAGGAGTAGTAAGTGCCCTGCCCAGGGGACAGAGAAAGGCAGCCACTATTCTCCAAGGAAACCCTGCCCTGAGGAGAGGTGACCAGACATTGATCGCTGCATCTTCCCAAAGATGTCGGAAACTGATAGTTTATTTTACATAAGTCAATTTTAAAATGTTGGCATCTCAATCAATGGGTTAAAACAGCTGTTGGAAGGAGGGGTAGAGGAATTGTGTCCATCTCTTTCTCCTGGGCTGGCCTTGCCATGGCTCTGACCCATGACAAGTGCTCACAGCTATGACAAATGGCTCATGCTCATGGCTGCACCTCCCACCCAGACCCAGTAGCACTCCCTCCTTGTCCTTCTGCCCTAGGGGTGGCGCTAGTATCCCACCCTTCCTAGTCCTGGCTTCCTTATCTTTGCCCAAACCTCATGGATGGTCCCTTCAATTCTCTTCAATTCTCTTCAATTCTCTCCGTGCCTTTCCTGCTGGACACCATCTGCATACATCCTTGCTGTGGACACTCACTGTTTTCAGGTGTAATGCTGTTGGTTTCAACCTCAGGACCAGGATGAAATGTGATCTACACATGGCCCGTCAGAGTACTGAGTCACCTATGTCCAGGTCACTGGTTCTGGAATGTTCATATAAAGTTGTTCCAATCACAGGGGATAATAGTATTATGTAGAAATTACCAGGAAGTGCTATGTATTCTCCTGGATTTGAGCCTGGGAGAGTAGCATTTGGAGTGTCCAGTAGCTATTTTGTGAGGCTCAAGGGCAAAGTCCAGGGGTGACCATGTTTGAGCCACTGGAACTAAATTTACTTCTCAATGTCTTTGTTATTGAGACAATAAAGTTTCTTTTTTTTTTAAAGATTTTATTTAATTATTTTTAGAAAGAGGGGAAGGGAGAGCGGCAGAGAGGGAGAGAGACATCAATGTATGGTTGCTTTTCACCTGCTTCCAGCCACGGACCTGACTGGAGACCTGGTTTGCAATCTTGTTATGTGCCCTGGCTGGGGAATCGAACCTGCGACCTTTGGGTTCGCAGGCCGGCACCTTATCTACTGTGCTACCAGCCAGGGCAAGACAATAAAGTTTCTTATATAATTTTTCTTTAGCCAGTTTGCCCTTAAGTTTCTGCCACTTGCATCCCAAGGCATAACTTAACTAAAAACAAAAAAAGACCTATCAGCATTTTATACAGATTTCAGTCTACTCATTGATTTAACTAAGCAGGACACCAGTCCTGTTCCACCTTTGGACTAGCTACACACAAATACAGTGTAGTTAAAGCCACACTGCTTTCAGCAGAGACAGAAGCTAGAGAATTGGTTTGGTATCCACCAACTTCCAAAGGGAAACAACAGGGGTGCAGCAGCCTCTCTGCAGTGTTACCTATGCCAGGAAAAAAACACCTCCCAACCGGTTATCCTACCCTCTTTGACCCTTGACAATAGCCAAGAGGGAAAAAGCTTTATCTGAATGAATGGAAAGATTGGTGCTATTGTTGGCAAGACAAGGGGTTGAAGCTTGATGTTTATTTACTGTTGGAAACGAATTACGACACTGTGCCAGTAACCAAAATAGAGATCAATGGGCATAATAAACAGTGATTCTCAAAGAGATCATCTAACGGATGACCTAAATAACATGTGACCTTTGTGGACTCCAGGGGTGTCATTTATACTAGACCTTATTCTATTCATTAATTCATGCAAGAATTTGTGGAGGGAACACCAGCCAGGGCAGTACAGGAATGGCCAATAGTTTTCATTTCTTGCACCAGTTGTGCTTGTGGCTGCTCAGTGGGCTGTGTTGAGAAAGATGGTGAGGCCAAGTCTGGGTTCAACAAAAATGAATATCATAGTTAATAAAAGTAGAAGGAAGTAATGCCCAATGTATTTATCATCCCTGTGAGTTGAAAAGAGCCTTATTTAGAGTGAGGAGTAGATGTGGGGGTAAATCACTTCCAATCGGTGTGTCTTTACTTCCTCAAATTTGTAAAATGGGGAAAATGATCTAAATCACTTGTAAGGTCCTTCCTTCCTTCCTTCATTCCTTCCTTTCTTCCTTTTTTCCTTCCTTCCTTTCTTCCTTTATCCATCCTATCATTTGTTAGCTTATGTGTAGCAGCTATGGTTGAAATTTGTTCTTGTGTTTGGGGTAATTTTCCATCTCTACTAGTTCCTCCTAGTAGAGAAGCCAGACCTGATTTTCCCAGCTCCTACACAGCAAGATTGCCACCATGGACTCTAGGCCCACCAATCAGGCCCATCTGTTCCCAATGTGTTTGGAAGCTGGTGATGGTGAGAGGCAAGGCCTGCACAGAATCCCTTTGGCAAGGCTGAAAGCAGAAGCATCCAGTTTGTCAAGGCACAGTCACAGAGGGTCTGACAATGTCCAATGCCTGGCTATGGCGGCAGCCCTGAGGGCCAGGTCGGGGAAGGGCAGGCTCCAATGGCTTCACTGGAACAGCTCTGCAGCACAGCGGGTGACTCTGACCTGGCCGCCAGCTCTCAGTCTTTCATCTTTGGGCCTCCTTTAGTGACCTGTGAGCTGTTTATTCTTTTTTAAATGAAATCCTTTTACTACTGAAACAAACCAGAGTGGATTTCTTTGTTCTTCAGAAGCTCAAATACTTCTGATCAAGACAGAATACCTTCAAACATACCTTTTCTCTCCTTGAAAGATGAAAAATGTAATTCTCTTTTATGAATTATAATGTGTATGCTTAGCTAATAACTTGCAAACTGTATTTTGTTCCAATTCTCAGAAAGGTAATTGTTGCACATGGGTAATATGCATCATAAAGGGAGGTTTCTTCCTCACTTTTGTCTCTGTTTTCAGTGCACTAGAGAAAAGGTAATTTCTGCAGTATTTATGGTTCATGGTTTTAACATTGAGAGAACCCCTCTACTTAATCATTGCTAGCATGATTTTTAATAAGTTTGCAGGAGCACTTTGGTTAGATTTCTATAGTCTAAGTAGTTTTTTTTTTGAAGTTTCTAATGATTAGAACTAGGTGTCTCATGAGAGGGGATGTCCATAGCAAAGAAACACACTTGACTGATTTGCCTTTATGAGTTTCTTTAGAGGATTTGACCTTTTTCACCCCAAACTCTGTGCACAGAAAGACCACATTGCTTTATTTTCTTTAATCAATTGAAATTGCATGTTAATCTCCAGTCTACCATACTAATGAAAAACATGTTTTTAGTAGTCATGTCTCAACACAGGCTAAAGGGGCTTCACCACCTTCATATTATCCACCAACAAATCATCCTTCCATTCTTTGAAACAGACAATAGGTACATTTAACATTTTTATGCAAAGGTATTATTTATATGCAAATTCAAGCTCCTTCTTTGGAATTGACTTGTTGCTCTTAATCTCTTTTCAGTATTGAAATTTTGGAACCTAAATATCAGTGGATTCTTCCCCTTCTTGTTCTCTCAACCCTTTCTTCCTGGGGACTTGCAAAATTCCTAGGGACTTGTAGCAGAGCAAAGACTTACTGGATACAACTTCCAATTCCAGTAGAAAAATAGGTATGTTGCCTTCCACCTTAAACCACTATAATGCTGAACAAAATTATGAAGAAGTGGTGTGTGGGCTTTAGACAACAGGCTACAGAGGGGCACTGTACTTAAGAGAAAGAAAGCATATAAGGTGGACTTCCCATTTTTTCCTTTGAAAATGTCAGTACTATGGGAATAAGAATTGGCTGAAGACATAGATGCAGGGGGTTTTCTAGGTAGAGATGAGATAGATCAGAACTCAGGGATGATGAGGCTACTGGAATTTTCAGGTAGGACACCTGAGAGGAGTGAGGCCCAAAATTACGAATAGGGAGCTCCTTAAGTCTTGGCTGAGTGCTGACGTACACATGTTCAGGGTGAGGGTTCAAGAGTCATTCAGGGAATGACTGCTTATGAGGTGTAAGCTGAAGAAGGATTCCAGAGATGTTTTAGTTTTGGTAAGCCAGAGAGTAAAGATTTCACTAAAAATCCACAGCCGTTAGTTGAGACTCCAAAATAATCAGACATCATAAGGAGTGTTATTCTAGCCTAAAAGTAAGAACAACTTTAGACCTGACCTAACAAAGCCTGAAACTGAGCCCTGACAAAGCCTACACTGCACATAAGTTAACTGCCAGCCAGAACAGAAGTCAACACATTAAAGGAAGGCTCTAAACCAAAAATATCCCAGAGGCCAAGCACACAGATATGGAAAGCACAGAAAAATGTTACATATTCAGGAGGAAAAAAAAAATCAATAAAAACAGATCCAGAGTTTACAGAGGTATTGAAATTAATGGCCAGTATTTCAAAACAACTTTTTAAAGTATATTCAAGGACATAAGAGAAAATGTGAATATTATGTGACAACAGGAGGGGAATCAAAGTAAGGAAATGGAAACCATTAAAAAAAAAAAAAACCAAAGGTAAAATCTGAGTGTGTAAAACAAAACATATAAAAATTTTTAAAATTAACCCTGGCTGGTGGCATGGTGGATAAAGTGCTGGCCTGATTGTTGGTTCGATTCCCAGCCAGGGCATATAACCAGGTTGCAAGCCAGGTCTCCAGCCAGGTCTATACCTGGAGGCAGGTGAAAGGCAACCATACATGGATGTTTCTCTCCCTTTCTTCCTCCCTCCCTGACCTTCTCTTTAAAAATAATGAATAAAACCTTAAAAAAAAAAAATTTAACACAAATGGAGGCAAGAAATAAGAAACAGCAGAAAAAGGACAAATGCATCAAATGGAATACAATCAGCAAAATGATAGTCAAATCCAGTGGTATCAATAATTATATTAAGTGTAAATAGAGTAAACACTATGAGCAAAAGGTAGAGATTGTCGAGCTAGATTAAGCCTGGACCCAAAAATATGCTGTTTATAACAAAAACACTTTAACATAAAGTAAAGATTGGTTAGAAGTAAAATTATGAAAAAAGATGTACCATACGATTACATGTTATAGAAAAGCTAGAATGGCTATATTAATATCAGACATAGTAGATTTCATAGCAAAGAATATTACCAAAAGTAAACAGAGACATTTTTTAACAGGGTCAGTTTAGCAGGAATATATAATAATTCCCAATGTATATACCTAACAATGGAGCCTCAAAATCCATGAAGCAAAAACTGACAGAACTAAAGGGCTCAGCAGACAAATTCATAAACATGGCTATAATTTTTAGCTTTTCTCAGTGCTTGATAGAAAATTTGCTTGCACACACACAAATTTAGTAAGGATCTAGAAGGCCTGAACTGCACTGTGTCTGATTGACATTAATTGGACAGAGTGCTCAACAACTATCGAATACACATTCACCCATGGAACATACACCAAAATACAGCATATGCTGGGCCATTCAGCAAGATTCAATAAGTTTTATACAGACAGCCCTCTGATTACATAGAATTAGGTAACAAATAACAAAAAGATATCTGAAAACTTCCCAAGTCTTTAGGACTTAAGCAACCTACTTCTAAATAACACATGGGTCAAAAACAAAAAAAAATCACAAGGCAAAATTTTAAATATTTCAGACTAAATAATGAAAATACAAATATCAAAATGTATAGAATATACTTAAAACGGTGATTAGATAGAAATTTATAGTTTTAAATGCTTTATTAGAAAAGATGTCATTTTAAAATTAGTGGTATAAACTTCAAATTTAAAAATCCAGAAAAAGGAGCAAATTAAACCCAAAGTAATCAGAAGAGAGCAAATAAGAGCAGAAATTAGAAATAGAGAACAATGAAATAGATAAGAGCAGTAGAGAAAAGGAAAAGTTATTTCTTTGAAAAGACTCATGAAATTGATGTACCTCTAGAAGACTAATAAAAAAACCCCGCAAATTACCAATAACAGGAATAAAAGAACATTAATTTATGTATTTTAGCCAGTAAAAGAATAATAAAGTATTGTAATAGTATGAAAAATTGTATGCAAATGTATTTGACAACTTAGATGATAATAAATTTCTGGAAAGATACCAATATTGACACACAAAAATTAAAAGTTTGTATTAGCTCCATGTGTTAAAAAACTGAATTTGTAATTGAGGCCCAATCACAAAATTCTAGGCCAATTTTGCTCCACTGGTAAATTCACAAACATTAAGGAAGAAGTAACATATATCTTAAATAATCTCTTTCAGAATATAGAAAAAAAGTAAATATCTTATAATCCATTTTATGAGGCCATCAAAACCCTGATGCAAAAACAAGATGAGGACATTATAGGAAACAAAATTACAAGCCAATCTTCATAAAAGTAGATGAAAAGAATCCTTAACAAAACATTAGAAAATAAAATCAAGTAGTATAGAAAATAAGATATCCTGACTGACTGGCCTTATCCCAGAAATTCAAGATTGTTTTAACATTTTAAAACTAATTAGTATAATTCATTAATTCAACAGAAGAAGAAAATATAATTTTTAAAAAATGTTTTATTTATTATTTTCAGAGAGAGGGGAAGGGAGAGAGGCAGAGAGGGAGAGAAACATCAATGTATGGTTGCTTTTCACCTGCCTCCAATTATGGACCTGGCTTGCAACCTCGTTATATGCCCTGGCTGGTAATTGAACCAGTGACCTTGGGGTTCATAGGCCAGTGCCTTATCCTCTGTGCTACCACCCAGGGCCAAAAATAAAATAATCTTAATAAATGCAGAAAAGCACTGATAAAATTGAACGCCCATTCATAATAAAAACTCAATAAACTAAGAAGGAAAACTCAGCAATATGATAAAGACCTTTTATGAAAACCCCAACATGATTAAGAAATTTTTGTCAGAATGTTAATAAACTATGAAGCAGCCTTATACAACCATCCCCAATCTGAAAGCTATCCTAATGCCCAGTAACAGGAGAATTAAGATACAAATTATGGTTTATCCATACGATGAAATATTCCTTATCAATAAAAAAGGAATAAATTAGTGATATGTACAAGATTGATGAATCATAAAACATTATGATAAAAAATTATGAGAAATAGATGATGCAGGACACAAAATTGCCCATACTGTATGCTTCCATTTATATGAAGTTTTAGAACACTCAAAACTAATCTATGTCAATAGAAATCAAAACAAATGGGAGTGGTTTTCTCAATGCTGGCATTAACTAAGAAAGACATAAGAAATTTACGGGGGCAAATAAATGTTCTCTATTTGCATAGGTGTGGGAATATGGAATACAAAATTGAATGCATTTATCAAAATTCACCAAACTATTTAAGATCTATACATTTCATTGTATATAAATTATAGCTCAATAAACTAAATCAAGGGGGGAATCTTTTCTGGATGTGCCTCTAATCTTTGGGTCATATTAGTTTTCTAAGGTTACATGCAAATAGAAAGCTTTCTTACTATTGCTAACACACACAAACACCCCTCTCTGAAGAAAACATCAGTGTCTATCTGGAGACTGATTTAATTGAACCAGACAATGCTCTTTAAATATCAGTTTGCTGGTATCTACTTCTCAACCCTAAGGGTACAGCAGTCAGTGGGAGCTGTGGGATGAGCCAGCAACTTTGTACAGGTGTAGGAAATGGGTAATCAAGGGCTGCTCCTTCACATCCTTGCTGAGGTGTCTTTATATTGCACCTTTATTAGTTACAACAATAGTAGTTGTTGCTTAATGCGCCTCTACTTCTAGCAAGGTACTGTGTTAAGTGCTTTACTATAACTCATTTAATCCTTAGGGACAGAATGACATTTGTTTGTTTTATAGGGTAGGAGTCTGAAACACGTTATTCTCCCTTGAGTACAATGAAAGATAAAAGTCATATGATCATATTAATATAGGCAAAGTGCATTTCACAAATTCCAGCATTCATTTCTAATAAAAATTCTTTGCAAAGTGGGAGTAGGGGTAACATACCTCAGTGTAATAGAGGTCATATGAAACAAATTTACAACTAACATCAAACTCAATGGGGAAAAGCTAAAATTATTTTCCTTAAGATCAGGAACAAGACAAGGATATTTATTTATTTATTTATTTTAAAGATTTTATTTAATTATTTTTAGAAAGAGGGGAAGAGAGAGAGGTAGAGAGGGAGAGAGACATCAATGTATGGTTGCTCTTCACCTGCCTCTAGCCACAAACCTGACTGGAGACCTGTTTTGCAACCTTGTTATGTGCCCTAGCTGGGGAATCGAACCTGCGACCTTTGAGTTTGCAGGTCGGCACCTTATCCACTGTGCTACCAGCCAGGGCTGGATGTTTATTTTTATAACTTTTATTCAGCATAGTATTAGAAGTACTAGCCACAGTAATCAGCCAAGAAAAAGAAATCAAGGACATCCAAATTGGAGAGGAAGAAGTAAAACTGTCTTTATTTGCAGATGACATAATACTATATTGAGAGAACCCTAAATAACCTACAAAAACTATTAAAACTGATAATTTCAGTAAAATAGGAGGATAAAATATTAATATTTAGAGATCAATTGCATTTTTATATACCAGTAACAAGCTATAAGAAAGAGAAATCATATAAACAACTACATTTATAGTTGCATCAGAAAAATCACCTAGGAAGAAATTTAACCAAGGATGTAAGAGACCTATACTTAGAAAATTATAAGACATTGAAGAAAGAAATTTAAAAAGATACAAATAAATAGAATCATATGTCATGCTCATGGATATGAAGAATTAACATTGTTAAAATGCCCATACTATACAAAGAAATATATAGGTTCGATGCAAACCCTATCCAAATACAAATGGCATTTTTCACTGAATTAGAATAAAGAATCATAAAATTTATATGGAACCATGAAAGACCATGAATAGCCACACCAATCTTGAGGAAAAAAAGAACAACCTTGGAGGTATCATGCAAGCTTGGAGGTACATCAAAATATAGTACAAGGCTACAGTAAATCAAAACAGCGTGGTACTGGCATAAAAACAGACACATAGAATAGAGAACTCAGAAATAAAACCACACCTATATTATCAATTAATCTGTGGTGAAGGAGGCAAGGCCATGCAATGCAGTAAAGACAGTCTCTTCAATAAATGGTGTTGGGAAAACTAGACAGATTCATGCAAAAAAAAAAAAAAAAAAAAAAAAAAAAAAAAAAAAAAAAAAAAAAAAAAAAAAAAAAAAAAAAAAAAAAAAAAAAGAAAAGAAAAGAAAAGGAAAGAAAGAAGGAAAGAAAGAAACTAGACCACTTTCTTATACTGTATACAAAAAAAATACACTTAAAATGGATTAAAGGCTTAAATATAAGATCTGACACCATAAAACTACTAGTGGAAACATAGACATTAAACTCTCTGGCATTGCTTTTAGCTATTTCTTTTGGGGGGATATTTCTTCTCAGACAAGAGAAACAGAAGAAAACAAACAAATGGAACTACAGCAAATTAAAAAGTATTTGCACAGCAAAGAAAACCAGCCCCAAAACGAAAAAACAACCTATCAACGGAAGATATTTGCCCATGATGCATCCAAAGCTTATACAACTGAATCCTTCCAAAAAATCCATTTTAAAATGGCAGAAGACCTGAATAGACACTTTTCCAGAAAGGACATACAGATGACATAGACATTTGAGAAGATGCTCAACATCACAAATGGTCAGGGAAATATAAATTAAAACCACAATGAGATGTCACCTCACAACGATCAGAATGGCTATCAGTGATAAATCAACAGACAAGTGCTGGTGAGGATGTAGAAAAATGTGACCCCTTGTGCAGTGTTGGTGTGATTGCAAATTGGTGCAGCTACTATAGAAAACAGTAAAAAGGTTTCTCAAAAAATTAAAAATGGAGATGCCTCATGACCTAGCAATTTCACTCCTGGGTATTTATTCAAAGAAATCCAAAACACTAATTTGAAAAGAAAAATGCACCCCTATGTATATTGCGGTATTTTAAAAAACAACAGCCAAGATATGGAAGCAATTTGAATGATTATCAGTAGATGAGTGAATAAAGGAAGTGTTTATATATATATACATATACAATGAAGTATTTCTCAGCCATGAAAAGAATGAAATCTTAGTAGTATTTGCAATAGGATGGATGGTCTTAAAGGGTATAATACTAAGTGTTATAAATCAGAAAGAAAAAGACATATATATATTATTTCACTTATATGGTTGGAATCTAAAAAATAAAATAAACAAAACAGAAACAGATGCAGAGAACAAACAGATGGTTGCCAGATATGTTGGGGGTTAAGGGGATGAGTAAAAAAAGGTGAAGGGATTGAAAAGTACAGATAGGTAGTTACAAAATAGTCATGGGGATATAAAGTACAGCACAGGGAATATAGTCAATAATATTGTAATAGTTACAGTGTTGGGTGGGTGCAAGACTTAATGTCAGGATCACTTCCAAATTTATATAAATGTCCAATCACTAAGTTGTACACCTGAAAGTAACATAATATTCAATGTCAACTATAATTGAAAAACGTTACGCTCCTTGCTTGGGTCACATTGTAAAGAATGTAAGAATAGGATTCCAACCTAAACCTATGTAATTTCATAATCCACAGAACCCATGGGAGTGTTTCTTTTCCAAAATATAGGGCAATTTCTCCTCATTTAAAAATTGCATTTCTTGAGAGTACCATGGTCTTTGGTCTCTTTTGTCCTGAGACTTTTTATTAATGTTGCTGAGGTCCTTCACCTTAGGATTTACAACCTTACTGAGAGAGAGAAGGTAGGTGTAGCTTGGCTGGTGGAATCTTCATGGACTCAGTTTACCTTATAATGGTGACCTTGTACAGTGTGATGTGTGGTACATGTGATATACAACATAGACAATAGAGACTATGTTGTAACAGGCTGTGATATTGCAAGTTCAATCCACTGAGCCACGAGCCAGGGCTGAGGAGTTCCATTTTTAAAGTTTTCACAATAGTTGCTTTCTTTTGATCTTTTTGTGGGTTATATAGTAGGCATTTCCTCTTCCAGCAACTGAACGGTGCAATTGGCTATGATTTCCTCCATGGGCTAGCTAATGGCCTCAGTGGCTGGTTGTTAGGCTGTTGCAATGCAGTCTTCTGGTTTTTGATAGAGATTTCCTGGCAGTTAGCATCTTACTATTTTCTGGAGGGAGCTGAGTTTGCTTCCCTCCACATTCGGAATGATCTGTTCTCGGCTTTAATTGTTGTATTCATGAAGTCTTGCCATAATCATTTCTTGAAACTCTGCACAATTCAGAGATATTTGACCCTGGCAGCAGCCAAGGGCCTGGCTCAGGCTTTATTCATTCTCCGGTCTGACACTCCTGGCTGCCTTTCTCGGTCATCTGTGCAGATTGGCTGCCAAAACGCGGTGGTCTCTTTCAAGGATTTTTTTTTGTTTGTTTTTAGTTTCTCTTTAAGTTTCATGTTAACTAGCTATTTGGCCAGTTTTATTGCTTCTCCGTATCTGAAGATTATTAAGTTTTAACTTCCTACTTGTTGGAAGCTTAGTATCTCAGGACCATCACATTTCATGCAGAAATCCGACGTTGGCTTGGGGCTTTGGTATGTTTCTCATAAATACTTCTGTTACAGTTCACCTTCCCTCATTGACCGTCTCAGATGATGTCATATTTGGGCTGGTCACCCCAAGAAATGGGAGAGGTTGGATATGATGACATTCAGCAAGCATCCCTCCTAGGCCATGTTGAATTGGACAATGACAGAATCTTTAAGCTGGGAGGCCGCCCAAAGGTTGGTCAGTTCAACTTCCCTCCCAATGCAAGAATTATTCTACAGCACACAGAATTTCCTCCTCTGCTTGAATCCTTTCAAGCAGGGAAAATTTATTAGTTGGCTTGGTAATTGCTCCCTTGTTTCCAGTTTTCATTACTGAAATTATTTTTCTTCTTTCGTTGAACTGAATTCTACCTCCCTATAACTTCTTCCCATTAGTTCTAGGTCTGCCCTCTGGAGTGAGACAAAATAAGTAGATTTAATCTTTTAACAATCTAATAGTAATTGATACCATGCATCAAGTACTTGCAGGTACTGGGCCAAGTACCTTATACCCTGTATAAATCAGGGTTCTTCTGTTGCGAGCAATGGGAACCAACTCTGGCTAACTATTAGTTCTCTTTTACTACATAGTAAATCATCCCAAAATGTAGTGGTTTAAACAAAAACAAACATTTATTATCTCATCGTTTCTGTAGCTCAGGAATCTGTTAGCAACGTTACGGGTGATTCTGGGCCAAGGTTTCTCATAACATTTCAGGCAGGATGTCAGCTGGGGCCTCAGTCAGCTGAAGGTTGAACTGGGACTAAGGCCCTTTGCGTTGCCGGTGGTAGGGATCCTCAGTGCTTTGCCAGGAGGACTTCCCCACAGAGCATTTCTAGTGTGGCAGCTGGATTCTCCTGGAGGGACTTACTTGAGAGGGGGAGAGAGAGAGAGAGAGAGAGAGAGAGAGAGAGAGAGAGAGAGAGAGAGAGAGAGAGAGAGAGAGAGAAAGAAAGAGGGAGGAGCCCTAATGTCTTTTGTGACCTAATCTCTGAAGTCACTGATAAATTGTAATCTGTATTTTATTTTACTTCAACAGTAAATATGGGGCTTCAAGGGCAAAGTCAAATGGGATGATTTAGTGACAGAATATCTTAGTGGCAACTCCACCTTCCCAACACCCTCCCCACCTGCCCCTTGGGTATATGATGAGAGCCAGATGGCTCCTGCCCATGTTGAGGGGAACTCTGAATCTATGCACCTGAAAGCTTATATAGAAGATGGAACATCTATGCCCCTCTCCTCTAGAGAAAGGGAGAGAGGATGAGGAAGGTAAAGGAATCTTTTCTCAAGAGGAAAGGAAGTTCTCTACCTAGGAATGTAGGCATTTCGCTTCAGGGAAGGAAAGAAAGATTTCATTATCCTTTGAATGGGAATGCAGGGCTCCATGGAAAAGGAGGCAAGTAGCTTTCTACAGTCTTTCTTAGAATAGGAAGAGCAGATGGCTCTGGAGGAAAAAAAAGATGTTCTCCATCTTTACAGCCCTGCTAAATTACAGGGAGCACTTGAGTCTAGAATCAGGCAGGATTAGGAGTCAGGCTGACCAGCAAACATTAGTGCCTGCAGTCAGGTGGGAGCAGGCTCAAACATTCGGAGTTAGTTCCCACATACTATGACTCAAATTCTTTACGATTCCGTGGCCTTTGTCCAGCCACTGAATCTGTTGCATCCAAGGCCCTCTGAATGGTGTTGTGTAATGCTCCAGGCATAGTCTGTCCTGTACAGGGCACAGTGGGGACACTAAATAATTCAGAACTATGCCTGAGGTGTGTGTTTGTGGGAGAAATCAAACCAAAAGAGCTTGTCAGGGCAAGAGTTGAGGTGAGGATTGGGAAATGTTGCTGGAATTCACAGGAACATCCAGTTTAGTTAAGTTCGTCATCTGTTGCATCCTTCTAGAGCCCTAGGCCATCAAATTGGTTTTTTGGGATGCAGGCCTGAGCAGCACACATATTTCTTGCCAGTTGAGGAATTCTCATACTGGTTTCTCGACTCCTTCAAACAGTCTCTCCACCGGCCCAGCTGCACCACCTTCAGATAGGCGCATGGAATCCACCCACTCTTCTCCCTCTCCACTGTCACTCATCAGTCACCTGGGAAACCTGGAGGGGCTCCCCTCCTCCACTCCTGTTTTCCTCCACTTCTATACTCCCCTTAGTATACTTTTAACAACTTCCATCAGATGTTTGTACATAGTATCAGTGAAAAGTTACCGCCCTGCTGAATTCTTCCATTTCTATTTCATTCCCTTTGAGAAAAATTCAAACTCCTTACCAGTATTCCCAAGGCCCTCTAGGATCTGGTGCTTGCCTCTGTTAAATCACCTCTTTCCACCTGCTCCTCACTCATTGTGTCTCACCCACGTTTGCTCTCAGTGCTGGAGTTCTCAAGCACGACACATCTTTCATGCCTCAGGACCTTTGCTTGTGCCAGCTCCCAGCCAGGGAACTCTCCTTTGTTCCCATCACCACTCAGACACATCCTTGCCCTGTTCTTGTCATGATCAGGTTTGCTTCATCTTCCAGGTTTTCCTCAACCATCCTATCTACATCATCTTATTTCCCAACCAAGGCACTGTTTGTTATCCACCAGAGAATGCACCAAATGTTGTCATTTTATGTTGTTTACTTCTTCATAAGCTTTCTCTTTTCACGAGATAAAAACGTACCTTGAGAGAAGAGATGCACTTTGTCCTATTTGGTCAATAATAGCAGTCTCTAGGACAAATAGTAGTTGAATGAATGCTTATTTAATTTTTTACCATCATAATTTATAAAACAAGTTATTAGGAAACACAAGACCCTGCTAAGTTTTTGTGAGGAGTAAACATGTTATTGTGAAGAATAAATGAGATATGTGAAAGCATTTAACATACTGTGTGTCCTCCCTCCCTCCCTTCTATTACTGAAACATGGAACGCTCTTGACTACAATCTTTCCTGCCCACCCTCTCTCCCAATAAAGGTTGAGTGTGAAGAGATTTTACTTTTCTAAAGAATCTCTTTATTTTGAAAGACGTATATTATAGAGGAAAGAGGGTTTTCTTTTCTTTTTTTTTTATTTTAATTTTATAGTTGTTGTATTACATCCATCCCCCTTTTGCTCCCTGGTCACCCCCCCCCCACCATCCCCCACTTCCCCCACCCCACAAAGTCAATCCCACTCGTTGTCCATGTCCAGGGTTCCTTCATACTAGGTTCTTGGAGGGTTTTCTTGATCTTTTAAAATAGCCTATAAGGAGTATTGCCCTGCACATGTGTTCAAGCCTTTTTATAACTGTGACAGATTCCTAGACAAAGGTGCCATCTGGAGTTTCTAATTCATTCTCAAGAGTGAAGGCACAGACAATACCTGAAGTAAATTTGGAAATAATAACACAATAGTCAATTAAATGCTAAATACCTCACCTGTCTCATCTCTTGTACTTCACTAAGAAGCTGAGGGGAAGCATGCTACGATTACCCCACTTTACAAAGGAGAATGTGGGATTTAGCAAGTAGGATTCTAATGCACGTCTGTCTGATTCCAGAATGTCTGACACTTTCCTCACTGTGTTCCCAGTTTTTATCCTCTTCTTCCTGTTTTGAACTTCAGTCTATGCCTCACCTTCTCCCACCCTAGTCCTTAATGTTTCTACATGACAGCCGGCCTGCAGGAGTATACCTAGTCATGGTGTGAACTCTCCCTATTGTCATAACCTTCTATATGGTCTTCCCACTTTCCTTTCTAGCACGTTACCCTGCATTTCATACAGATTATGGTAATTTGTCCTCTGTTCATAGTTGATTGGTCCACGATGGACCATCTGAGCCAAAGCGGACCAATCATAGTCATTTCCCAGGGCTTTTCAAGCTTGAATGAAGAGAAGACCGCGGCCTCCATATGGGAGGTGAAGGTGTGTGATGTGAGGCCTGGCACCTGAAAGTAGCCATGCTGCACAACTCTTTAAAGACATCTTTTTAAGAGGATGAAGTGTAGAGTGGCAGATGAGAGATGAAGAAGAAATCTAGCAGCAGAGCTTAAGTCCTCAATTCAGTTGTATGCGAGGCCCAACCGCATTTTGAACCATTCCAGAGTTATGTGAAGTCATCTCTAATAAATTCCCTTAGCTTAACAGGTTGTTTAGAGATGAGCTTCTCTCCCTGGAAATCATGAATCCTAACGAATACACTGCTCTTCATCCTTTTAAGTTATGACTAAAAGCATTTCTCAGCCAACTCCTAAGCTTCTTCGGAGATGCCAGGGACTTGGATGACACAAACTAATAAAGTCACAAAGCATTTCAGGTTTTGCCGAGGGAGCCCAGGGAGTTAATAAGTAGTAACATTCTGTTTTTGTTTTGATCAGTTTGCTGAGATTTGCTTAAGACTCTGTTGGATCAAACACAAACACCCCTTCACGTTGTAGAAATTGAAGAAGCAAAATGTAGTCCTCGACCTTGTCAGAGCTCATTATATCTTTTCTCTCTCCTATAGCACTTTCACATTCATGATCATATTTTACCTCTGAAGAGCTCTTGGGGATGAGCAAGGGAAGTCAAATGTTACCATTATTATTTTAAAAGGAGAGGGACATAGTATTCTAGAAGGATTGAATGTTTTTGTTCAAGGCTGATGAGTTAGTTTAGAACAAAACCAACCTAAACATTGGGTTTCCTGGCTCTCAGAACTTCCTTCTTGTTCTGCCCACATTTGACTGCAAATACATGAGTCTTTGGGGCTTTCACTTTAGGTTCTTAGTCTGAGGAAGCAGAGAACAGGACTGGGAAATGACACCCCCAAGCCCACCTCCAGCCAGCATATGTGGACCTGTATTAGATATACAAAGATCATGGTGAGGCAAGGCTCATTCTGTGACCTTCTGATAAAGTGGAATGGGAGAATTAGATGCACATTATTAATGCAGTCTGGTGAAGTAGATTAAGCATGACAAGACCAATGTGAGCTGAGCCTAAGAAGGACAGTCTGACCTGAGAAAGACCAAAAAGTACGTGTGTCTACCATCGGCATATGCCCCAGGAGAGTTGGCAGCATGGTTCAGGGCATTTTCCAAATTGGGGGAAGAGATTTATCCTCACCAGGAGGAGGACTGGGAAGGCTTCTTGGAGGCAGCAGCTTGCCTGCAGAATCACGTGGTTGTAGAAATCGATGTGATCAAACTACATTTCTCCTTCAGACAGGTGAAGAATCAGAGAGGGCTAGGGTTTCCAGATGGTTCTTCTCATCCACACCCCTGGGAAAAGGAACCATTGAGACTCCATTAGTGGAGAAGGGAAATGTAGTTGGAGGCTGCCATCTGCCAGAGATGGAAACTGAGTGGACCTGAGAATATACCCTAAGGCTGCTTTTTCTGGCTCAGGGCCCTGAAAAGAAGAAGAGGCTTTGTTGAGAATATTTAACTGTTGTTGGAATTAAACATTTTGCAAATGGGAGGGATAGGACTGACTGTTTGAGTCTAAACTCTAATACCAATTTGTATTGGATTAGATGTTAAAGGTCGGTTGAAAAAGACAGGATGGTTTCCAAGGCTTTTGGATTGGCTGGGGGAGGGAGGGGGGGTGGTATAAAGAGAAGTGGAAATGGTGATGGTCAATGATGGAAACGGAAATAACAAATACGGAAAGAAATGTTGCAGTGTTTGTTCAAACCCTGTTCCACAGAGAAGGAGCCTCAGCCAATGGATTTTTAGTATTTAATACCATTCCTAGTTGGTAGATGCATCTAGAGGGTAATAGCCATTATGTTTTAAGAATTCACATCCTGTGCTACACTGTCTCTGTGTGAAACTATGATGCACTAGGCCAGCTCACCTGGGCTGTAAATCATTTATCTAATTCCCCTGGGCTGATGCCACGCTCACCAAGCTACCTCCTGATTAGTATCTAGCTTTTCAGGGAAGTAATGTATTGATCCTGGAGACTCCAGAGAGCCTTAGTCCTTTTGAAGGTGATTTCTCATGAAAAGTAAATCAACTTGGCATTCTGATTTGTATTTTTTTTTTTTTTTAACATCAGCCTCTTGAACCTGATTAGATGAGCTTGCCCTGGGAAATGAACTACATGGTGTGTTGACAAAATTAAGTTTTGAGCTTACCAGACTAATTATCTGACTGATGATGGTTGTAAATTTGTAAGTTTATAAATGACACTCTCGAAGGCCATTTGGGAAACAATCAGCCAGCCTTTCCCTGGTAGGGTATCCCGTATTGCCATTGGGGTGAGAGAACAACATTTGAACCTTAGCACCACCCTTTTAATAGGCAATAGGTACAACAAGGTAAAACTTGGAGCCTTGGTGGCAGGAGGTGGGGGGAAATAAACAAGCTCTGAAGTGTATAAAAACAGGCTGAGTGTGGTAGCCATAAGAATGTGTCTCATAGACCTTCATCATGGGGGGAGGTGCTGTGTTCCCAAACCTGTTGCCATATTTGCACAGGGTCACACTTTCCATGGGCTCCTCTGCACCATGGACTAAGCACAGCAGACGGACTAAGACAGGCCCATTCATGGGAGACCTGGGACTGATGGCTGACAGGCTTGAGAGCTGTCAGCAGCCTTGCCAAACTGTCCTTCGTGCACGGCAGTCTAGACTGCTTCTGTCCAACCTTCCTTCCCATTGTCCTTCACTCCGGGTCAGATTTTCATCATGTTCCTCATATATATGCTTTTGTCTTGCCATCTGCTTCTCAAACGCCGTAGATGAACACAAGGAAGAATGTTCGTGGATAGGATCCCAGCAGGAAATTGATAATGCACTCATATTGGGACACTTTGAACAGAGTTTAATACAGGAATTCCTTTCAAAGATACAGGCAGAGTATGGTTGCTCTGGGCTAGTAAGGCAGTGTTCCCCACTTGAGGCCTGAGGGAACAGTTACTAGCATTCAGAGACTGAGAGAGGCTTGCCCAGTAGGAGCTGGGACCTGCACAAGCCACGCAGCCTTCAGCAGAGCCCCCAGCTGGAGGATTCTTACTTCACTGTCTTCCTCTTGCTGGTGTTCCCGTTGCCCAGCCACCTGGCAGCTGCTGGGATGGTAAGCCTGTTCATACAGTCCCTAAAGGTTAGGCTCATGGATCCTGCATCCTGCATCCTGCACCCTGTAACAGGGTGGAGAAAGGCAGAGAGTGAGTCTGCAAAAGCAAGAGGGATGTCCCCAGCCAGTGGACAGGGGCAAGCTTTTGTGTGGTGGCAGCAAGCCTTTTCCCTAGGCTGCCCTGTAGCAGCCATGACGGAAAAGAGCCCCGACCCAGCAAATTCAAGAGCTCTGGCACCACTTGCCTCTGCATCTCTTAGTCTCAAACTCCCCCGTGTGGTAGCTTTCTCCTCAGGCTAGTAGGTTGATGACCATGTTCGTTTCTGGTATCATATCCAGTCCCCACAGTGTAGGAGGTAGGAAAGGCTATTTCTTCTCTGGAGTTTTACTTGGGCATGAGGAAACCTTTCCAGAAGGTTTCCCCCAGCGTACATGGCCACTCAGAGCAAGTTGGGAGTTCTGTCAAGAAGGAGGAAGGGGGTTGAGGCATCCATTTTCTACACAGCATGTGGAGTGCTCTTCTAATGCACAGATCTGATCATACCTGTTTAAGAATCCTTCAATGCCTCCCACCACTCTCACACAAAAGCTCACATTTCTTATATAAGCTTTTTACACTATGGCTGGCCCCGTCTACTGCCCTCTACCCTGCAGTCATACCCAATGGCTGGCACTTATGCAAATTAGCCACCATCTCCCCTCTTTTACTTGCTTGTGGGCTTCTGCTATGTCATCTGTCTGGAGAACACTCTGCTTCTTTGAGCTCTTTCAGGTCCTCTTGGGAAAAACTGCATAAACATCACTTGTTCTCAGGAGATTGTCCTTGGCCCTGCCACGTGTGCATGGCACCTTGTACTTAACCCTTCGGCACCTGGATGTGTTCAGATGACCAGGAGTCTCTTCTCCTGGACCCTGTGCTCCACGCGGGAGAAGTCTGCCTACTGTAAGGAGCTGTCTGGTGTCCAGGGCAACAGCTCAAGTTTGAGCATCAGACAGCCTGGATTTGGCTCTTGGCTTTAATACTCATAGTTAGTAACAGTGGACTAGTAATTTAAACCCTCCAGGCTTCTGTTTTGTCGTTTGTAAAGTAGGAACAATAATAGTAACTGCAGTATGTTATAAGATTACTATGAAGGGTCAATGAGATGATTCATGTAAAGCATTTAGCATGTTGGCTGGGACCAAGTTGGTGTCTAGTAAATATTTGTGGTGTCGATGGTGATGTGGTAGACAGGGCTGAGCCTTTCCTACTGTTTTGAGAGTGCTGTGAGGTGCTCTGTTACTCTTGTCCAGACAGGGGACTTCCAAGACCAATCTTGAATGTGTATGTGTATGTGATTGAGGAAGACATAGGATATGCTGGCCTCTCAAATAACTCCTTCACTAGCCTGTTTGGTTGCTCAAATTCTACCACTACAAATTAATTTTTTTTCAGATTAACAATCAATCCACATTTACTTTCTGCCAAAAAAAACAAAACAAAACAAAACAAAACTCTGGCTTGTTCAATTAATCAAGGTATAGACAGCAAGTGTTATTAGACTTCAAAGGAGAAGAACTCTACATTGAACTTGGAGAATGAGAGGTATTTAGACAGATGGAGAGGGAAGGAGAAGATGATTCAGCCAATGGGGAGAAAAGGGAAGCAGGAGAGCTATTTGCATAAGTGAGGATACCATGTGGGCCTTTGAGTGATTAGAGGGTCCTTCAGGGAAATTTTCTAAGATAAAATCACCACCCCCATGAAAAATATAAATTCACTTAAATCGATATAGAATCTTAGACCCCCAAAATATCCTTAAATTTCTTTGTTTGAATAAACTGCCCTGGCTGGTGGCACGCTAGATAAGGCGCCAGCCTGTGAACCCAAAGTTCGCTGGTTGGGTTCCCAGTCAGGACACATAACTAGGTTGCAAGCCAGGTCTCCAGCCAGGTCCATAGCTGAGGCAGGTGAAAGGCAACCATACATTGACGTTTCTCTCCCTCTCCTCCTTCCTTTCTATCTAAAAATAATGAATAAAATCTTTTTTTTAAAAAAAGAAAAAAACACTGTAACTCAGAGAAATTAAGTATCTTGATCAAAGTCACCTAGTGTGTTGACAAGAGAGAAAGAATATAAATTCAGATCCCCCAATCCTATACCCTAGGGCACTTTTATCCACTACTAAGTCACCTCTCAATTAGTTTAGACAGCTTCATTTCCTCATAATAAGCTGCTGAGATACTAGCATAGGAGAAATCAGGGCACTGTTGTGGGTGGGGTGCAGGTGGGAATAGCATGTGGGAGAGGAGTCCTTGGGGGAAATGGCTAGTTAGGGACCGTGTATCTTCAACCCTAGGCTTCTTATTCTAATATTTTCTTCTGGCAACATACAGCCTGGATTTGGCTCACACCAAGGAATAAACAACCCTAAAGCCAGAATCAAAAGCACCATGCTCCTGGCATTTCACTAGGAAAGCCCTAGTCTAGGAATCTATGCTGTAGAGGTCAGCACTTAGGAAATCTGAGCTCTAGACCCGTCTGCCATGGAGTCATCATGCTGCAACCTTAGAAAAGACTCAGCTAATGGAACCACACAAAACATTCTACAGGGACAATTTTATGATATTTGAGGACAGTTGTCATTACAGCACCCCACCCAAGCCTTCAGTTATTCAGGTTAAGCACCGCCTGTTCTTTATTGCTCCTTTAATTTCCAGTTTATCCTGTTGCTCTCCTCTGCACAGGTTGCAATCTGTCAGAGCCTCTTTTCAAGACAATGAAAACAGAACATAATATTTCATTTGTTCAGGTGGATCAGTACAGTCTTCTCCTTGTCATGAACTCCAGACTCCCACTGATGGAGTATAGCTGGTCCTTGAATAATGCTGTTTCATTCAATGTTATTTTAATATAATGTCAATGGGGAAAAAAACTAATTCCTTATAGGGGCCACTGTTTGTTTGCGGTGCTTACATGCTCTGCCTCCCCGTTTGTGTGAATTTTTTCAGGGGAATCTGGTTTTGTCCTACATCCCTAAGATGTGCACTTTGGATTAGTTGGTGCACCTAAATTGTCCTGGTTTGACTGAGTACGGTTGTGCATGAGTGGGCCCTGTGATAGAGGGATGTCCTGTCCAGGGTAGAGTCCCTGAGCTGCCGGGGAGAGGCTTCAGCCAACTGTAACCTTGAACTGGAATAAGTGTGTTGAAAAACAATGATCTTGTTTTTATTAACTTTTCTTAAATGTATGTATAGCTCACATACTTTCCTGCCATGTTTATCCTGATCCACTCACCTCTATATGTCTACATCCAGCCGGGATATTATTGACCACAGATCCATCCATTTTCTCCATTAGAGAAGGCACTTCATTAAGTGCCTTGCAAAAATTCAAATGCATATATTATGTGGACAAAAGTCAGTTTGTCTAACTGGTTTGCCTGTCTGCAGTTACAATCGAAACAGGAATTGGTATTTGTTCTTCATGAGCTTTGTTGGTTCCCACAGCTCATCTTCCCCTGTTTCAAATACTCATGTACCTTCCTGTTTTAGACCCTAGCCTGGCTCTCATTGTTAAGACCCACATGGTTTCCCTTTGAAAAATGTTTTTCCTACCTTTGACTGTCTAGTTTTCTTGCATCCCTATTTTCTGGTCATTGAGAAAATTACACAAAAGTTCAATCATGCCGTCACAAAATGCCTGATTATCTGGCATAGGCATTTAACATATTCCTTATGGAGGTCATTCCTTGTAGAAGTTAGGATACAGGCACAGATGTTATAACAAACAAATCCTAAAATAACAGTGAATTAGAGAAGATAGCTCTCTTCCCCGCTGTTCCTCTGTAACAGCCCCAGCGTAAGCCGTCCTGGGCTGAGAGGACAGCATCAGGGACAACATCCTTCTGTCTTGCTGCCCTTTCATCTCTAGAGAGTTGCCCTTGCCCATGTGATTCAAGATGACTCATCACATCACCCAAGATGCCATCTAGGCAGCAGGAAGGAGAAAAAAGGAAGTTGAAGGCTAACTTTTCTTTAAAAGTACAACCCTGAACTTGCACATCTTGTTATTCCTATCCCATTAGCAAGAACTTTTAGATAGACTCAGGCATCCAGCTGCAAAGAGGTTTGAAAATGTGGTTTTTACATTAGCTGTAATATATCATGCTAAAACTCCACAGCTCTAGCTCTACAGAAGAGAATAAGGAAAGTGTATTTATCTTTACCACACTTCAATCTAGGTTCTTCTCTCCAGGACTCCTCCATTCTCTCATATTTGAAACTATAGAGCCACTTAAATACAGTTTCCATTTTTTTAGTCACTCACAAAAATCCTATTCATTTTGTTATATTTTAATCAATTCTATTTTCTTAGAATATTTTTATCGCTTTCTGTTTTCACACACATTGCCATCCAAACCCAGCTCTCATCAGTCCTGTGCTTTGCCAGTCCCTTCCATCTTTCATCTGCTGACTGCTTGGCAGGAAAGGACATCGGCAAACTCTCTCCGTTGGCAAATGGCATTGGACAGAGTTTTCTGTTGCCCTCGATACAGATGCCTATTGGGATTTGGAAGGATGGGGAAACAGATGTTCTCACTTGTTGGTCCCTTCTTAGGAGGGGTAAGGAATCACTGGTTCTGCCACTGTGACTCCTGCCCATGTCTAGCTAATTCCAATGACCCTGACTCAGCCCCACTACCTTCCACCAGTTCATTATTTTTCTGTTCCCTTTAGAAGCTGAGTTATTGCCATTTTGTCAATATTTTTTTTATCAGAATACAAGAGTATTTTAACTTTTTTTTAAAACATCTTATCTTCCTCTACTCCATTCTGTGTAGAACCAAATTAATCTTAAAATACTGCTTTTACTTTTGTAGTTAAATGGATTGTAATACTGGTTAATGCCTATGTACATTGTTGGTGTACAGCTTCACAATACACCATTCAGAGTCTCAGAACCCAAAGCCTAGTCCCCTTCCATCACCATATTCTTGATCCCCTTTCCCTCCTTCTTCCAGATCCTGCGTTCTTTCTCTGGTAACTACCATTCTGTTGTTTGTATTTATGAGTCTGTGTGTTTGTTTATTTGTTGCTTTTTGATATCCCATACATGGGTGAAATTGTATGGTTCTTTTCTTTTGCATCTGACTTACTTCACTTAACACAATACTCTCAAAATCCATCTGTGTTGCTGCAAATGGCAGTATTTCAATTTTTAATGATTAATATTTCACTGTATATATGTACAACATCTTTATCCAATCATCCATTGAAAGTATACTTAGGTTGTTTCCATGTCTTGGCTGTTGTGTATAATGTTGCAATAAACATAGGAGTACATATATCTTTACAAATAAGTGTTTTTAAATTGTTTGGAGTTGATACTCAGAAGAGGGATTACTGAGTCATGGGGTAGATCTATTCTTAAAATTTATTTTTTGAGGAACATCCATACTGATTTTTTTTTAATTTTTATTATTTTTTAAAAGATTTTATTATTTTTAGAGAGGGAGGAAGGGAGAGAGGCAGAGAGAGAGAGAGAAACATCAATGTATGGTTGCCTTTCACCTGCCTCCAACTACAGTCCTGGCTGGAGACCTGGCTTAGAACCTGGTTATATGCACTACCTGGGAATTGAACCAGCGACCTTTGGGTTCACAAGCCAGCACCTTATCCACTGTGCCACCAGCTAGGGCCATACAGTTTTCTATAGTGGCTACATTAATTTACATTTCCACCAGCAGTGAATAAGGGTTCCCTTTTCTCCACACATAGGTTAGAGAAATTAATATTGTCAAAATGGACATATTACCTAAAGCAATATACAGATTTAGTGCAATCCCCATCAAAATTCCAATGGCATTTTTTACAAAAATTAAACCAAAAAAATCCTCAAAATTGTATGAAACCACAAAGCCCACATAGGCAAAGCAATCTTTTTAAAAAAAGAACAAAGACAGAGATATCATACTCCATGACTTCAAATTATACTAAAAAGCTACACTAATTGAAATAGTATGGTGTTGGCAGAAGAACAGCACACAGACCAATGGGATAGAACTGAGCTCCCAGAAATAAACCCACACACAAGTGGGCAACTAATTTTCTACAAATGAACCAAAGACATACAATTGAAAAATGAAATTTTCTTCAGTAAATGGTGTTTGGAAAACTAGGAAGCCACATGCAAGAGGGTGAAACTAGGCTGCTATCTGACACCATCCAAAAAAAATTAACTCAAAGGATTTCATATTTAAAACACTCTTCTACTTAAAATTTCTAAATGATGGGTCTTTCCTCCCAGAGAAGATAACAAATGCATGTTGCCTTGTTCAAGGCCAGCCTCACTAATCAAGATATTCTTTTCTGCTCAACTTAGCTAAAGCTATAGAATCTTTTTCCATCGTTAGAACTACCACTGATTGGCATTATCATGGGAGATAAATCTTAATCACCCCATCCTACATTACTTCCAAAAGTTAGGCTGTAAGTCTTTCATCTCTGCAGAATATTGTATGCATGAAAACCTTGTTATTCAATATATTTTTGCAAAAAGACCCAATTTTCTCATCTTAGCTTTGTTTTTTCATTAAATATCTGGCTTCTGCTCACAGAGTTAAGGTAGACAGTGTTTGTAGGCATCTTAAGTTTTGAGAGTTGTTGAAGATGCTAAAAGATGGAAACAAGGCCAGTAGGAAAATTTAAACTCTTATCAAGGAAGGCAGCAAAAAACTGTAGTTAGAAAACCGGGGCCAAGTGTGAAACCTAAGGAGTAAGGCAAGGTCACAAATGGAAGAGCAGAGGCTCAGGAAGCAGAGGATAGGAAGCAACATGGGTTGCTGAGTGCAAGTGTTTCAGAACTAAGCTTGTGGAAATGCTTTTTGAGATGGTCAGACCTGCCATGCAGCTATAAACAGGGCCATACATGTGATATGTATTCATTCATAAACAGACAAAAATGTAAACCAAACTAATACTGTCTGAACCTATGTTGAAATGTTGTATTAAGCAAGAAATTTTTTGTGTGCTTCTTTCTCTCAGCCTCCTATACCAGTTTTACACACAAAACATATTATCTTAGAAAATTTCCTTTAAATTATTGGTATCTCTCCAGGTGTCTTTACTATTGTATTTAAGCTAGGGTGGAAAAGGTAGTCCTCAATACATGCACTAATAATAAAACAGACCTTTAAAAGAAAGTGGCAGATGGCCCTGGCTGGTGTGTCTCAGGGAGTTGGGCATCGTCCCCAAACCAAAAGGTCACTGGTTCATTTCCCAGTTAGGCCACCTGCCCGGGTTTCAGGGTTGGTCCCCACTAGGGATGTACAAGAGACAACCGGTCGATGTTGCTCTCCCTCTTTTTCTTGCTCCCTTCCCTGCTCTCTAAAAATAAATAAATACAACCTTTTTTTTTAAATTAAGTGGCAGATGGAAACATGAAGGACTCCATCCAGTGGCTTTTGCAAATTAAATCCCCATGAAGCCTTTGCTGCCCCTCTGCTCCTGCCAAGCCGGAGGGCCGGGCCTCTTGCCGCAGCTGCCTTTGAGAAAATGAACATCTCGCTCCTGCCAAGAAAACAGGTGACAAGCACAGCAGTTCTCTTTTGGTTTGTTTTTCTCTGTAGCAAGGAACACGCACCTCCTGAGCAGGCATTCGTCTGTGCATCAGGAGGACTGCAAACACCAAGGCAAAGAAAGAAAGGCGGGTCAGGAAGGTAAACATGGCACCTAAGAGCAGAACGAAATACCAAAAAGCTAGGTAGTGGAAACAAGGCCTGCTAGCAGTCACCCAAGTTAATGAGAGCAACTTGACTCATGCAACCTTGGGAACAGCTAAGATTGTCTGTGTGCACAGGATGAGTCATCTAATGTGTAAGTCAAGACACCAGCTATAATTAGTCTTGTGCATTAAAACAAATTTGAGTAGTTTGAATATGAGCTAAGAAGGTTGACCTGCAGGATCATGCAGCACTCATTGCTGGGTAAGAGCTTTAAGGACAAAGGAGGACTCTGAGGGTACCCTTGGGAAGTGCTTTCCCTTGTGGCCTGCAGTTTCACCCATGCGATTTTCCATGTGGGCTGTGAATGTTGGCAGTCAGTTGGGCTGGATGGTATTTACCTACCCATGCTGCCCTAAGTTCCTCATTACTTACAGTGCTGTGGAATCTTCTGGAATACAAGGACTGTAAGGTGTGTTTCTGGTTCTTTGTAGTTTGCAGTGGACTTCATAATGACTGTGTAATTGAGCATGCTCAGGTGACAACTGCTAATTGTCATTTTTCAGCTTGTGAGTGGGCATTTTTGGGTTTTGGTAGGACAACATCTATGCCATTTTCCCTTAGTTATATTAATAGCACCTACTCCCTTTTAAGGTTAATTTCTCTCCATTGGAGACAGCTTGATAAGACTATAATCAAGATACTCTGCTCTCCCTCAGCTAAGGTGCAGGCACATGGCCCGTGCCACTTACGGGCTCAGTCTTTCCATTTTTGATCTTGACCAGAATGACAGATTGAAAAAGAGTAAACCTATTTAATTCAGCAGTAGCGCCAGGTGAGTAAGCCAGGTGTTCCTGATACCATAAAGATCCATAAGGCTGCCCTGGTATTCTAGCCACTTCTGAATTTGGCACTCTGAGTCCATTCTTTTTGCTGTTCCATATTCTTCCTAAAATATCCCTTTTTTGTTTAAGGGTTGGTTTCTGGTGCTTGTCACCAAAGAAACTTAATACAGACTCATGTACCTAGAGTTTCTACCCCAGATATTCAAGGGAATGAAGATTATTAATAAACCCAGCAGATTGATTACATGGATGTTTGTTAAGAAAACCTCCATGTAGTTTATAAGGTTCATTATCAATAGGTCTTCTCTTCCTTGTGTTCCTGCCTTGAAGTCTTTCTTCTGATTAATTTGTTGTTTATCTCAAATCCTTTATCAAGGTATAATAAATGGACAATAAGTCACCTGAAACCTTGCTTAAACACAAATATTTTTCACCCTGACAGGTCTCATAGTGGTACAGTTAAGAGGGCAGGTGTACTTTTTTTCTTCTAATATATGAAGTATGTATTTAACTAGCAGTGTGTAAAAAGAAAGGTAATCACTTGTGAAATAGAAAAATATAGAACAATATCCAAAAAATGGAGAAAGGGAAATGAATAGTACAATTTTATTGAATCAAAGATGCAGTCATCAGAAACACTCTTGTTACATTTACCACTAAGGAAAAAAGAATCTACCAATCAATTTATGTCACATGATCCCAATTTCAAAGACATTGCAAAAAAATCAATAAAGTATGTTTTAAAGTGATGAAATTTGGTTATAAAAATGATAATTAAATGTATGGAGTTATAACTACATGATAGGTCCTGTTCTAAGTCTTTCACATATATTGATTTATTTAATCCTTACAATCTCATGCAACAGTATGACATGTTAACACAGCTAACATCCATAGTTAGTCAAAAAGATAGCTTAGCCTTAATGTAAATTCCAAGTGGAGTTATTAACTGTTCTATCTATTTATCGAAGTGGTATGTGACAAATCAAAGCACCAATTAAAATTGTATGAAAAAGTATTGCTCTGATATATTACAATATCAATTTCTAAAATATAACATTTGTCTCGTGCTCAAATGTTTATCCTTCATTTTGTTCCAAACCTTGCAATTAAAACAAATGCCATTGATTCTAATCTTCAGTCTGTAAACCTGAGAAAACCAATGGGCCAAAAGCGATAACTATTCTGTTTAATTCCCTATCTCTGTCCCTGTTATGTAAATTGAAGAGCAGCATTGTCAACAAGTCTCTAACAACATTTTATGGAACACTGGTGTGGAAATGTTCTGTTGTGGTTACAACATCCCAAAATCCCAACTCTCAGGTGGCCAGTCCTAACATGACCAACATTCAAACAAACACAGTCCAATAACTAGGTGTGATCACTGTCTTTCTTGCCTTTCTCAAAGAATGTTAAAGAAGATCCAATTCATAATTCATAATATTATTTCTTAACTTTTTCTTTTCCTCATTCTCTTTCTTCTTCAATTTTTTAAAATATCTTTAAGTTTCCTCAAGACCTTTCTTTCTCCATTTCTTATGTTCAACTTACCCTTTCAAACTATTCTGGACACCCCTTACCCTTAGAAAATCTTCATTTTTCTTCCTCTCCCCTTTTCCCATCATTTAAATTTTCTTTTAAGAAAGCCCCAGCCCTGTCTAATGATAATCGCCTGTTCCAGATACTCCAAGTCTTCCCCCCTCTTAGTTGGGTCTGTATAAGGATGACCATGAGATGATAAACTAAGAGAGAAATACTGAATACAATTTATAAGAAAATTTCAAAGAGATACAGGTGAGCAAATAGGCAGAACATTTGCTTCTAAATTGCTTATGTTTTGTTTCTTTATTTTAAAATATACTGTGTGGTCATCTACATTGATAAACACTAGGTACCTTTTGCAAATTTACCGTCATATTAGCATATTAAAGGCACTGAGAAGTCTTGCAATAAAGAATCCTATTTAGTGTTGCTTTATCCAATATTTCTCAAGTGTATTTAAAAACAAATCTTCCTTCCACTACGCTCTCCTACATACATGAGTATCAGGGAACACCATTTGGGTAAAGTGGCCTTAAATAATAGAAGATATAACAAAAGTAGTTAAAGGTATGCTTGTAATATACGTACACATAGAATGGTAAATGGTATGTAGGATGTTTCAGTGAGGACAGCAACAATTTGAATGTGACCTGCACTTTTCACACAACTGGGACAGTGGTGCCATACTGCCTCTCATCTTGCAGTCGTGATGAGATAACTTAGCTAGAATAGCCACTGACTGAGTCTCTCCAGCCAATATTTAGAACACTTAGATACCAGTTGCACAACTGGTTTTGGATAACAAGTGGCCTTGAATTTGATTTTTAATACTCACCTGAGGATATATTTATGATTTTAGGGAAAGAATAAGTGGGAGGAGAGAAAAACATTGATGTAGGAAAAATGGAACAGCTGCCTCCCATGCCCTGACCAGGAATGAACTCACATTTTGGTGTACAGGATGAAGCCCCAAACAATTGAGCAGACTGGCCAGGGGGAGTTTGATTTTGTCAAGATGTTTTATATTATTACCTCGCTGGGTTTCTTGATTTACCTTGGACAGTAGTCAGCCACTCACCCTAATGCTGGATTAGCCCCATTAGCCCACTAGGTGTTCTGTAAGTTTAATGTCACTGTGTATGAAGGGTATAGGACTAGATTGTAAGTGCACTTGTTACAGCTAGAGGCAACATGTAGCTGATGTGGGATCATCTGGAAAAGGAGAAACAGCATCTGAAGCAACATAGACTCACAGAGGCACCCAAAGCATTGCACAAATGCGGAAGGAGAACAACACCTTGACGAATGGTTTGCAAACAGGTGAAGTTTTAAGGGGGCCTGATAACACTGGAAATCTTCCCGTACAAAGGAGTAGAAGATTTACTGTTAATTAGAAAACAAAGAATAGAGGAATAATTCTTAGGCAATCTAAAAAGCAGATGTGAACATTATGACTCTTCTACCTGCTTTCTTTTGAACTAGTGTTATTTGCAGCAATGCTGAGAGTCAAACTCTCAGCATATACTGCTGCTTGGGGCTTGTCGTTTGTATAAGATTTGCACCAAGTCAGTAAAAATTACTGGATTCATTAACATTTCCACCTGGATCTTTGGAAGTCCTTGAACATCTTAAAGAAATATGCATCCAAATGGTTGTTCAATATATGCAAAATATGAAAAAAACCCATATGTCCAAAAATAAGTTATTACTTTATTATATCTATATATGGTAATCATTGGCACTATCCACAAAATGTTTCCAATTCTCCTTCTGGGCAATGGTAAGGTTACATTTCTTTGCCCATGTTATGTTTAACTGAAGTCATGTGACTAGCTTTAGTCAAGGAATTGTAAAAGCAAATAACATGTTCCTTCCAGGTAGAAACTTGAAAGACCAATGCGTAATTTTCTGTAGTTACTTTTCCTTCTGGTTGAGTCCTGGAGTAAGAACAATATGGAACAGAGCCCTAGCTGACCCACAATAAACACCTAAAGTGATAAAGAAATTTAAAATACCTGTTTAAAGTTACTTTTTGCTACTGCAGAGTAACCCAGCTTATTCTGGATGTTATACCATGTAATGGAACACTGAACAGTCCATGAAAATCACAGACTAGAAAAATTTTAAATAATGAGAAAATATACAGATACTCAATTAAGTAAAAATACAAGTTTTAACAAACTTTTATTCACTCATTGCAAAATATATATGAAATGAGAGTTCCTGGAGGCAGATTGGATCTTTGGAATATTGAAGTTAGAAATTATTCCATTAAAATGGTGCCTTTGTGAGTGGAGACTAAAAATTGATTGACCTTTGGATTTAACTACCTTTTGGGGGTACTTTTAAATTTGGATCTGGAAAGCAACTAAATATTCTTTTTCCTTGAGAAAAAATATGATGTCCTCTTTCTGGGCTTGGGAGAGGGAACTGGAGCTCTCTCTCCTCCAAGAGATAATGTGGAGGCGCAAGCTTGCCCTGACCACAGAGAAGTCGGCTGGCGGCCAGGTGAGGAACAGCACAGGGGCGCAGGCTGAGTCCAGGCCTCACTCTGAGTTTGGACCTGAGAAATGGAGGGTCTTCCCTGGCTCCCTGTGGACCTATGAGCACCAGTCAATAACAATGAGGAGCTCACAGCAACAGGGCCACCAAGGGACCGGTCAGCCTGAGAGAGCAAGAAGGGAGAGTGCTCAGCAAGGGTCATGGTTTAACGCAGTACAATTGAGAGATCTCAAGGAGACACAGGGAACAGTCAACATCCACCTTCCCCCTCACGTGTGTGTGCGCGCGTGTGTGTGTATGTGTGCTCTCAGCCCTTTCTCTTGAGGACAATCCTCAGCTCTCAAGCTGCCCTGAGCTCTGCCATCCTGATGACAGGGCAGGAGAAAGGAAATGTGTGACAGAGCTGCACCCCCACAGCCACTGCACCCCACCCCTGCCTCACTTTTGTGCTCTTCCTGGAGACAAAAGAGGGCAACAAGGGGGAAACCTCACCAAAGGCAGTTTTTCTCTGTGAACATGAGCAATCCCAATAGGATAAAAGAGAAAATAATTATCTGGATGGGCTGCAATTAATACTGTCAGATTTAACCTTTATTTCAATATCAGAATATCAGCACTGAGACACTACCCAAGACCCAGTGCTCTCTCTGTATGAAAGCGGGTGTGGAAGTGTGTGTTGCACAAGCAGGGCCTGTCTTCTCAGAGGGCGGTGTGCCTGCCTTGCAAGGAGTCCTGTGGCTCTGTCTTATAGCTGTTACCAAATTAGGTCTCTCTGTACTGCCTCCCAAAGAATCTATTTCAAAAGTGACACAAATGCCATTTCTGGTGTATGTCTAAAAATGTGAAATAATTGCCTCAACACTGTGGCTATGGAGCAAAAATATTTGAAATACAAATTGGAGAAACTGCGAATAAATTATTCACATGAATTGTGAAAAATTGGGAGTGCGTGCATGTGCATGCCTTGATGTGTGATGTGATGTGATAGGTGTGTGTATGTAATAGAGAACTGTCCACTTGAAAGAGCATTAACAGTAGCTCCAAGAACATATTTATGAGGGTGGGATTGGGAATCTATATTTTAGTGATTATTTTTCCTCCTTCATAAACAAATGTTTTTTCAAACACCTATCCTGTGAGCAAAAAGGGGAGGGACATAGGTCAATGCTAAGTGTTTGAAAGAGGAATTATGAAAAACCACGACCCACATAACTTACCTCAGCTCTATGAAAGGTTATAGGCTGTGGACTATTTCCAGCCACATCCAAGTGTCTGTGTAAAGTGGAAGTAAAGCCAATTAGTGGAATGGGCACTTATGCATTGGGCCATTTATGTTGAGTCATGAAGTCTAGACACCTTTGGAATGTGAGGGATGTGGTACGTTGGTTTGACCCTCAGGACTTTTGAAACAGGAAAGACAAAACCAGCTGGGAGACCCTGGAGCAAATGGGCCCTTATTGATCAGTAGTTCTCAAAGCAGATGTGCAGTAGTCTGTCATTCCCATGGATGCCAGGCCTCACCCGACTTGGGGAGAGGCCACCAGAGCCCGCCCACGGGAGAGTTCAGGACCTCAGCGAGATCTGGGCGTCACCAAATACCACCTGGAAACCTGAAGACAGTAATTTAATCTCCCTGTGCCCCAGTTCCTTCATCTAGTGAGCAGGCACAACCGGTTGAGCAACTGCCCTTGCTAACACTTATTAAAGGACTGCCTGTGTGCAATGCAGCAGAAGAAACACTTGAGTTCATTCACTTTTCTTGGCAACCCTGTGAGAGAGGAAGTATTTGTGTATTTCATTGATTCAAAGATGTTCGTTTTTTTCTTTCATATTTTAACATTGTTAGAAGGTGCATCATGTATTGATACGAAAGCATAATCATGGCATAATTTATACTTTGCTTTTTAGTAAATTGATGATGTGTTAGAATTAGTGAGGAAACTGAGGCCCAGTTAAGGTTAAATAACTTGCCTACAATTACATGGCTAGAAAATGGTAGAACTAGGACTTGAATCAGGCTGTTTCTAGAGTTGACTTTTTTATAAGGAGGAAGACCTCCTGGTTTCTCCATTTACTAGCCATATGACTCTAGACATGTTTTTAACCTCTTGGTGTCTCTGTTTTTTCATCTGTCAGATGGTGATAATAATAATAACTGCTTCATAGGATTGTCATGGGGATTTACATACATGTAAAGTTCTTAAAATAGAACCTGACATATGGTTAGTATTCAATGAAATTCAGCTATTATTAGCTTTGACTATTATAAGAAAAAACCAGCATCACTTTTTATAAATAGAAGGCAGTAGGAAAAAGGATGTAAATAGTGAAAGAAAATATGTTTGTTAGCATGTCCCTAAAATCTTGGCCCAGGACAGATGTGTGTTCCGTATTTGGGGAAACACATTTTTGTTCTGTTGCTCTAAAACAGGGAGATCAGGTAAAAGTGAAATGGGAGAGTGAGCTGTTGAGAGGGAGTGGTCACAGGAGGTGAGGGAGAAGAGGCAAGATGTAGGGGAAGATGGGACAGTGGGTTTGCTTGAGGAGGTGGGCATGGATCTGGACTTGTCCTGCAGGTGGGCACCACCCCTTTGAAGGAACCACACAAAACAGTGGCTGAACTCCTGACTGATGTTTTCAATCAGCAGATTATAATTCATTGGTAAGTCATGGCATCAATCCGGTGGGTCACAACCAGAATCCTCAGAAATACTTGAGTAGCAAAGGGAGGTGAATGCAAGGCAAGTATCAGAGAGTATCATATGTAATAACAACAAACATTGGTTTTATGAAGTTTGGGTTTCAGTTAAGAATGAATTAGATGTGTATAACGGGTTCTGGTCTAAATTATATTTCTCTCTATGGGTCTCAGTTCTAAAGTTTTGACAAATGAAGATAAGAAATACATTCTATCTCATCTAATGAGAGCAAAGTTCAAGACAACCAAAAGTTCTAGAACTGAGCTCCAGAAAGATCTGGTAGTGTTCCATTCTGTGGGTAAAATTCCTCTTCCTCCTCAGGGGTGAAGGAATACCAACTTAATTTAGGAAAGAGTAATGGAAAGAGAAAAGGAAAGTTCAACACTTTTCTTTGTTGATTTAAGTCACACATGTTTTAATAGGAAAAAATTAGAAACTAGAAATAAGAAAAGCCTGGCACCAAGAGATAAACCCTGTTAATATGTTTTGGTGTATCTCCTTCAAATTGTTTATATGTTATTTATTTGTGTTTAAGTATATGTTCAGATAAGATGGCATTCATACATAAAATGTATTTTTCTCTCGCATGGTATGCTATAGATGCTTTTAAATAGTTTTGCTTTCTATTAACAATAAAACATGAATTTTTATATGTCAATATAATTTTTATTTTATTTTTTATTTTTATCTTTAAATATATTTTATTAATTTTGCTGTTACGGTTGTCCCAATTTCTTTTCCCTTTGCATCCCTCCACGCAGGACCCCTCTACCTTCCCACTATCCCACCCCACTTAGTTCATGTCCATGGTTGTACATATAAGTTCCCTGATTTCACTCTTTGCTGTATTATTCTTAACTTCCCCTTTTCTATTTTGTACCTGCCAATTATGTTTTCTGATTCCTGCACCATTTCCTCATTTCTCCCCCTTCCCCCTCCCAGCTGATAACCAGTCCAATGATTCTGATCCTATTCTGGTTATTTTATTTTTGTTTTTATTTTTTAATTTTAATTTAATTTTATTTTATTTTCAGGAGAATCAGATAGGAGCAATCAGGTGTTTTTATTTTTTTAGATTTTGTTTTTGATAGTTGTGAGTTTGCTCTCTCTTTCTCTCTCTTTTTTTTTTTTTTTGCTTGTTGCTTTTTTTTATTTAATTTTTTACTTCTTTCTAAATCTTTGAGAAAAATATAGCACATGCAGTTGAAAGAAATAATACAGCAAAATCTCATATGTCCTTTTCCCAGTCTTCCCAATGGTAAATCCTGCAAAATTATAGTACATTCTCACAATCTGGATATTGACATTGATAGAGCCAAGAAACAGAAAAATTCCTTCCCACTGCTCTCATTTTAATGTTCATAATTTTGATCTTCTTTTTCTTAAATAAGTCCCTTTGACATTTCATATAATAATGGCTTGGTGTTGATGAACTCCTTGAGCTTTACCTTATCTGGGAAGCACTTTATCTGCCCTTCCATTCTAAATGATAGCTTTGCTGGACAGAGTAATCTTGATTGTAGGTCTTTGCTTTTCATCACTTTGAATACTTCCTGTCAGTCCCTTCTTGCCTGAAAAGTTTCTCTTGAGAAATCAGCTGATAGTCTTAGAGGAATTCCTTTGTAGGCAACTACATTCTTTTCTCTTGCTGCTTTTAAAATTCTTTCTTTATCTTTAACCTTTGTATTTTAATTATGATGTGTCTTGGTATGGTCCTCTTTGGGTCTAGCTTATTTGAGACCCGTGCTTCCTGGACTTGTACGTCCATTTCATTCACCAGATTTGGGAAGCTTTTTTTCATTATTTTTTCAGACATGTTACAAGTTTTCAATTTCTTGCTCTTCCTCTCTTCCCTCTGGCACACCTATGATTTGGATGTTGGCAAGCGTCAAGTCACACCAGAGGTTTTTAAGCCTCTCCTTGTTGTTTTCAATTCTTATTTCCTCATTCTGTACTAGTTGACTGTTTATTTCTTCCGTATGTTCTAGATCATTGATTTGCACCCCAGTTTCTCTTCACCATTGGTTTTTGTGTGGATTTCCTTTTATTTTACTAAACTTAGCCTACATTTCCCTTTTACGTAAATTTGCCATATTCAAACATATCTGTCAAGTCCGTGAGCATCTTGATCACCAGCATTTTGAACTTTGCGTCTGTTAGGTTGGCTATCTCCTCATTGCTTAGTTCTCCCACTGTAACCTTGATCTGTTTCCTTTTTGAAGCCAACTTCTCTGTCTCATCAACATGATGGGCTTCTGTTATTTGTTTCTTAGGTAGAGCTGTTGCACCTGTTACATTGTAAGGGGTGGAGCCTTAGGCATTCATCAGTGTTTTGCAACATGTTTCATCATGTTGTGGTGCTGTATTGGGGAGAAGTCTGAGAGGGAATAGTGCTGCTTGCTCAGCACTCACCCCTTTTCCACTTTCTTTACTTCCTGTGTGGGGCTGGTGCCTCTCTAGCTATTGCCCTGCCTATGGTTCCCAGTGTGGGTGGTCTGTGGATGTCCTATGATTGTAGGGGATTCGAAACAAATGTACTTTGCTGAGAGACTGGCAGTTTCTTCCTCCACCCCAATCCTCACTTGTTTTCACAGTCAGAAGCAATGATGCTTTATTCCCCCCTGGCTCTAGAACTGTGAGATGAGCAGTCTGGTCTGGTGCCAAAGTACTTCCCAGGTGTCCATACTTGTTTTTAATGTGTGACTATACTTTCCTCTGGCTGACCATCGCTGCTTTCCCGTCGCAGCCACCACACTGCTAAAACTTGCTGCCAATCCATATCTTCTCTGTCCCCGCTCCGCCCCTCCTACTTATCTGGGTAAGTATTTCTTCTTTATAGCCTTGTTTGTTGGATTTCAATGTAGCTCAATATTCTGAAATTTCTGGTTGTCTCTAGTTTTGAGGTAGATATATTCCTTCTTAGTTGTGGAGGGAGTTGCATACTGTGTACCTACACCTCCATCTTGGCTGGAAATCTTATATGTCAATATAATTTTGGATAGCTACTTTGCAGTATTTTTATAGCTGGATCATAATTTCTTTAGCTAAATGTTAATTTTGGACATTTATGAGTGTTTTTACTTTTTTTAAAAAAACTATTTATGAATAACATATGCAATATCCCTACTTAGGGGTATGGCTTTAAGCATTTGTCCAATGTTTCCTTTCCACAATGAAGAAAAGTCTATTGCTTTTCCTTTCTGATATAAATTGAACATATTCACTGCAAAAAAATCAAAATAAAATCAAACAATATATTGAGAAAAAAGGAGAAGTCACCTGAAATACACCTTTCTGAGAGAATAACTATTAACATTGCAGTAATAACCCTTCCACATAACTCTTCATGCATTATGTGTTTGTATATACACACCCATATACAAACACATATACACACATAATACAAACATAAGGTTTAAGAGGACATTTTTAGAGGGATTGGAGATATATAATTCTCTGTATCTTAAAAATATGTAATGAAAATTCCTCCAGGTTAATTAGTATAGAACATTAATTTTTGATCTTGCATGATATTCTACTGTAAGGATTGTCATAATTCATTCAGCTGTCCTTTTATTAATGGACTATTGATTTGCTATCAGCTTTATTATTATTAAAAGTAATGCCATAATAATCATTCTTGAATACATATACTTAGACACTAGAGCCTTTGTTTCTATAGTCCAGAATCCCAGGAGTGGGATTGCTGGGTTGAATTATATATGCATTTAAATTTTTAAGAGATCATGAATTACCTTTTTTACATTTCCTCCAGTGATATATGGGAGTGCCTGTACTCTGCCTCTCATCTCTGCTATTAATAGGTGCTACTATACTTAATGTTTTGCCTTTCTGATGGATATCATCATGGCAATTTTAATTTCAATTTCCCTGTCTATTGGAGAAAGATTGAACATTTTATCATACTTGCTCTTCTGTCAATAGCCTATTCATGTACCCAACTCACTTTGCTATTGGGTTGATTGTCTTTATCTTATAAATTATGACTGAGATTTTTGTACAGTATAGATAGTAATTTTAGCTATCATTTGAATTTAAAATACTTTCCCTCACTTGTCTAGTGACTTTGATTTTTGTATTTCTTGTACTATAAATAATACCTTGAAATTTTATGTGTATGAAATATATATATACTTATGCCTTAAAGACTTTTTCTCCAATTTGTAGGTTTGCTGAAAGTATTCTAATTTTTCTAAAATGCTTATTATTTTTTATTTTTAGTTTCTTATCTTTACCTCACTAGGGATTTATGGAATTAATGTAAACAAGGACCCCAAGTGAATTTTCTTCTAGTAGTATACCCAATTGAGAGGAAACTATTATTATATATTCACACAATACACACACATATTGATGTCAAATTCTGAGCTCTCTTTATTTTATTAATGTTTTACAGTCCTATACCACTACTATACTTTTTATTATAGTGATATTTATGTAATTTTGATGTAGTATTTTAATACCACCATGCTTTATTCATAACTTAAGAACATTTTATCCAATTAAAAATGCCACTGGGGTTCTATTTGAGTTCAATAAATTTATAAACTATCTTTGGGAGAGCAGATTTTTAAAAATAATAATCATTGTTTCTTTTAAAAAACATAGTATAGGCTACTATTCATTCAGATTATGTTTTTGCCCACAAGATTTTATTTTAAAATGTAAATTGTATGTTTTCCTTATATATAATTTATTCCTATTTTATTTTTCTTTGAATGGAATATGTTTCTCATTCCATTTTTATATATGTTGCTTGTATAGAAATAGTTAATGATTTTATATCATATTTTGTATACACTGAAGTTATCAAATTTTAATTAAAAAAAAAATTCTCACCCAAGGACATGTTTATTGATTTTAGGGAAAGGAAGAGAGAAGGAGAGAAACATTGATCTGTTGCCCTGGTATGCACCTTGACCAGGAATCAAACCCATAAGCTTTTGGTTTATGGGATGATGATCAACCAACTGAGCCACACAAACCAGGGCTTCTATTTGTTCCTTACTAGTGTTTCTTAGTGATAGCAAGTATGAAATTATTCTATCAAAAAAAAAAATACCTTTTTCTTTTTATATAGTGCATGTTGTATTTATTGCGTTTACTAGACTCTCCAGACAACATTAGAACAAGTGGTATTTCCATCTTGTTCTTTATTTTAATGAAAACAGCTTTAACCATATGAATATATATGTATTAGTCACATGCTATTTGTTAGCTTATGCTGCAACAACTCTAAAATATCCTTGCAGCAACACAAATTAATTTGAGCTCACATTGCATATTGGCTGCTAATCAGTGTACTTCTTTTCCATGAGTTTTCATTAAAGATGAAATGGGATTTGCCATTGTGTGCCATTATGTGCCATGGTATGAGCCATGGCCATACCATGAGATGGCTCTTAATGCTTCTTTCTGCTCAGGTATGACATGCACTGCTTCTACTCACATTCACGGGCCACATAGGAAGTCATAATGCCAAGTCTAACATCAATGTTGTGGAAAAGAATAACTCAAACAGGGAGGGCAACAACTTCCTGGAAACAGTAATGAAATCTACCATGTCTGCCCCAGGTCAAAAATACTTTCTTTCTTCCCCTTCATTAACAAAATAAAAATACTTGTTCTTTCCCAAGACAGACCACCAAAAACTTCTATCCAATTCTGAGTGACAAGATTATTCAAGATTTTGTAATTGTCCCTACATCAGATTTGGATATAGCTCCTCTTGATCTTGAAACCTAAACATTACAAGAAGAATCTACCCCCTATACTGCCAACATATGATGGCAGAAAACAGAGGTCGGATACCTCTAATCACACTTCCATGGAAAATGGGGAAGAATAGAAGACACATAGCTATAACCTATTCATAGCAATTCTGAAATTCTGCAGGGTAAATGCCGCAAGGATACCAAACCCCGGATGAAAAGGAATCCTGTGGTTAATTCTCAACCCTGCTCCTCACCAAGGAGCTCTCCAGGTTGTGTTCTCTAAGAGGGGTTTCTATCTCCATTATCCCTCATGATCATTTAAAGGTCATTTAAGAATATTTTCCCTTGGGGCTCAGCACCTTTTCCCCTCTTACCATAGAAGGTTGAAGGTCCAAAATTTGTTTCAAGTCTTAAACAGTTACTGGCCACTCTTGGTTATTGGCTTTTTTTGTTAGCCTATCTTCCCCAAAAATGTTGCCTCATTTTCTCTTGACTTGGAGTAATTTGAGTTATTAACTTCTGTAGGACAGTGGTGAAACGTCATTTTTCCCCTTGAGCCATCTTTTCCAACTAAGTGCCACCTTGATTCAGAAGCTTTCATAGAAAATTTAATGGCTATAGCCTTTTTCAATTTAATCTTTATTGTATTTTTTCATTACCATTTAGTCCCCTGGTGCTCCCCACTACTAATCACCACACTGTTGTCCATGTTTTCATGGACAACCAATAAACATGTTTTCCTTTTTGCTCAATCCCTCCACCCTCTATCAACACCCCCTCTCAACACACACTTGCTGTCATCTGCCCTCCCCCTATGAGTCTGTCCCCATTTTCCTTGGTAGTTCAGTTTACTAGATTCCACATATGAGTAAAATTGTATAATATTTGTCTTTCTCTGACTGGCTCATTTCACTTAGTACAATGTTGTTCATATCCATCTGAAAATTTTACGAGGGTAAAATTCCCTTGTTTGTTATGGCTGAGTAGTATTCCATTGTGTAAATGTTCCATGGTTGTTTTATCCACTCATTTACTAATGGACACTTGGGAATGGCTATAGTCTTGATTTCATTCTTGTCACAAAGGTGTCTTAATTGGCCCTTGTTCCTCCAAGTGTTTCTCAATTTGACTTTATATCAGATGGAGATAATAAACAGTTCCATTTTCCAATCAGGCTTTCAAACAAGCAAATTCTATCCCAAGTTTATCTACTTCTTATAATCATTTTTCACACTCAGACACAAGAAATGCAGGCTAGTAACATTTTGTTTTTCTGTCTCTTCATATAAATTCATTCTCTGACTTCAGAGACATTACCAGTGACAATTCTGAATGTTTCATCCCTACACAACACAAACCACCAACTTTGCAGCCTCTAGTGACAGCTTTCTTCCCATAACTGCCTGACCCTGAGAGCCAGTGCCCTATATTTTAACTTTTCTTTGTTAGTTGGGTATTGTCTTGTATGTTTGGTTTTTGGCATCACTCTACCCCTGATGATAACTTTCATGCTATAATATTTAGCTTTTTCTATGTTATGTGATAAAACCCCAAAGTTTCAGTGGCTTATAACAGCAAAGTTTTATCTTTTACTTAGCTAATATTGGCTGTGAGTCAGCTATGGTCTTCCCATTCTGGAATCCAGGCTAAGGTTCCATCTTTTCACTGACATTGATGTTCTCCTAACAATATAGCATCAGCCAATTCATACAATAGCTCTTAAAGTACCAGCTCCAAAGTGACATACGTTGCTCCTCTCCTATTTGTTGGCCAAAGCAAATCAAATGTTCAAACTATTGACCCCATAATGTCATAATGTCAATGGTGCAGGAAAGAATAATCCTCCTATAAGGACGGTATCAAAGGATTAAGAACAAGAATACAATCTACCAAGAAATTTCACCATTTAGAATTATATTTGATGCTGATCTTTCATGTATAATCTTTATCCTAATCTGAGTAGTTGCCTTCTATTGCTATTTTACTGTATGTATGTATTTCAGGAAATAGTTGCTGAATTTATCCAAAGCCTTTACATCTATTGATACAATAAAATAGTTTTCCTCCTTTAATTTGTTGATGCCATATTTATAAATTTTCCCATATTTGACTATTTTTAAGCTTCTAGAATAGGCTGTTATTGATAACTATAGACCAGTGATTTTTCAACCTTTTTCAGCTCATGGCACACAGACTAATTACTAAAGTTCAGTGGTGCACCAAAAAATATAATATATTTTTTATACCTGACAAAAAATAGGTATAATTTTGATTCATTCACACTGGATGGCAATTTTGTTATGTTGGCTCTTATCATTTTGTTTTATTTGACAATCTAAGGGAAAAGAGGTCAGTGCCCCTGACTAAATAGGTAGTGCATGTTTTAAACATCTTTGTGACATGCTGAAGGTTGCTGCTGTAGGCTATTTTCTTTTAATGCAATGAATTCTATTTAACAAATAAAATGTAGATTGTTTGCATCTATATTCATCAGTGTGTTAGCTGACAAAATTGTTTTTCTGGTTCAGGTTCAGGTTTGGGTGTTAAATTATACTGGATTCATAATGTGAATTGGAAATTTTTAACCTCTTTATTTTTATGGATTATAATAATTTATTGGAGGTATCTATTCTTTATCTCTAGCTAGAATTCAGGCCCAAAATTACTTGATCCTGCCAACTTTTAAAAAGATTTTATCTATACATTTTTAGAGTAAGGGGAAGGGAGGGAGAAAGACAGGGAGAGACACATCAGTGTGTGAGAGAATTAAATTAATTTGCTGACCTTTTGGTTTGCAAGATGTTGCCCAACCAACTGAGCCACACTGATCAGGGTCTGCTGACTTTTAAATAATTGTTTAATAATCATTTAGCCAAACATTTATGTGATAATTGACCTGTTAACATTTTCTACTTCTTCATGTATCACTTTTGGAAACTTAAAACTTATAATATAATCTTTTGTTTAGTGAAGGTTTTCAAATAGTTACCAAAGAGTTACATGTACATTTTATTATAATCTTGATTTTAATTAAAATATAGAATATACAATATTATATTCATTTTAGGTGCACAGCATTGTTTTCAACATTAATATACCTAATGAAGTTATCACCAATATAAACTAATAACCATCTGAAACTGTACAAATTTATTATGGTATTATTGACTATATTGCTTATGCTGTATATTACATCCCTGTGACTAATTGGTTTGATAACTAAAAATTTGTATCTCTTATTCCTCTTTACCTTTTGTCCTTTCCCCAGCCCTTTCCCCATGGCCACAATTAGTTTGTTCTTTATGTCTGGGTCTGTTTCTATTTTTTTCCCTAGATTTCACATTGGTCCTTCTCTGTATGACTTATTTCACTTAGCATTATACTCTCAAGATCCATCCACATTGTCACAATGGCAAGATTACATTCTTTTTCGTGACTAAGTAATACTCTATCATACATACGCGCGTGCGCACGCACACACACACAAGCATATAAGATCTTTTTTATCTGTTCACCTGTTGATGGACACTTAGGTTGCTTGCATATCTTGGCTATTGTAAATAATGCTGCAATGAACATAGAAGTGCATATATCTTTTCATACCAATGTTTTGTTTTTTTTTTTCTGGATAAATACTCAGAGGTGGAATTTATGGGTCATATGGAAGTTCTATTTTTAATTATTTGTGGAACCTCTATAATGTTTTCCATAGTGGCTGCATCAATTTACAATCCCACCAACAGGGTTTTGTGGGTTCCCTCTTCTCCACATCCTCACCAATGCCTATTATTTGTTGTTTTGATAATTGTCAGTCTGAAAGGTGTGCAGTGATATCTCATTGCAGTTTTGATTTGTTTTTCCCTGATGATTAGTGATGCTAAGCATTTTTTCATGTGCCTGTTGGCCATCTGTATGTCCTCTGGAGAAATGTCTATTCAGATCCTCCATCCATTTTAAAATTAGATTGTTTGGTTTTTCTATATGTTAAGTTATATGAGTTATTTATATTTTGGATGTTAACCCTTATCAGATGTGTCATTTCAAATATCTTCTATTTAGTGAGCTGCCTTTTTGTTTGTTGATGGTTTCCTTTTGTTTGTGTAAAAGCTTTATAATGTATGATTATGTCTCCTTATTTATTCCAAACTTGGATGTTTTTGCACTCTTTTTTCCATAACCACACCTATGAGTTGTGTATCTGTTTTAATGATAAAAAGTAGCTTTTGTTGGTTTTATTATTTTGATTTCTAATGAAGTGATTTTAGCTTTCATCTTAATTAATTTTTGGTTTATTTTCTAATTTCTTAAAGCACTATCTTTTGCAACAGTTTAATCTTAAATAATGGAGGTTATTGCAAATATAAATTTTTCTTTAGCAGTCTCTCATTTCTTATACTGTAGAGTCCTTTTAATCACTTTCTTGAAAGTTTATTATATCAGTTTTATCACTATCCCACACTTTTTACCTTAAGACACATAAAATTAATTTTACATATAAATTAATTTTATATATTCTCTTTACAGTTAATCTCACCTATACCCATGATTTAAGCTACTACTTTTAAATTAATGACTTCCAAATTTCCTAGAAGCTGCAAGCTCAGATATCTAACTTGCCTCGAGGACATAACTAGCTCAATATGCTTGAACTTGTTAACATTTCTCTAAATCAACAATGATTATATTTTTTCAATCATTTGTACCACTATCCATGCAGTTGCTTAAGTTAAAAACAGGATTCATCCTTAACTGCTGACTGCTCCTCACACCCATATTCAAACAACACATTCTCATTATTGTACCTTCTAAATAAAGTTTACTTTCACTTTATCTTCTCCATCCCTGCTGTTGCTGCCCCAGTTTTTCACCCATTTTGAACCATTTTTTATTCAGTTACAGTTGATATACATTATTATATTACTTTCAGGTCACACCAGTAATTAGACATTACATAACTTACTAAGTGATCATCCTGATAAGTTTTGCACCCATCAGATACCATTTTTAACCTTCATCATCTACAGAAGATGATTACAAAGCTGCCACCAGCCCCATCATGCCCCATGCCTACCCCAGCAGTCCTCTAGACTGATTTATCTAAAATGCAAATCTCATCATATGGTGTCCTCACTTAAAAATCTTGCAGTGCTCTCCATTTCCAACACAAACGCAATAGTCTGGTAGTCCCTACTGAAGATAAAAGCAACTAACAACAACAATAATAACTTAGTATGAAGTTCTTTGATGAGTTATTCTATTAATGCACCTTTGCTTTTAAAGAGATATGGGCCCTGGCTGGTGTGGCTCAGTTGGTTGGAGCATCATCCCGTAAACTGAAATGTTGTGGGCTCCATTCCCAGTTGGGGTGCACACAGGAGGCAGCCAATTGATGCTTCTCTCTCACAACCATCTCTCTCTCTCTCTTTCCCTCCCTCCCTCCCTTTCCCCTTCTCTTCCTCTCTTGCTAAAAGCAATGAAAATAATGTGCTCAGGTGAGGATTAAAGAGAAAGAGGGGGAGATGGATAGGACAACATTTAGCAGAGAAAAAGACTAATATTTATTCCCTGCCTACTGTGAACCAAGTCCTGTGCTCAGGGTTTATCATCTCAGTTAATCATTATAACATGCTCGTGAGATGGGCGGTTGGAAAAGCTTCAGCTGCAAGGATCAGAGTAACCCCAGGTGGTAAGTATCTTGAACCACAAAGATAGTTGATTCCCTCACAGTACAATAAGTGTAGAAGTTGTGCTTTCCAGCTCAATGATGTCACCAGAGACTCCTAGACTATTTCTATTTTTCCATTTTTCTATACCCAGATTTTCATCCTTATTCTTATTTTTTATAAATGCAGGGTGGCTACTGAGCCTCAGGTTTCACTGAGAAAAGGAAAAAGGTGATACTAGGGAGCTCTCCTTTCAGACTTGGCCCATTTACAAAGAAATAAAAGTTCTCCCAGAAGCCCGACCAAGTTTCCATTTATATCTTCTTGACCAGAACTGGGTCATCTGTCTGCAATGGAATGAGAGACCAAGCACTTGGGGGTTTCTGGCTTGCCTGGTGAACAGCAATAGGTGGCGGGGGGCAGGGGTTAGGGGTGGAAGTGGCTGGAAGCTGGGCCCAGGGTAGTGACCCACAGGTATTATTGTCTCCAATTTGCAGACAGGGTTAAGGTTTGCCCAAAGCCTGCTGCTGGTTAGTGGTGAATCCCAGATTGGGAATTGAGTTTTGCTTCCAACGGTTGTTTTGTCTCCTCCTTACTACTGTAGTCTCTCTGTGTACTCTGACTAGAATTTTGGATATTTAGGTATGATTAAGGGACATTTGTTGGCATCCATTATTTCCCCAAATCATACTACAATATGGTCTTAGGCCCATTGGATGGAATCACCCTAAAATGTCCCAAGGATGAAGCCATCCTTGGCCTCTGAAAAAGCCACCTGTAAATCATGTTCCTTTTGCATTTTGCAGATGGAGACATTAAGGACTACACCGACTGCCTTAGACTAGCTTTGAAGTATAGTGCTTAAAAAGAAACCATATTCAAAGTTTTTAAACACGTATAGCATGCTTCCTCTGCCCTTCATGATCCTCGATTGAAAATCCTTGTCAAATTTCATCATTTAGTTGTGAGTGAGGTTTTGGACACAGTCGTTCTGACCTTTTGACATCTCACTTTGCTTAATGAATATCCTCTAATTAATAATGATGGTTAAACCTCCTATAACACATGAAAGAAAAAAAAAATTTAAATACTCACCCGAAGAGCAGGTTCAATTTCTAAGGAGGGAAAATCTGCTTATGAAATTTTTTATCTTCTTTCTTTTTCATCCTTGCTTTAATAAATGAGAATCTACTGAGAAATTTTTTGCTTCTGTGTCACAAGGATTTTAACCTTTCTTAGTCATTGTGCAATGACTATCATCACAATGGGAAGATTATAACTTCAGGTTGGAAGAACAAATATAACATATAAATAGTGAAAATATAAAATGTGTACTAATTCTGACCATACTGGAAATCCTTCTTTCAGTTCCATGTACTAAAATCTCATTTTCTATAAAAATGAAGCTGCAGGTAACTTAACAGTCAAGTTTTCAAAAAAAATAGGCCTCAGGAACATGTAGGTGGAAACAAAAATTTTTCTCATATATGAAATCTTTTTCTTTTGAAGCAAACCAATCTCAGCCATTAAAATGGGTTGAAAGGGCCTGCATCCATCATCAAAGACTGGGGTAATCATGAGCATTCATTGCTACTTTTGGAATACCATTAGGTTAAAAATTGCTGCAGTGTTTTCAGCCTCACTAATAGTTTTAATCATGTCCTCATTTTCCTTTCAAACCTGGACAGTCAATTTTCCTATGATGGAAGCATATTACCATTGAAGAAATAAGAAGCCTTACATAGAAATTTTCAGCTTTGAACAGGAACAGCAATTTCTTTACATAATTTTCCCTCCAAAAATCTTTGAAAGATTTGCCTTTCTGTTGTTACATGAATGTTCAGATGAAAAAAGGTAGGAAATACTATTAAAATAGGTACATGTATAATATATAAAATCTTGAGACTCTGTTCTGCATGGTACAGAGGTGAAAGAAATGTAGTATTACACAGAGGCAAATCCTGTAGCAGTCTTCAAATTTAGTTTATGCCACAACAAAATGTTGCTATAGAAACATTAAATCCCAACAGAATTCCTGGAAGTTAAAGATGTGCTTGCAGTCTTGCTTCCAGATGCTAACTTGCTTGCTTGTTAAATTAAACCCAGAGTTTATCATAGATGGGAGATTTTATCTCAAAACTTCCTATGAAAACTACCTGGGACTTGGAGTACAGTGCTCACAATGGGAACAAAAGTGGTGATATAATAAGAATGACTAGTCTGGTCGATGTCTCAGGATTTTGGATTCAGCACCTGCTAGCCTGATTTTTTTTAGGTATATTTTTATTGATTATACTGCTTCAGTTGCCCCAAATTCTTTTCCCTTTGCTCCTTTCCACCCAAGAACCCTATTCCCTCTGGCAGCCCCAACCCTTTAGTTCATGTCCACGGGTGGTGCATGTAAGCTCTCTGGTATCACCCTTTCCTCTGTTATTCTTAACTTCCCCCTGTTTATCTTATACCCACCAATTATGTTTCCTAATCCCTGTTACCATTTCCCCATTTCACTCCCTTCCCCCTGCCAGCTGATAACCCTCCAAGTCATTCCCATACCTATGATTCTGGTCCTATTCTTGTTATTTCCTTAGTTTTTTTTTTTTTAGGTTCTGTTACTGATAGTTGTGAGTTTGTTGTCTTTTTAATGTTCATAGTTTTGATGTTCTTTTTCTTAAATAAATCCCTTGAACGTTTCATATAAAAATGGCATGGTGATGATGAATTCCTTCAGCACCTTATCTGGGAAGCACTTTGTCTGCCCTTCCATTCTAAATGATAGCTTTTCTGGATACAGTAATCTTGGTTGTAGGTCCTTGCTTACCAGTCCCTTCTTGCCTGAAAAGTTTCTTTTGAGAAGTCAGCTGATACCCTTACAGGAATCCCTTTGTAGGTAACTCTTCTTTTCTCTTGCTGCTTTTAAGATTCTCTCTTTATCTTTCATCTTTGGCCTTTTAATTATGATATATATTGGTATGCTCCAATTTGGAACTAGCTTGTTTGGAACTCTCTGTACTTCCTGCACTTTATGTCTATTTCCTTCACCAAATATGGGAAGTTTTCCTTCATTGTTTTCAGACAAGTTTTCAATTTCTCGCTCTTCCTCTTCTTCTGGCACCCCTATAACTCAGATATTAGTATGCTTAAAGTCATCCCAGGAGTTCTTAAGCTTCTCCTCATTTTTTTCAATTCTTATTTCTGTTTTCTGTGCTGGTTGACTATTTCTTCCTTATGTTCCAATTTGTTGATTTGAACCCTGTTTCCTTCTCTTCACTATTTCTTTGTTTCGTGTATATTTTCTTTTGTTTCACTTGGTCTAGCCTTTATTTTTCCTTTCTGTATTTACCGTATTTAAGCACATCTATCAAATCTGTGAGCAGCATTATTACCAGCATTTTAAACTGTGCACCTGTGAGGCTGGCAGTTTGTTCATCCATCCGGTTGGCTCTTTCCTCGTCACTTAGTTTGTCCCCTGGGACCTTCTTTTTTTCCCTTTTTTTGAGTCATATTTCTCTGTCCACTCATCTTGATAGGCTCCTGTGTGCCTCTGTGTCTTAGATAGAGCTGTCATACATGTTCTGTTATAAAGAGCAGAACCTTAGGTATTCATCAGTATGGGCGAACCATTTCACCATTTCACATTTCACTGTGGCACTGTATGTGGGGAAGGGGTCCAAGAAGGAACAATGCCACTTGCTTAGCACTTGCCCGTTTTCCAGTCACTTCTGCTTCCCATATGGGATTGGCTCCTCTAGCTGTTGCACTGTCTGTGGTTCCCAGAGTGGGTGGGTCTGTGGATGTTTCAGGACCATGGGGGCCTCTAAACAAATGGACTCTGTTGAGAGACTGGCATTTTCTTCTTGCACCCCAACCTGCACTGGTTTTCACAGTCAGAACCAATGAGACTTTAGTTTCCCCCCAGTGCTGGAACCATGAGCCATGTGGTGTGACTGCACTTTCCTTTGGTCAGTCACAGTTGCCATCCCACTATGACTGTCAGGCTGCCAAACTGTTCCACCAAACCACATCCTCTGTGTCCCAGCTCTGCCCCTCCTACCTATGTGGATGAGCATTTCTTCCTTCTATCTTTTGTTTGTTGGACTTTGGTGCAGCTTGATATGCTGGAATATCTGGTTATCTCTAGTTTTGAGGTATATGTATTATTTTGGGTTGTGGAGGAAGATGCAGCATGTCTGTCTATGCCTCCATCTTGTATTCTTCATGATTATTTTTCTCTTCTCTTATCAACACTCTCTATAAAGAAGTGGCTCTACTAAAATAGTATTAATCTTTAGAGACCAAATAATGGGAGATCACTCTGTTAATAAAACTGTTCATCCATGTTAGGCAGGTTAAAGCTCTTTGAGTACCAGTGAGGGAATCATGTATTCCTATAGACACTCCAGGGGTTCTCTTAAAGAGTAATTTTCCCTTAGTAATTATATAGCAATTTGCTCTCAGAAAACAGACTGATTAATTAGGAAGCAGCTAAATGAGTTTTTTACATGTCTAAAAATTTTCTTGCTTCTTCTTTTCTAATCCTTCTCAATCAAACTGACATTTTAAAAATCCCCTTAAATAGTGAGTGCATAACAAGTACATTTGAATTCAAGCAATTACCAGTGGCCATAGTTTAAGAAGGGATTTCTTCTTTTTCCTTTTGTAATGTTTAACTATCTTTTATTGATTATGCTGTTACAGTTGCCCCAATTTATTCCCTTTGCTCCCTTCCACCCAGTACCCCCTTCCCTCCAGCAATATTTCACTTACTCATGTCCATGGGTCCTGCATATAAGTTTTTTGGCTTCACTATTTCTTATACTATTCTTAACAGCCCCCTGTCTATTTTGTTCCTACCCATTATGCTTCTCAATCCCTGTACCATTTCCCCACTTCTACCCTTTCCTCTCCCAGCTAATAACCCTCCAAAGGATCCCCATATCTATAATTTGGTTCCTGTTCTGGTTGTTTGCTTAGTTTGTTTTTGCTTTTATTTTTTAAATTCAGTTGTTGATAGTTGTGCATTTATTGCCATTTTAATGTTTATAATTTTGATCTTCTTGTTCTTACCTAGTACTTTTAACATTTCACATAATAATGGCTTGGTAACGGTGAACTCCTTTAGCTTTACATTGTCTGGGAAATAGCTTATCTGCCCTTCCATTTTAAATGATAGCTTTGCTAGATAATCTTGGTTGTAGGTCCTTGCTTTTCATTACTTTGAATACTTCTTGCCTGCAAAGTATCTTGTGAGAAATCAGCTAGTAGTCTTATAGGAACTCCTTTGTAGGTAACTCTCTGCTTTTCTTTTGCTGCTTTTATGATTCTCTCTTTATTTTAACCTTTGGCATTTTAATTATGATGTGTCTTGGTATGGTCCTCTTTGGGTCTAACCTGTTTGGGACCCTGTGCTTCCTGGACTTATGTGTCTGTTTCATTCACACAAAAATTAGGAAACTTATTATTTTTTCAGGTAAGTTTTCAATTTCTTGATCATCCCTTTCTTCTGGCACCCCTATGATTTGGATGCTGGTACATTTAAAGAATCCTCTTCTCATTGTTTTCAATTCTTATTTCTTTTTTCTGTTCCAGGTGAATGTTTATTCTTCCTTTTATTCCAAATCATTGATTTGAATCCCAGCTTCCTTCGCATTATTGTTGGTTCCCCCTATATTTTTCTTTATTTCATTTTCTATAACCTTCACTTCTTCCTTTATTTTGTTGCCATACTGAATCATTTCTCTAAGCATCCTGATCACCAGATTTTTTGTTTGCTTATTTCTGTTTTTTAAGATTTTATTCATTATTTTTAGAGAGAAGGGCAGGGAGGAAGGAAGAAAGGGAGAGAAACATCAATGTATGATTGCCTTTCACCTGCCTCCAGCTGAGACCTGGCTGGAAACCTGGCTTGCAACCTGGTTATATTCCTTGACTGGGAATCAAACCAGCAATCCTTAGATTCACAGGCTAGTGCCAATCCATTGAGCCATACCAGCCAGGGTTGATCACAAGTGTTTGGAACTCTGCATTTTTTGCATTAGGTTGGCTAGCTCCATTTCATTTAGTTCTTTTCCTAGGGTTTGTTCCGTTGTTTCATTTGGGCCATATTTCTTTTCCTCCTCAATTTGGCAGCCTCTCTGTTTCTGTTTCTGTGTGTTTTGTAGAGCTGCTTTGTCTCTGTGTCTTAGTAGTGTGGCCTAATGTAGTAGGTGTCCTGTAGGGTCCAGTAGCACAGCCTCCTCTATCTCCTAAGCTGGGTACTCAATGTGTAGGCTGAGTAAACCCTCCTCTTATAGTTGATCCTTGATTGCTGTTGGCAAATGAATTGGGAGGAATTTACTCAGGCCAGTCAGTTGCAAGGACTGGCTCTGCCTTCTTTGTGCAGAGGCAGGGTGGTGATGCTTCTACATGGTCTGTAGCTCTCCACTGGTTGTGCTGGCCCTAGAGTTCCTGGGTGGTGCAGGCCAAGGTCAGCCCCCACCTGTGTTTTGCCCAAGATACCCTGCCTGAGCAATAAAACAATCTGAGATGCTGCTACTTGTGCTGGGCTTAGAGATTCCCAGGCAAGCCAAACTGTGAATCTAAACTGGCTGATGCTAGTGCCTAGCCTGAAGCTCACTGAGGCAGTTGTTGCTTATTTGAGAGGATTTAGGAAGCTGTGAAGCATGAGGCAAAACCAGCCTTTCATAGGAAAAAGCAACCTGGTGGGCTGATAAATTGGGTGGGTGGGGGGAGTCTATGGGCTATCCAAGGAGGGTCAAACTGAGTTAGCCAGTCTGATGGAGTCTTAGATATGGCACTAGTCCCCCACCCCTGCTCTGTGGGGAGAGGGCCCAGAAGAGTCAGTAGCCTCTGTTCACCCTGATGCCAGATGCTTCCATTTTCCCCTGTATGCCACTAGTGCCTTTCAAGCTTCTGCCCTGGTGCTGGAGCCCAGAGGGAGTGAGTCTGGGCAGGTGAGCCTGTGTGTGTGTTCTTTAAAATTAACTGCTTGGGGCTCTAGCATTTTATTCCACAGACTCACTCCCTCCTGGATTTTGTAGCCAAAAGTTGTGGGGACTTATCTTCCTGGCATTGGACCCTGGACAGGGGGCCTGGTGTGGGGCTGGGAGTCCTCGCCCCCAAGAGATATCCCTCCCAGGTTTATGACCACCACACATGGGTGAAAGACCAGCCTGTTCTGTGTCTGTGTTCCTTCTATCATCTTGGTGGATGTGCTTTCTTTAATTCTATAATTGTCAGACTTCTATTCAACTTGATTTCTCATGGTTCTGAGTGTTGTTTCTTCTATATTTTAGTTGTAATTTTGATGTGGTGGTGTGAGAGGAGAGCCATGTCTGCCTATGCCTCCATCCTGGCCAGATCTTAAGAAGGAATTTAAATTCCTACAGCCCTGGCTGGTGGCACAGTGGGCAAGGTGCTGGCCTATGAACCCAAAGGTTGCTGGTTCGATTCCCAGCCAGGGCACATAACCAGGTTGCAAGCCAGGTCTCCAGCCAGGCCCATAGCTAGAGGCAGGTGAAAGGCAACCATACGTTGATATCTTTCTCCTTCTCTGCCTCCCTCCCTTCCTCTCTCTCTAAAAATAATAAAACAGAAATATTTAAAAAATTCCTACAGAAGAGTTGTACTCTGTTCATTAAAAGGCCATTGGACATGTGGTTGACGTCACCCACCTCTCTATCTTCCTGTTATCCTGTTGTCACACTTGTGAGACTGCTCTAACCACTCTGGGTGCAAAGCAGCCTATCTCTACTTGGGCGCTTTTCCTCAGGCTGTGAGCTCAGCCTTCCACGGAGATAATAACTTTGCTCTCCTTACCAGCCCTTGCTCACAATAAATGCAAAACATCCACTTCGTAACAAATGTATATAAATACAGCAGAAGGTCATGTTTCTTGTATCCTTAAGAAGGAGGGCAGGAAGCCCCACTCTTGAAGTTTGGGGTATATATAGTGACTTCCTTCCAAAAAGCACAGTATGAGAAGAGGGGACAAAGGAGTAACTTTATAGTTGAGAAGCTGGATAAACTCTACTTCAAGTCAGACAATCAAGACCAACATCACTAGTCATAAAGCACGTTAACAATATGTACCTTTGATCTGATGCGATGAGAACAGCACTTTACCTATGTGATCTTGTTCCTCCAAACTCATTATTTTAGACTAATCATGAGAAGAGAACCAGACAAATCCCAACAGTGGGGCACCTGATATGCCTAACTGGTACTCCTCAAAACTGTCAAGGTCATCCAAAACAGAAGACCTCTGAACAACTGTCACAGCCAAGGAGAGCCTAAGATGACCTGATGACAAACGTAGTATGGTACCCTGGAACAGAAACAGCGCATTGGGAAGCAACTAAGAACATCTGAGGAAGTTATGGACTTTCGTCAATAGTAGTGTCAGTATTTTTCCATTCATTACAACAAATGTACCACGCTTATGTAAGATGTTAATAATAGGGAAACTGTGTAGTGGCTGGCAACTCTCTGTACTGTTTGCTCAATTTTTCTGTCAATCTAAAACTTTTCTATAAATAAGCTCTATTAATAAAAATAAGGGAGGGATGGAAAAGGCTGTGGAGCATGGGGGCGAATGAAGTATACAAAGCTCGGTGTTTGCTGTTACAAGTTCAGGAACCAAAGTGGGACTCTAAAAGAGACATGAGGCACACGGGCCCACTCGGCACCTGGCCTGGCTGAGGTGGTCTGGACTCAGGTGAGAATGAGGACCAAGTGTTCTTCATCTCTGTTACTCCGCACCCAGCTCAGCACCTTTGACCTGAGCACTGGGATTCATCATGTGTCCATTATGAGCTTGACACTGAGCTGAGTGCTTTACGTACATTATCTCATATAAGTATTAACAGATGAGGGAAACTGTGGCACAGAGAATTCAGTAGCTTATCCAATGACACAGCTAGTGAATGGCAGCTGGATTGGAACTCAGGCAGTTTGATTTCATTCAGCCATGAATCACTGGTTTTGGACATTTGAAATTCCTGAGCTATGTTTGGCAGACCCAGCTCATCCCCAGGAAGGAGGTTTACAGTTTTGGAGTTTGGCTATAGGGTGAGGTCACTAAAAGTCCATGACATGGAGCAATTTATAATACCCCTGAGATGTGGACCACAGTTATCCTGCTGTGAGGCTGGATGGTAGGATTCTATTTAGTACCGTCACTTAGGTGGGGGTTTCTCAGATCTAACCCCTGCAGACCTAGCTCCTTGCATCCAGTCTCCTTGGCTGCAGCATCTTTGCAAAAGGGCTTAGGAGTGATACTAGTAGCAAACATGTATGTAGCTTTCTTGTCTTGCTGCCTAGTGGACAGTCCCCATAGCATTGACTGTACTTGTCATTAAATAGATCAATATAAGCTCTAATTGAACACACCACCAAATCTTTTCCTCTATGCTGGACTGGTTTACCCAGGACAGCCTCAGCTTAAAACTGCTACCCCTACATAATTATTAGCAGTGCCTCTATTTGAATGACAACTTCTCTAGTCACTGTATCTACAACACAGAGAAAATCTGCCACTCCCAAACTAAAATCTCTAGAGACCACTCCAACTGCTGTTCTGAATGTTAATGATTGCTGAAGCCTCTTGTTCATTTGGGGAGAAAAATGATTGCGAAAGAAATGGTTTTCAGGAGTGTGATTATTCACTCTTTCCACATGGGTAGTGGTTTTCCAACTTTGATTAATTTCAACTATATTTCTCTTGCAATCAGAGTGTAACTACTGCACAAAGCACATTGATTAGAAAAGTGATATACTTCATGACCATTACCTGAGCCCACAAAACTAGATGGTTGCCCTTAAGAAGTGACAGATGGTTCAAGGGCAATCAGCATGGTCACATGTGACACCACACTGAGCATCTGCGCATCAACCACTAGCCTGTTGGAACAGGGCCAAGAGCAGAAAATGCTTTAGAACCCTAATTGTGTTGTAAGTTTTCTGCAGTTCTTATACTGGACATATATCCTTAATTTCTTTTCAGGATGAATATACCTTGTCTTACACTGAGTACGCAACATTGGAGAGTGCTGCCCCATCACCTGTCACCATAGACCTCTTCTATAGTCTTTACATTTCTCTAATACTTACATTTCCTCCATTAATTTCTTTATCATTTGCAAGGTTGACAAATTCACTTACAAAATCTCTTAAGCTAAGTACCAGCTATTCTTACAATTTGCTTTCTCTCAAGAATTTTAAGATTTGTTGCAGAATTCTCTTCTCTCATGGTCACAGATTTATAGCAGCCTCCAAGAAATCCAAATATACACTCAATTCTAAGCTTCAACCAAGGATCTTGATAAATTATTGTCATCTGTGTGGTAAAGGCCTCTGCTATTGACTATAGCCAAACCAATTGTAAGATAGACCAGACCAGGCTGTGGAAATGCCAAGTGGTGATGATTGCACAATGATGCTACTGAACTGTACATTTAAAGTGGTAAATTTTATGTTATGGATATTTTCACTGGGAGCTCTGTGTGTGTGTGCGTGTGTGTGTGTGTGTGTGTGTGTAAATGCCACTTGGCTTGGTTGAAAAAATACAGCCAAGCATGAGAGAAGGGGCAACAGCCCCTGGTGACTCCTTTGCCCCTTGTTTGATGGTCTAACATGCAGTGAAATTTTTGAAAGACTGGTATGAATGCTGTCTTATGAGGCCAAGCAAATTATTGGTTTGGTTGCAAAAAACAAAAGTGGACAGGTACCATCCTAAAGATACAAACAGGTAATAAATACATTAATTTATTCAATGTATGTTTATTGCACTTTTGCCATCCTATTTCATCAGATCGAAGACAACATAAATTATTAAATCATTTATGGAGTATATGTATGTTTATTATATTACTTTCTATTTTTTTTTATATCTGAAATACTTAACTATTTAAAAGTTCTAATATGATCCTGGCCTGGTAGCCCAGTTGGTTATAGAGTCATCCCAATATGCCAAGATTGTGGGTTCAATCCCTGACCAGGACACATACAAGAATCAACCAATGATTGCATAAATACATAAAACAATATTCTGTCTCTCTCGCTTGCATTCTCTCAAATCAATAAAAGAATTTTTTTTTAATTTAAAAAAGCTCTGATACTATCATAAATATTCTGAGTTCTGGTATGATATAAATTTACTTTATTTACATAGAACTCAAACAGGAATGGTATGTAAAAGATCACAAAGAGGCTAAGGATATAAACAGAAGCTTTGGTTGTAGAAGGGAGAACAATTGGGAGGAAGGGGAGAAAGAGCAGTTAACAATTAGTCTATATGTAAGAATTTTCCTAGAAGATAATCTCTTTCAGGCCTAAGATAAAATCAAGTGTTATTTTACATATTCAAAGAAAATCCGGGTGGCTGAAAAATCCTAGGTCCTATACAAAATACAGTCATATCATCTTCTGACTCAAAGCCCAGGGCTCATGAAGCTCAAGCAAGTCACTATACAGAAATTCAAAGAGAAAAAGATGTGCTACGGGTCACAAGAATTGCTGGAGCAAGAGACTCCAGCATGTTAAAGTTATACAGCTTTATATGTAGAATCCAAACTAAATCACTGATGATCTTTAATAATTAACTACGTGGGCTTTGGTTTCAGACAGACTGGTGATAAATCTAGCTTTAGTTATTCACTTGTTGAAGCTTTAGACAAGTTGCTTAGTTTACTCCCTAATTAGCTGTCTGGAGCTGGCACTCACTACCTACCTCAGAGGATTATTGGTAAGGTTAAATGAGGTAAAAGCAGCAGCTAATGGTTCCAGGCACATATCAACTATTCAATAAATGTTAGCGGATGCTATTAATATGCCAAATTTTTTTTTTCCTTTTTCTTTTAATTAGCCACTAATTAAAAGACACTTTTAAATGGCCACTAAATAATCAGCTATGGCTCTGATCCTAAAATAGCTATGTGACCCAAGGTCAATAATTCCACATCTTTGTACCTCAGGCTTTTTACTGGTAGAATGAGACAACTTTCCAAGGCTATCCCTTCTATGGATGTACTTTCTTTTCCATATCTTTCAGCATTGTTGGTGCCTTTCTCTGTTTCCCCATTGCCTCACTGCTTTCTCCACCCACAGCCCTACCTTGCTTTCTAAGCACCAAGGCACACAATTTCCTTCTCGTGTGGACAGCCCCCACCATCTCCTAGTCACTCACTCTGCTACCACTTTCTCCTTCCAAGGCGTATTCCTATGTGGCTTCTAGGTTATGCATCTTAAAGTTCAATTCTGATGATGGCTCCCTGCAGCCTGTAGAATTCTCTTCCCAGTCTGGCTTCACTCTGTCTGGAATGGCCAACCTTCCTCTCTTCTAGCAATATGTGGGATCAGCTTCAAATGCCACATCTTCTTTCAAGCCCCTCTAATTTCTCTGAGATAAAGCTAGATTCTCCCCATGTCCCCTATATGTATGTATACATAACCTTTTCATAGCCTTTTACTATAGTGATTCTAATATTGAAGCAAGACAGAACAAAAAATTTAAATGTCAGGCATTTACATTTCTCTGTGCAAGAATTGGAATATAATAGGTATTTAATAAATGTTTGTCAAAGAATTTTATAAAGTGCTCTTAAGAGACATGACTGAAGACATAGTCCAATTATTTTGGTTTTAAGTCCAGTACCCTCCAAGTAACTAGGAAGAATAGCGAGGAACTGTGTAAGAAAAATCCCCAAGATTCTCTATCTCTCCTTGGATTGAAAGTCTGTTAAACTCTGGCTGTAAGAGGTATGTATCAGAGAGGGGAGATTCTCCTCTCTCTTGGGGAAGATAGTTAGAAGTTCAGGTACAACATGATGGTCACTTCAGCATGCACAGTGTTGCTACTGGAGATGGAGAGAAGTAGATGTAGCTGAGAAACAGTTATCAGGGTGAAAAGACAAGTGCAACGAGAGTCAGCCTTCCCTCTTTGAACCCTGGGCATTACAATAGAGTGGGATCTAGAGGTCTGGGCTTATCAGGAGGTTGCACACTTGGTAGCTGTGTGACTTTGGACATACCACAAGCACTCCACGCTTCAGTACCCTTGTTGGTGAAGTGGCAAAAAATGATGCTAATTCATGGTTATTGTGTGCATTGAAGTACTAATGTGCTTGAAGATGTTTTATGACATAAATTATCATTAATATATCATTTTCAACTCACTACTTCAGCCTCACCTCCTGTGCTCACCTTCCAAGAGGGGATACAAATGAAAATGAAGAATGAAGTCCTTAAGTGGTTGTGTTTTAAGGGATTGAACTGAAGGTGGGAATGATTATTTCCAAGGTGCTACATTCTCTCTACAAACATTGCTCCCTTTCCATTTCTTAGACTTTTGGCTAATGGTTACGAAGATGGATGTGATGTATCATTTCAGAAAAACTTATTTATAGACTTCTACCAAATCACGATAGCCAGGGGCAGATCTAAGTTAAATTATGGAGTATTTGTAAGTTATTATCAGTGCTGTTCATCCTTCACACCCTTGATCATCTTTATGGCAGAACATGCTTCTGCTTCAAGAACTGTGCTTCTCTACCTGGCCTGCACCTTGGAATTAATGGGGGAACTTTAAAAAGTTGTAGTGCCAGGTTATACCTCGTACCAACTGCCTCAGGCTCTGGCAGTGACACCCAGGTATCTGTATTTTGTGATGTTTCCCAGGTGATGCCAATGTGCAAGTAAAGGTTGACAACCACCAATTCTAACCCTATTTGCAATTTAACTGTAGTAAGTTGCCAAGAGCAAAGGCATTCAAATGGTGGAATTTTAGGCTTTGAGAACAGGCCACTTAGACGTATCATTTTGGTTGGATGGTAACTGAGTCATGTTCACCAGCACTCACTGGTGTTGACCGGCATGTTAAAAGGTCATGTTCCAGGTGTGGATAATGTAATGGGGTCAGACTGCTTGTGTTTGTAGCTTGCTTCTGCCATGTGCATATGTAACCATGGGCTGGTTTTCAGTCTATCAAGGCTTTGCTTTTTTCTCATTGTGAAATCAAGGAAACAAAATGCTCTTCCTCATAAAATTGTGCATTAAATGATATTATCCATGTAAGGTGCTTAGTCTAGCATGTTGCTCCTTGTTGGTATAGTTTCATGAAGGAATTCATGGGAAGAAATAGAGTAAGTAGGACAAGCACTCCTAGATCCATATGGCAAATATTATGTTCTAGCTATTGTTCTAGGTATTGGGCTTCAGCTGAGAACAAAAAAGGATTACTCCACTCACATTGCTTACTTGGTCCTTTTACATATCATATCATAGACCATGTCATATTAAGTCATAATTATTTGCTTTCTTACCTACTTGCTTCTGTGAAGCCAAGACATCCTGAAGGGTCACTCCTCTAACTGCCATCGATGACCGCTAAGAGGGAAAAAATTAATGTCTAGAACCATCAGGGAAAAAGTGGCTTTCATCCACGCTTTCTCTCTCTTTTCTCAGTGTATCATGTTCTGATTGGCTTCTTCAGCTCTGTCTTCTAGATTCCTATTCTTATTATAATTATGTGTACTCTGCTATTAACTCACTCATTGAAATTTAATATTGGCCTATTATTTTTCTGTTCTAGAAATTCTATTTGTTTTTTTTTTCTAAATTTTCCTAGTCTTTTTTGAAAGTGTTATGTTACATTCTTGTACCTTCAGTTTCATATTTTATTTTCTTTAAATATTTAAAATATAACAAATTTCTATGTCCTGTATCTGATACTTCAAGTCCCTGGAATTTTTGGGAAAGGGGTGTGGTCTTCCTTCATCTAGTTGTTGTTTCTGCCAATAGTGGCTTGCTTATACATGTTTGCAATTTTTGATTGCATATGCCAGTGTAACTGAGTTTTATTTATGGGAATCCTCTAAATCTTGAATTGAAAAACTATCCCTCCAGAAAGGACTTTTTTGTTCCCCATTGCTAAATGCCTGGGACTATTATGAACCTGGGATCACTTTATATTAATTTCTGCTTTGGAATTTCCAGGATGATGTAGTATAAATGTGAATCCAAACCCATGTGCTAACAAGTCCATGGGCGCTAATTTTGAAGCGATGTTTTCTTCATTCAGAACCCTAGTCAACAGAGACACATTAATCTCTTCTCCCCCAGTATGAGGAAAATTATTTCTATTCCACTCTTTTACTGTGAACCTGTAAGGGCCCCAGCATTATGTAGCATGCTCAGTATCACTGCTGACCTTTGCAGGGCTAAGGTCATGCTTTTGTCCCCATAGAGCCAACAAAACCATGTTTCTTGGTTGTGAAATTGGCAAATACCTTCTGAGCCTAGGTTTTTAACTCCTTTGTTTCAGGGCCCCAAGGATTTCTATTACTTTCATTCTCACCTTTATAGTTGAGAATATTTATTACATTTTATCTAAATTTTCTAAGTGTGTTGTAGTGAAAGGGCTTTCAAATTACCCCATATTGCAGATAATTTTATAATGCTATCAGGGAGTTGTTTTATTGTTGCCTTTAAGGAGACTATAATCTTGTTGGCTGTTTATTTGGAAATAACCTTTAGAAAGATATAAAGAAACATCTTTAAAATGGTGACCCACCTAGACACTAGTCAGTTGGGATAAACATAATAGGCTTCCCTACTCTTCTATGTCCCAGCCTAGCAAGTGAGAGGCACTGTCACTGTTGCTTGGGTTAAGTGTATGTGACTCAACTGAGCAACAAGAACTTAGTAAAGTATATCTGAAAGACAGAGCAAAAAAGCCATCTGAGAAAAAATAGCTTTTGAGTGTTGGAGGGTATATTTATTTCCCAACCAAACTTGAGGGATCCTTTAGGACCTTCACATCACAGGTATGGGCATCTTATAAGGAGTGTTTTTCACAGAGGGGTCTTCCAACCAGTAACCTCAAAATTATCTCAAAGGCCCTGGCTGGTGGCACAGTAGAATAGGCACTGGGCTGAGAACCCAAAGGTCGCTGGTTTGATTCCCAGCCAGGGCACATAACCAGGTTGCAAGCCAGGTTTCAGGCCAAGCCTCAGCTGGAGGCAGGTGAAAGGCAACCACACAATGATATCTCTCTCCCTCTCTGCCTCTCTCTAAAAATAATAAATAAAATCTTTTTAAAAAAATCATCTCAAAAATTTGTTTTGAAAAGCAGAATTCTGAACTCTACTTTCACATAGTCTGACTCAGTAGCGTGGGGTGGAATCTGGAACTCTGTACTATTAACAGCACCTGTGGAGACTATTGAGGCCGCCAAAGTGGGAGAAGCTCTGTGCCGGGTATGTCTGCAGGTGAAAGAGTGCACTGCTGTAATTTCAGGGTCCCCATTGATTCATGCAGTAGGGATAAAAAATGCCAAATGTTAAAAGACCTACTTCTGTCCTTGAGATCGAAAGTCTCTCAGTCTCTGGTGCATTAAAAACTTAAACTTTGAACCGCTACAGGGAGAGACAGAGATCCAAAGAAACCCCACTGTAGTGAGTTCAAACTTTGATCCAAGTATAGGCCATCTAGATTCTCATGGTGTCTGCACTGGACCGCTGTAGAATATAAAGTATCTAATAAGAGTCAGAGAACTAGATTCAGGACCATAAAAGAAGAGCTGTTAGAACAAGAGCAAGGTTAAAACTTTACTCTGGGATGGAATTGATCCTTAGCCCCAGAATCACACCGTACCTGAACTCACGTGTTATTTGAGTCTATTGCCTGCTGCCTATTTAGTTTAATGATTATTTAGCTCTCTTTCTCTCCTCATATATTCCTTCTCATTATGTATGTGGGTTTAATCTTTATTCCTAATTAAAGCTTTATAAGCCCAATGTAAAAGAATACCTTCTGGAAAGTTTATATAGAGATGCCAGAGTCATTGTGCTGCCTGCCGCTCAGAGCCTGTGGCCTGAGACCCCTAGTAGGAAGAAAAAAAAAAAATGCTACATAACAGAAAGTCTGGGAGTGGAAGATAGACCCTTAATCAGTGGGATTAAGCAGAGAATTAGGTTGATAAAAAAAACAATTGCAAGTGCAATAGTCATTTAAGGAATGCTTTTAAAATGGAGCATTTCAGAGTTCCATCCACTGCGAATTGTTTTAAGAAATATTTGAGAATTTCAAATAAAGAACCCTGTGTGATTGTTGCTTTAAGCACCATTTTTGGATTACAAATTACATGCCATTTTACAGGCAACTGAAGAAACATGATCCAACTGTATTATTCCGTTACCCCCATGTTTTCACTGCTCCATATGGTTAACATCAGTCAGTTGATTTCCTTAGAAACAATTAAAAATCTTGCCAGACACACAAGAAGAAATCATGTGAGCATGTTTTCTGCTTGCTGGTGACATTTCATCCCCACCCCATCCCTTTCGTCTTGAACAAATTACTCAGCCTGCTGGAGCAGGATGCCTCAAAGCCCAGCTGGGAAATGAAAGCGCTTGTCTGAGACAGCCTCTCTAACCGTGACCCAGATTGGGCTTTTAGGCAAATAATGCGGAAAGATCTGAATTTGTTGTTGTGGCACCAGATGACAATGTTAAGAAATGAAGCCAATGTAAAAAACAGCTGGTGTGGGTTTGAAATGCAGTATTCCACTCAAGGTAAAGGAATTGACAGTAAGTTGATAGAATACAGGCCCATTCTGGAGGATTATTGGGCAGGTTAGGCCATATTTTATGGTAGTAGCTTCCATCCCCAAATCCTAGTGACCTGAGATCACTAAGGTTCATTTCTCACTCATGCTATCTGTTGGGGCAGGGGCAGGTCCAACTCACCGTCAAAGTCATCGCTCTGAGTCTCTAGCTGACAAAAAAGAAAGAATCTGGAAAGCTGTTAACATGGCAAAGAGGAAAGAGAACATGCTAGGTTTGTTATATACGTTGTCTTATTCAATCTACCAACCATCTAATGAGACAGATAGTAATATCCCTATTTTATATATGAGGAAACAAATTTAGAATAGTTAAAAAAAACTTCTTGAATATTACTGCCAAATGAGTGGCAGGGGGAAAATTTAATTCTAAGTCTGGCTGAATGTGGCAGGCAGCCTCTAAAATAACCCTCAATAATCCCCACACCCTGGGATTCGCATCCTTGTGGATGGGACCCAGTAACTTGCTTGCAGTGAGTAGCATTTGGCAAAGGTGATGGAATGTTGCTTCCAGGATTAGGTTACAAGAGACAGTAACTTCCACTCTACTGGCAGGCTCCCTGCATTGACTCCTTTCCCTTGCTATCTTTGATGAAGCTAGTGGCCATGTTGGATAAGTCTGCCTGGCAAGGAACTGAGAGGAACCTGTGTCCAACAGCCCTGAAGAACGGAGTCTTGCCAACAGTCAGTCATGTAAGCGAAACTGGAAGCTGATTTTTCAGTTGAACCTTTAGCTGAGACCCCAGCTCTGTCAACCTTAATTGCAAACTTATGAGAGACCCTAATGTAGAGGATTCAGCTAAGCCTTGTGCAGATTCCTAGCCCATGGAAACTTTGAAATAATACATTGCATTGTTTAAAGCCACTAAATTTGTGCTGATTTGTCACACAGCAATAGAGAGCCCATGCTCATCCCACTGCATTAATTAGCCTCTTTTTTGCAGCGTGTACCACCCACACCTATTCTCCCTCCTACATTCCACCACCATTGGTTGGTGACATTTTGTCACCTGCTCTCTTAAGTCATCCATTTGAGAGTTATCCTAGATCCTATGCATTCCCTCACTTCCCACATATAACAAGTGACCAAGTCTTGTGGACACTAGATCCTCTACATCCCAAGACTCCTCACTTGTCTCTCAGCCCACTGTTTGAATTGAGCCATAATCATCTCTGCTTAGACCTTTTACATGGCTCCTGAATGGAGATACCTGTTCAAACATTTCTCTGTTTCCCACACTTCTTCTAAATTAAGTCTACACTCTATGATATCTTAGTAAGACATTGTAATTTGATATTTTGTTATAGAACTCCTGTCATATCCAGAACCTTCCTTCCATTCAGACCCCAGGTAATTATTCTGTAAAAAACTGCTTTAAGGAAGGAATATGAGACAGAAGCAGGAAAAGAAAATCATCAAAAACTTGGCTCTTACATTCTAAAAATTTGGACCAGAGCCTTTAAGGACACAAGGCATATGAGGTCTGTCCCCAAAATGTCAAGCCAATGTCAATATAATTAAAACAGTTTGTGTGGCAAATACTATTGGGATAAACTTTGTACATTTACACCATGTAGTTTGTTTTTTTAATTTAATTTTATTGTTGTTGTATTATATCCATCACCTTTTTTCTCCCCTCTGTCCCCTTCCCCATCCACCCACCCCCCAAAAGTCCCACTTGTTGTCCATGTCCACGGTTCTTCCATACTAGTTCCTTGACTAAACTGCTTCCCTTCTTTGCCGCCTCCTGCCCCCTGCCCACTGAAGGTCTATTCATTGTATTCACGTATCTGGTTCTGTTTTGCTTGTTTGTTTGTTTTGTTCATTGTTGTCCTGTAATGGGTGAGAGCATATAGTATTTGTATTTCACTGACTGGCTTATTTCACTTAGCATAATAGTGTCCAGTTCAATCCATGCTGTTATGAAAGGTAATAATTTATTTTTCACTGCTGTGTAGTATTCCATTGTTTAAGTGCACTGGGCTTTTTTATCTACTCCTCTAATGATGGGCACTTAGGCTGTTTCCAAATCTTGGTTATTGTAAATTGTGCTACTATGAACATAGGGGTGTGTATATTCTTTTGAATTGGTGTTTTGGGATTCTTAGGGTATAATCCCAGCAGTGGAATCACTAGATCAAAAGGCAGAGCCAGTCTGCATTCTGACCAATAGTGCACTAGGGTTCTCTTTCCTCCACACCCTCACCAGCATTTGTTCATTGATTTATTAACGATAGCCATTTTGGCAGGTGTGAGATGATACCTCATTGTGGTTTTAATTTGCACTTCCCTGATGGCCAGTGGTGTTGAGCATTTTTTCATAATTTGTGGGCCATCTGTAAGTCTTCCTTGAAGAAGTGTCTAGTCACTTCTAGTCCTTGGCCCATTTTAAAAAAAAGATTTCACTCATTATTTTTAGAGAGAAGGGCAAGGAGGGAGGAAGAAAGGGAGAGAAGTGTCAATGTATGATTACCTTTCACCTGCCTCCAGCTATGGACCTGGCTGAAGACCTGGCTTGCAACCTGGCTATGTGCCCGACTGGGAATTGAACCAGTGATCTTTGGGTTTGCAAGCTTGTGCCTATCCACTGAGCCACTAGCCAGGGCTCTTGGACCATTTTTTAATTGGATTGTCTTCTAGTGTTGAATCATATGTTTTTATACACTATTTTGGAGATTAAACCCTTGTCCAATGTATCATTGGCAAATATATTCTCCCATATAGTGGGTTCCCTTTTCATTTGGTGAGGGTTTCTTCAGCTGGCAGAAGCTTTTTAATTTGATGTTGTCCTATTTTTTTTTTTTTTTTTCTTTTGCCTTAGAAGATGTATCAGCAAAATTATTGCTATGTGGGATATCAAATTTTCCTCATATTTTCCTCTAGGATTTTTATGGTATTGCAACTTATATTTAAGTATTTCATCCATTTTGAGTTTATTCTGGTATATGATATAAATTGGTAGTATATTTTAATTTTTGGCATGTACCAGTCCAGTTCTCCCAACAACAGTTATTGAAGAGACTGTCTTTACTAAATTATACTATTGCCTCCTTTATCAATTATTATTTGACCATAGAGACTTGGGTTTATTTCTGAACTTTCTATTCTGTTTTGTTGATCCATGTATTTGTTCTTATGCCATTACTAGACTGTTTTGATTACAGTGCCCTTATAGTACAGTTTGATATCAGGCATTGTGAACCCTCTAACTATATTCTTCTTTCTCAAAATTTCTGAGGCTATTTTAGGTCTTTTGTTTTCATATGAATTTCTGAATTATTTGCACTAGATGTGTGAACTGTGACATTGGTATTTTAATAGGAATTATTCTGAACCTGTAGATTGCTTTGGGTAGTATGGACATTTTAATTATGTTAATTCTTCCAATCCATGAACACAGTATATGCTTCCACTTATTTGTATCTTCCTCAGTTTCTTTCCTCAGCGTTCTATAGTTTTCCCAATACAGGTCTTTCACCTCCTTGGTTAAATTTATTTATCCACTTGCAATAGTAAATGGGATTTTATTCTTAGTTTCTCTTTCTGGTAGTTTATTATTAGTCAATAAAAATGCCATCAATTTCTGAGTATTGATTTTGTATCCCACTACTTTGCTGAATTCACTTATCAGGTCTAGTAGATTGGGTGTTTTGTTTTGTTTTGTTTTGGTGCAATCTATAAAATTTTCTATGTACAGTATCATGTTGTCTGTGAATAATGATGGTTTTACTTCCTCCTTTCCAGTTTGATGCCTTTTATTTCTTTTTCTTGTCTGATTGCTGTGGCTAGGACTTTCAGTATTATATTGAATAAGAATGGTGGAAGCAGTCATCTCTGTCTTGTTCCTGACCTTAAGTGCTTCTGTTGTGTTTCATTATGATCCCTCTATTTCCAATTTGCTGAGAGTTTTTATCATAAGTGGGTGCTGTACTTTATCAAATGTTTTTTCTGCATCTATTGATACGATCATGTGATTTTTATCTGCTGTTTATGTGCAAATAATTCTTATCATAGAAATGCAACTTGTGCCCAGTGAAATGTAATTGATACCACTCTCTGGATATTGCCTTGTCCTGCTAGTTTTGTATCTTTTGATAAATTTGTATCCCATAAATTTGTATATTTATGGACTTGTGAAAATTAAATCAACCTTGCATCTCCAGGATAAATCCCACTTTATCATGGTGTATAATCTTTTTAATATATTGCTGGATCTGGTTTGCTAATATTTTGTTGAGGATTTTAGCATCTATGCTCATCAAGAATATTGCCCTATAATTCTCTTTCTTAGCTGTGTATTTACCTGGTTTTGGAATTAAAATAATACTGGCCTCATAAAAAGAGCTTGGAAGTCTTCCCTCTTCTTGAATTTTTGGAATGGTTTGAAAAATGTTCTTTGAATAATTGGTAAAACTCACCTGGGAAGCCAACTGATTCAGGACTTTTGTTGGCTGAGAGGTTTTTTTTATTACTGCTTCAATTTCATTACCTGTTATTGGTCTGTTCAGGTTTTCTGCTTCTTCCTGATTGAGTTTTAGAAGATTGTTTCTAGAAATTTATCAACTTCATCCAGGTTATTCAATTTCTTCACATAGTTGTTCATGCTATTTTCTTACAATATTTTGCATTTCTGTGGCATTGTTGTTACTTCTCTTTCATTTCTAACTTTACTGGGGTCCCCCTTTTTTTCTTGATGAGTCTGGTTAAAAGTTCATTAATTTTGTTTATCTTTTCAAAGAATAAGCTCCTGGATTCATTGACCTTTTGATTTTTTTGGTCATTATGTCATTTATTTCTGCTCTGACCTTGACTATTTCCTTTCTTCTATTTACTCTGGGGTCTGCTTGTTGTTGTTTTACTCATTCTTTTAGATGTAGGGTTAGACTGTTTATTTGAGATTTTTTAAATCTTCTTTTGGTAGGTCCATAATGATATAAACTTCTCTCTCAGGACTATTTTTGCTGTGTCTCATAGGTTTTGGGTTGTTATGTGTTCATTTTCACTGTTTCCAGGAACTTTTTGATTTCTTCCTTGATCTAATTGATAACCATTCACTATTTAATAACATGTTATTTAGCCTCTATATATTTGAATGTTTTTGAGTGTTTTATTGTAGTTCATTTCTAGTTTTATTTCATTATGATCTGAGAAAATGCTTATATGATTACAATTTTTTTGAATTTGTTAAGACTTATTTTGTGTTCTACCATGTGGTCTCTCTTTGAGAATGATCCATGTGCATATGAGAAGAATGGGTACTCTACTGCTTTGGGATGAAATGTTCTATAAATATCAATTAAATCCACTTGATCTAAGGTGTCATTTAAAGCCTCTGCTTCCTTATTATTATTATTATTATTGGTCTGGAAGATTTATTTATTGATGATGGTGGAGTGTTAAAATTACCTACAATGACTATATTATCATCAACTTCTTACTTAAGGTCATCCAAGATATTCTTTATATATTTAAGTGCTTCTATATTGGTGCATGTATGTTTATAAGGTTATATCCTCTTGTTGGATTGATACCTTTAGTATCAATATTATGTAGTGACCTTCTTTGTCTCCTCTTATGGTATTTGCTTTGAAGTCTATTTTGTCAGATATAAGTATTGGTACTCCAGCTTTTTTTCTCTTGATGGCATGGAATATTTTTTTCCATCCCTTCATTTTCAGCCTGTGTAAATCTTTTGTTCTGAGGTGCGTCTCTCAAAGACAGCATATATGTGGGTCATGTTTTCTTATCCATTCAACTAACCTATGTCAAAAAGAACCACATTAGAAATGACCTTCTCAGTTAGATAACAAGGAGGGATAAGGATCCCATTTCTTTTCTTCCTGGATTCCTGCTCATAGGAGCAAAGAAAAAAAAAAATCCAATCTTACTCAGCTACATACCTAAATACAAAAAAATATATTGGAGAGAAAAATTGTGAGAGATTTTGAAGTAGAAAAATGGGTATTGGGTATCTTTTAACTGGAGCATCCACGAATCATCAGATTCCATGTGCATACAGAGAACTGATAGTAATGCAAATAATTCCTATCATAGAAATGCAACTTGTGCCCAGTGAAATGCAATTGATACCACTCTCTGGATATTGCCTTGTCCTGATAGTTTTATATCTTTTGATAAATTTGTACCCCAAATTCCTTACTAGTTAGGGTTTGTGTGTGTAACTTAAAGTAAGATATCTTTTACTAACTAACTGATAAGGAAATTATATATATATATATATATATATATATATATATATATATATATTTAAAGTATATTTTATTAATTATGCTATTACACCTGTACCAATTTTTCCCTTTGCCCCTCCCTCCACCCAGTACCTTCTTCCCTCCAGCAATACCCCTTCCTTAGTTCACATCCTTGGGTCCTGCATGTAAGTTTTTTGGCTTCTTTTTTATACTGTTTTTAACATCTGCCTGTCTATTTGTTCCTACCAATTAGGTTTCTTGATCCCTTTCTCCCCCTTTTTCCTCCTAGCTGATAAACTTCCAAAGGATCCCATACCTATGATTCTGTTCCTGTTCTGATTGCTTAGTTTGTTCTTATTTTTTAGATTCGGTTGTTGATAGTTGTGAGCTTGTTGTCATTTTACTACTCATAGTTTTGATCTTTTTTTTTCTTAAATAAGTCTGTTTAACATGTCATATAATAATGGCTTAGTGATGATGAACTCCTTTAGCTTTACCTTGTCTAGGAAGCACTTTATCTGCCCTTCCATTCTAAATGATAGCTTTACTAGGTTGTAGGTCCTTGCTTTTCATCACTTTGAATACTTCTTGCCAGTCCTTTCTTGCCTATAAGTTTTCTTTAACCTTTGGCATTTTAATTATGATGTGTGTTGGTGTGGTTCTCCTTGGGTCCAACTTGTTTGGGAGTCTCTGTGTTTCCTAGACTTGTATGTCTATTTATTTTGCCAAATTTGGAAAGTTTCCTTCCAGTAGTTTTTCAAATAAGTTTTTAATTTCTTGCTCTTCTTTTTCTCCTTCTGGCACCCCTTTCATTCAGATGTTAGTACGTATAAAGTTGTCTCAGAAGTTCCTAATCCTCTCCTCATTTTTTTCAATTCTTGTTTCTTCTTTCTGTTTCAGTGATTATTTATTTCTTCCTTTTGTTCCAAATCATTGATTTGAATCCCGGCTTCCTTCCCTTCAGTGTTGGTTCCTTCTCTCTCTCTCTCTCTCTCTCTCTCTCTCTCTCTCTCAAAAGACTTTATTTATTTTCAGAGAGAGGGGAAGGAAGAGAGGGAGAAAGGGAGAGAAATATTGATGTGTGAGAGATACATTGGTTGCCTCTTACATGCCCCCAACTGGAGAGCTGGTTCACAACCCAGGCTTGTGCCCTGACTAGGAATTTAACTGGTGACCTTTTGGGTCACAGGTGGTCACTCAATCCACTGAGCCACAACAGTCAGGGCTCTATTCTTTATTTCACTTTGCATAACCATTTATTTCTTTGTTTTGTGGCCATACTCAGTCATTTTGCTGAGCATCCCAATCACCAGTGTTTTGAGCTCAGCATCTGATAGGTTGACTCATTTCACTTAGTTCATTTCCAGGTTTATTTTCTTCCTGTTCTTTCATTTGGGCCATATCTTTTGCCTTCTCAAATTGGCAGCCTCCCTGTGTTTGTTTCTGTGTATTGGGTAGAGCTGCTTTGACTCTGTGTCTTGGTAGTATGGCCTAATGTAGTCCTATAAGATCTAGTGGCACCATCTACCCTATCATCCAAGCTGAGTACTCAAGATTCACCATTCCTGTGAACTGAGTACACCCTTCTCTTGTAGTTGAGCCTTGGTTGCTGTTGGCAGATCAATGAGAGGGATTTACCCAGGTCAGTCAGCTGCAAGGATTGGCTATGCACACTGACCACCAACCTCTGCCTTCTTTGGATGATCAGCTGTGCAGGGGTAGGAGGGTGGTGCTCCTACATGGTCTGTAGCTATCCACTGGGTGTGCTGGCCCTAGGGTTTCCTGTGTGGTGCAGGCCAAGGTCAGCCCTGACCTGTGTTTTGCCCAGGGTACCCTGCCTCAACTATAAATCAATCTGAGATGGCTGCCACTTGCCACCTTGGCAAAGCCAAGCTATGAATCTAGGCTGGCTGCTGGTAGGACCAGACATAGAGCTCACTGAGGCAGCTGTTGCTTGTTTGAGAGGATTTAGGAAGCTGTGAAGCATAGGCAAGACCAGCATTTCATATGAAAAAGGAGCTTGGGTGGGCCTATAAATTGGGTGGGGCAGAGTCTCTGGGGATCTCCATGGCTGGTCAAACAGAGTTAGTCAGGTTGATGGGGCCTCAGACATGGCACCAGCCTGCCAGCTTTGTGTGTAGAGGACCCAGAAAAGAAACAATGGCTTCTACTCAGTCTGAGGCCAGACACTTCAGTTCCTCCCTATCTACCACTGATGCCCCTTAAGCTGCCACCCTGGTGGCAGAGCCCAGAAGGAACGAGTCAAAGCAGGTGAGTCTGTGTAGGCGAGGGGCGGGGGGGTTGGGGAGGGCATGTCTTTAAAATGAACTACTTGGGGCTCCTGAAGTTTCTTCCACCAATTCAATCCTGCTGGATTTTGCAGCCCAAGGTTGTGGGGTTTTACCTTCCTGGCACTGGGCTGGGGACCTGGTATGGCACTGGGACTTCTTGCTCCTGAGATGCATCTCCCAGATTTTTACCCACCACATGTGGGTGAGAGACCAGCCCATTCCTAACCTGCACCCCCCCTACCTGTCTTGATAGGTATGGTTTCTTTAATTCCATAGTTGTCATACTTCCATTCAACTCAATTTCTGATGGCTCTGACTGATGGGTGTTCTATATTTTGGTTGTAGTCTTTTCTTTTTTTTCATATTTTTTAATTTATTACTTTTAGAAAGAGGGGTAGGGAGAGAGGCAGAGAGGAAAAGAGACATCCGTGTATGGTTTCCTTTCAGCTGCCTCCAGCTATGAATCTGGCTGAAGACCTGACCTGCAACCTCCTTATATGTGCTGGCTGGGGAATTGAACCATGACCACAGGCCAGTGCCTTATCCACTGTGCCAGGGCCTGGTTGTAATCTTGATGTGGTTGTGCAGAGAGGTGAACCATGTCTGCCTACGCCACCATCTTGGCTGGATGTCTCTAAGAGCTCTTATTATAAAAGGTGCATTCTTGACAATGATCAGTTCTACATTCTTAGCCCTAGGTTTTGTCCAGATGGTTATCAGTCAGATGTCAGTTGGTCTGAATGATGATGCCAGATGGTCTAGAAGTTGGGTTCTAGGAGTTCTGGTCACACCTGGTGGTCTGGATAATGCATGTCAGATGGATGTCAGGTGGTATGGATATGTGAGCCTTTCAGGGGCTAATCAGAGAATTATCAGGAAGTCTGGTGCATGTACAAGTATTAATACACAACTACCTGATACATATCCAGGCATTGATGTAGGACTTGAAAGCACAAGTCCAGGCCAGGCAGAACAAAAACAGAAACATCTCCTCATGCCTCAAACCTCATAATGTTAATAATTTAGCAACTTGGTTAAAATAGCTCCATTTTATATATTCTTTACCTTTATTCTTTCCTCACACCTAAAATTCCAAGCTATTATTATCAGCATGGTCTCTGGACTCAAGTTGCCTGAGCTCAAAATGCAGAACCTTAGACAAATTACTTCACCTCTCTGTGTCTCAGTTTCCTCATATGTAAACTGAGGGTACCTCACAGGGTTTTGTAATAAATAAATGAGTTATACAAATAATACATCAGAAAAAAAGTCTGTTACTTTTATCTCCTTTAGGTTGCAATGATAGAGGTAATCTTCTCATCCTGGGACCTGCTGCTTCTTTCAGTTCCTACAACCATAGCCAGCTTCTCTGTCCCTTCTGTGAATGAAAACTCGTTTCTAATTTAGGATTCTTGTGCTTTTGCTACTTTCTAAATTTATCCTCTGTTGGGATATTATCAAGTAAGAATTTATATTGCAATTTTTGTCTGAAAGAGTTCCATTTTTTTAAGAGAATAAATTTATTAAATCAATTTTTTCAACAGAATGAATTTATTAAATCACCTTCATAATAGCTCTTCAGATGGATCTGATGCACTTACTTCATTTACTTATTCTGAACATCAAACAGTAGCAGCCTCCAGGAGTTTCCATTCAATCTGAGAAAAATGTTAGCTCATACATTTGGAAAGACCATACTGGCTTTCTGGTGTAAGATTAGGGAACTCACAGGAATGGTCCCTCTGGAAGAACAGGGAAAAGAGGTTTGATTTAGCATCCTTAATCTATTTGTAGACCACAAATCTCCTTCTTCAAAATTGGACTGTTAGATTCAAGATTCCAGTGAAGGTTTCTCCAGAATAGTATTCCAAGTCCCTGGTCCCAATTTTATCAGTCAGAATGGGGTTGGTTTTGTTGCTCTAACAAACAGTCCCCCAGATCTCAGTGCCTTGAGCAACAAATGCTTATTTCTCATTCATGCTGCATGTCCAGTGTGTCCTGACAGTGGTCTCTGCTCCATGGCATGCCTCCCACCCCCAGGACTCAGGGCTGATAGAAGTTCTGGCATTAGGGATGCCTTCAGGCTTTAGAAAGTTGCCAAGTATTAAATATTTTTACTCCAAAGTGACTGACATCACCTCTGCTTGCCTTTTATTGGCTGCAGCATGCTTCATAGCGATATTTAACTTCAAGTTTGGGAAGTGTGCTCTTCCCATGTACCCAGAACAGAGGGGAAGCAGGTATCAGAGACTGATGGGCATGGTGATGTTTACTACACTAATTATTGCTCCCAAGCCTTGACTACTTTACCTCCTTGGTGCTGACTTATTAGCTTTGCTGTTAGCATTGGAATAGGATATAAATCCATTCCAGTTGGCCTTGCTTCTAACTTGACAACATCCCTAATATTACCAGAAACCTGTGGGTAGAAAGTAAGCTCCTCAACAGTACAAATTTGCCCCTTCAGACTTCAGACTTTCTCTCCACAGGTGGTTTTGGTATTACCAGCAGTAAGCTTGCTTTTCCTTCCAAGTTTCCGCTTGCCCAGCCCCCACCTGGGTCTAACTGTAAAATGCATCTGCAAGTTTTAAAAGCTCATTATGTAAATGTGTCAGAGTCCACATCCACCAACAGATAATTGGAAGATGATATACATATTTATGAGTTTGTGTAATATCACTTTAATGAGGAGGTTTACTAGAAATACTAAGTCAAGGAGGCAAGAAGAAAAATGATCATCCCAAAAATGAACACAAGTTTTCAACAGTTCTTGGCAGTCCTGAGAGCTGTCAGAATTCTCAAGACTATCTCAGATTTTCTATTAGCCTACCATGAATGACAGAAAGAAGCTGAGGAAAGAGATGAATAACATCACTCAAATAAGACTATACTTTTTGTTTCAAATGAAAGCTATTTGAGGAGTCAAAGTCAGAAGTCCAACATAGACCTTACACCTGTCAGAATGGCCATCATCAATAAGTCAACAAACAAGTGCTGGTGAGAATGTGGAGAAAAGGGGGCCATCATGCACTGTTGTGGGAATGAAGACTGACGTAGCCACTATGGAAAACAGTATGGCCGGGGTGGGTGGGAGTCTTCAAAATTTTTAAATGGAATTGTCTTAATGATTCAGTAATTCCATTTTTTGATATATATCTGTAAAAACACAAAACACTAATTCAAAAGAACATGTGCACCCCTATAATCATTGTAGCTTTACTTATAATAGCCAAGTATTGGAAGGATCTCAAGTGCCTTTCAGTAGACAAGTAGATTAAGATACACACACACACACACACACACACACACATACACAAACACACGATGGAATATTAGTCATAAAAAAATGAAATCTTACCTTTTGCAACAGCATAGGTGGACCTGGAGAACATTACACTAAGTGAAATAACTCAACAGAGAAAGATAAATATCATATCATAATTTCTCTTATGTGTGAAATCTAAAGAACAAAATAAGCCCTGGCTGGTGGCGCAGTGGATAAGGTGCCAGGCTGCAAACGCAAAGGTCACTGGCTTGTTTCCCAGCCAGGGCACATAACCAGGTTGCAAGCCAGGTTTCCAGCCAGGTCTGTAGCTGGAGGCAGGTGAAAGGCAACTATATGTTGATGTCTCTCTCCCTTCCTTTCTCTCTGGAAATAATAAATAAAATCTTTTTTAAAAAGAACAAAATAAACAAAATAGAAACAAACCCCTGGATATAGAAAACAGACCAATGGTTGCCAGTGAGAAGGGAGGTTGGAGGGCTGGGTTTAAAAGATGAAGGAATTACGAAGCACAAATTAGTAGTTAGAAAATAGTCAAGGGGCTATGAAATACAGAATAGGAAATACAGTCAATAACACTGCAATAACTAATGTATACATGTTGCCTGCTGGGTACTTGAAATATCAAATGGAAAACTTTGTAAAGTATAAGATTCTTTAACCACTATGCTGTACACCTGAAACTTATACCAGGTAAAAGTAAGCTGGAATTGAAAAATAAAATTTTTAAAAGGTTAAGTATTTTAGGAGCAGGCAAACCTGGAAATCTTGACTTCACATTTACGAGGCTGGGCATCTACAAAAAAGTGACAGGAGCTTCTGCACCTCAGTTTCTCATCTGTGAAATTGAGGCAATAACAGCACTTCCTTCATAGGTGCTTGTAAACTTATATTAGATAATATTTGTGTCATTCCACACACCCATTTGTACAAGAAATTGAACTTTCATTTCTTGTATCTGAACTTAACATCTATGTGAAACCCCCCTTTCCTTCTATGGCAGAAATTTATCTCAGTTGATCCATAGCCTCTCCCAGGATTCTGTGAAGTTCCAGGGAACTAATGTGGATCCAAGAAGGCAGAGATGGGAGAGTGGCACCTCTCTCCCACATTGTTCCGTGTCTATGGTCGCATCCACTGAGATAAACAGATCATTTAGTCTTTATTCTGTGTGGGCCACAGCTGTGCCCTCCCTTGTTCCCATCCACAAAGCATCTGCAGATCTGCCAACTCTATGTGTCATGTCTGGGTTATTCCACAGTGCGCAGGAAGCATCCTATTGCCCAGGTCACTCTGGGGCCCCAGAAATGTTTGAGAGGTTGCCTTGGACCTGTCTGTCTTGATTCATTACACAGATAATTCTTCTGCTTTAATGCCCTATAGGCTTAGGGACTTTCAGAGTCTTCCCACCCCCTAGAAATGAGGCTCAGGTCCTTTCTGCTCTTGGTTCCCCAATCTTATCCAGTGATGCCACCATTTAGCATCAGACAGTGTTCCCATCCTCCCATGACTGTATTCAGGGGCAAAGTCCCAGCAGTACCTAAGACTGAGCTGTCCAATGCATTTGCTACCAGGCATGTGTGATCTTTCTAATTTAATTTGGGTGAAACATACCAAATTCATTATACTAGCCACACTCATGCACTCAGTAGCTGTATATGGCTAGTAGCTACCACATTGGATAACATGGTTTTATTATAGAATGCTCCCATCATCCCAGAAAGAGATCCTAGGATAACACTGGCCTAGGATCTCTTCTGTATCTGGCCTTCCCTTCCTGTTCATCTCAAAATCTCTCTCTGGCCTGGGCAGAAAGCCTTCCTCTTACATGATATTACAGTTTTACAACCACCCTTTCTTGTTCCTAGGTCTATATTTTGAAGTTCAAAAGCCAAGAACTGGCTGTTCTGTTTTCTGTGTTCTCCTGAGTCATCCCTGCTCTGAGGCACAGAGGGTGGGATGGCTTCATTACTAGTAGAGTGATCAACTGTTTCCATTTGCCAGGACAGGAAGATTTCTGGGACATAAGAGTTTCAGTTTGAGTCCAGGCTGGTGGCACAGTGGATAAGGTGCCAACCTGCAAACCCAAAGGTCACTGGTTCAGTTCCCCAGCCAGGGCACATAACCAGGTTGTAAGCCAGGTCTCCAGCTAGATCTATAGCTGGAGGCAGGTGAAAGACAACCATATATTGATGTTTTTCTCCCTCTCTGCCTCTCCCTTTCCCTCTTTCTGAAAATAATAAATAAAATATTTTAAAAAAAGTTTCAGTTTGAAAATCAGGAAAGTCTTGGATAATCCATGGCAAACTGATTACTTTCATTGAAAAGAGCCACAGGGTATCAAGGACTATGAGAAAAAAAAAACCAACCAGTCTTTATATCTCAACATTTATTTCAGTACTGTAACTGATATTAATCTGATGAGAATTTCACTTTAACATCCACAGTTAGGGTTGGATATTACATTTTTTCTTCTCATTCTAGTTTTCTTGATCCCCAGTCCTATGACTTCCATAGATTTCATTGGCTCCACCTTGTATTTATTAGATGGATATCTTCAGATCACCCTTTCCATTTCCATTTCACTAGGGAAACTGTTTTAGCGTCTGGTATTTTGCCCTTTTTTCAAGAGCAAACTATTGATTCTGGGGTCATACGAAGAGTGAGACACATAAAAGACTTCTGCAGGGCAAACAGTGAGGGCCAACTCCAAAGAACCTCTTTGGGCATTAAACTAAGACCTTCAATGGATTGTTAATAGTTACCTTTTGGCCCATATCTAACTCACATAGAGACAGTTTCAAACACAGAAGTTACTGTGGAGCTCAGCTGTAAGAGGAGGGATGGCTGTGAACTGCTGTCACTTGCCTGCCAATTGCCTTGTCCCCTTCACCCGCTTCCTGACATACCTGCCCTGGCTTATTAGTGTGTGGGAAATGTTTAAAAATACCTTGATAGCCCCAGCTCAGAGGTTAAAGAAGGAAAAAGGTCATCCAGTTAGAAGACAAAGTTCCTCTTTCACTGAATTTCTTCCCTCAGTGAAATTGAGACCTGAGGAGACACCAGCATAAATGCATAAATTCTGTCAGACATTCTGAGCCATGAGTATGATTTGTGCTGTTCTCTGCTCCTCAGAATCCAATGCAAGTCCAGCCTCATCCAGGAAACCAGTTATGATTTACCCATGATTTGTCTCAACTGCCCATATGATAGAAGATTAAAACAAACAAACAAAAAAAAAAAACAAGCTTAATTCATAACCTCACTACAGACCTGAACCAAAATCTTGAGAAGAGGGTACAAAAAATATGCATGTTTAACAAACACTCCTAGTTAAAAAAAAGCAAATAAACAATTTATGTTGATATATGTCACATTTAAAGTGTATAATTCTGTGGCTTTAGTATATTCACAGGTTTGTGCAACCATCGCCACAGTCAATTTTAGAACATATTATTGCCTCAGAAAGAAATCTACCCTAGCTGGTCTGGCTCAATGGATTGAGCACTGGCCTGTGAATCCAAAGGTTACAGGTTTAATTTCCAGTCAGGGAAATTAAACATGCCTGGGTTGTATGCAGATCCCTAGTTGGGGGTGTGCAAGAGGCAACCAATCCATGTATCTCTCACACATTGCTGTTTCTCTCCCTCTCTCTCCCTTTCTTCCCTTTTCAGAAAGTAAAAAACATATTTTTTAAAAAAGAAAAACTCCATATCCTTTAGTTATTGCTCTTCAAGTCCCACTCCCCCATCTTATCTTTAGGTAATTGCTAATCGATTTCTGTTTCTATAGATTTACCCACTCTGGATATTTCACATAAATGGAGCATATGATCTGTAGTCCTTTGTAACTGGCTTCTTTCACTTAATGTTTTCGAGGTCCATCCATGTTGCAGCATGAATTAGTATACTTCATTTCTTTTTGTGCCTGAATAATATTTCATGATATGGCTATATCGCATTTTGTTTTCCCATTCATCAGTTAATGGATATTTGGGTTGTACTACCACTTACATTTCCTATTATACATGGTTCTATGAACAGGTTTTGGTGTGGACACATCTTTCTCCTGGCTGTATGCCTAGGCATGTACCAGAGGGTCCTATGTTAACTGTGTCTCCCTTTTTGAGGACCTGTCAGACTGTCGCTGCAGGGACTGCATCAGCTCCCATTCCCACCTGCAGAGTGCAAGGGTTCCAATTTCTTTACATCCTCCCCAACACCTGCCTTTGTTTATTCCTGCTATCCATCATGAAGTGGTTTGTATTTGATTCGTATTCCTCTGATGGTTAATCATGGCAGGTCCTTCTTATACTCATTTAATTTTGAGAACCTTTGATATACTGCCCCATAGTATAGTGATGGGGTTACCTGCCTTATGGCCCATACTAGAAGGGAAGCTTGCTGAAGGCCTGGAATACGTTACATGGCTACAAGCTTCCCATCTAGTATGGTCCATAAAGCAGGTAACCCCATCACTATACCTGGAGACCTGGAATATGTTAGATACCCTTCAGTGTTTGTTCAGTGCCCGGCACATTACGCGTGCTCCACAAATAAGAAGTATCATCTGTTGAGGGTTTGCATTGTGTTAGGCATAGGTTACATGAAGTAATTCATTTATTCATCACAACCAACCCCTTGAGGTAGGGGCTATCATGATAACCATTTTACAGATGAAGAAACTGAGGCACAGAAAGGTTAAGTAACTTGTTTGTATTTAAACTCAGCTTGCTTGATGCCAGACTGAACTGCCTCCTATAATAGACATCTACTGAATAGATAAATAAATCTGAAGCTCTGAGAAGGGGATACAAAAGGCTGCAGAGGTAGGGCTCACCCCACCATCTATTCCACTGGAGATCCATCTGTCGGGAAGTGCAGCCCCAGGAATCTGAGCTCCTTGCTCCTGTGAGTGACATCGTGACACTTCACAAAGCCTTAGCTCCTAATGAAGGACATGGGAATGTCCACAGGCTTGAATTTTTTAAACCAGATAGATACTACTCCTGAGTTCCCAAGCCAATCGGAGCTATTTATTTACGATGGAGACTGAAGATAGAGACTCATTCTGGTGCAGACTTGGATAAATGCATTCCCTCCAGACATTTTAAGGAGACATTGAAAGTGAGCTTCAAAGGTAGAAAGGGGCCTTTATAGCTCTGATTTGAGCTATTCTATATGAAGTGTCTCCTTTTGAGAGTAAACATTGTTCAACATCAGCTTCTAATTTCCACATGATTTCCCACCTTCTGTACAGGGTAAACCCGTCAACATACCTTCCAAGAAGGGTTGTTATGTGCCCAGATCAGAATTCTGGGCTAAATAGGAAAAGGTTCTCCTTCACTCTGAGCCAGGTTGCCTGCAGGGCTGGTAAACCAGGCACAGGCTGGATTTCAGCCCACACCAACCCACATGGCTAGGCACCCTTGCGCAGTACCTAACTTGAACAACCATGTATGGTATCTCTGACACCAAGCACCCTACATTCCAAAGAGTAGGGAGCTTCCTCTCTCTCTGAATATTGAAGTATCTAACCTGGTTGAATATGGTAATCTTGGCAATTAGTGAGCCACTTACCATAAATCAAATAATGGATCTTCAAAAATTTATAGCTCTTTATAACCCAGGTGAAAGAAACAACAGTGAGGCCCAGCAATAAATGACTGAGAACCTTTGACATGAATGGATATAGAATCCAGGCATATACAGAATCCAGCCAAAGCCACAACTCAAAGCCAAACACTTTCACCCTTACTTCAGTGCTAAATGAGAAAGTCATAGTGCCTTTGGAGTCCTGGAAAATGGAACATGGTACCAACAAAGAACTGAAGGTTTGTTGGCAACCTGCTCAACCAAGGAGCCAGACCAACAGCCAGCAACACCTCCTGCTCCTTGGGCAATTGACAGAGCTATCTATGATTCAGACTTTGTGAAATGGCCCCTGTGAAGTCCTGGCCAACAGCCATCCACCACCACCAAATGACATCTCCCTGAAGCAGCTCCAGGAAGCAAGCCATGGGGAGTGGGAGTGGCTGAGAAGCTGTGTGTGGTACCTGTGCACCTAATGGGGGAAATGATGATGTGGAGCAACACTGCCTGTTATTTGGTCTTTTCCAAATGCCCAAGCCTGTTGACACAACTCTGGATGATATGGCACTATGGTGAGTTTCTGAGGGACTGTGGGCACAGCTGGGATAGCAGTGGACAGAGAGGAAGAGCTATATGCTGTAGAAGGCAGTATAGAAACACATGAGCCTAAGAACATTACTTATAATAAATTTAATAGCAAATTACTAAGCTGCTAAAACTGTACCACACCATTTACTCATATTATCTCACTTGCATGTTAAGACACACAGACTTCCTAAGAAGTGAAAAGTATTAATGTAATCTCCTTATAGGTGATGACAATGGAGCACAGAAAGGGTAAATAACTTGCCTAAAATTGCACAGCTTATAACAGCAGAGCGTAGGTGTGGAGATTTACAGCCTCACTCTAAAACCCAAGCTCTTCAGTTCAGCTCTATTTTGCTTCTCAAACAAGTATCTATTGGTAAATAGGTGTCATCTATGATGAATAAAGCCACTATCACACACAGTGGGCATGTTATCTGTCTGTCCATCCATCCATCCATCCATCCATCCATCAGCATATATTTTCAAGGAATTTTTATTCAGCTCTGATCTTTGCATGCATTGTTGCATTTAATATTGCCAACAACTCTAGGTTGTCAGAAACAGAACATGATCCCTGCCTATAGAAGGTTGTTTCCAAAAATGGTTGCCATATATTTCATCCCTTGCATTTTTTGCAATAAGACTCTATCAATTGCCTCATCAATAGATGGAGTTTATTTACCCTCACCTTGAATCTAGGCTGGAACTGTGACTTGCTTGGATAAACAGATACAATAAAAGAGATGTTCTGAGATGTCAGAGACCAAGGTTTAAGAAGACTGGCAGTGTCCACTTGTCGTGTAATTAATCTGACTACTCTGAGACTGCCATGCTGTGAGGAAGTCCAAACTAGCCATGTGAAGAGAGAGTGGCCACTAGAGGACCACCAAGGCACCAGACATGTGGGTAACATTTTCAGGGATCTTTCAGTCTGTATTAATCAGTGTGTGTGTGTGTGTGTGTGTGTGTGTGTGTGTGTGAGAGAGAGAGAGAGAGAGAGAGAGAGAGAGAGAGAGAGAGACTGAGAGATTAATTTAAGGGATTATGGGATTATGGAGGCTGGCAAGTTCATAGTCTGCTGGGTGGGCCAGCAGGCTGGAGGCCAGGGAGGTGCAGGTATTGCAGTGAAAGTTTAAATGACATTCAGTGGAGAACTCCTCCTTGCTTGGGGGTGGTCAGTGTTCTGTTCTAATTAGACCTTCAACTGATTGGATATACCCATCCACCTTATACAGGGCAATCTGCTTTAGTCACAGTCTACTGATTTAAATGTTAATCTCATCACACAACACCTTCCTAGAAACATCAGAATAATGTTTGACTAAATATCTGGGCACCGTAGTCCAGCCACGTATGAATGATGTATAAAATGAACCATCACATCACATAGTGCAACCCAAGTACCAGTATAATGCAGTTGCCCAAGCATTGCTGACACTGTGGAACCAACAAGGCAGCCAGTTGAATCCTACCCAAATTCCTGACTTGCAGCATCACAAGAAATAATGAATTACAGTTTCTAAGCCTGTGAGCTTCAGGGCTGTTTGTTATATAGCAATAGGAGCTGCCTTAATAGGACTTATAATTTAGTAAATAAACTAAATTATAATTGTTTATAAACTTATACTTTAATTAATAAACAAGCAAATAAATACAGAGGTATAATGACATGTTTAGGCATATTAAGGAGAAGAGAACAGAATAGAATTGTTCCTTTATTACATTTGTTAACCATCTACTAGGTAAAATGTTCATGGTATTGTCAGGATACGTAGCACCAAGATCTTTCTTTTCCCATCTCTGGCTCTAACTTGTAGTGATAAGTGGGCAGATCACTGACTTTGACTTCTCCATCTGTGAAGTGAGCATGATGGCCCTTATCCTCTATGCCACGTAGGCTCTTGTGAGGATGAAATGAGACAAGAAAAAAAGTGTTATGATTTCTGAAAAGCCCTTGACATGCTACATCATAACCAGATAAATGCACCCTTGTGCTAAAAATGCAAAATTGCTTTATAATTTATTGCCAAAATGGAAACATCTGGCCAAGGAAACAGCAACCTTTCCGACCCAAGCAATTTTATCTAATAGCTGGTCTCTGGAGTCTCCTCTTTCAGCTGTTTTGCCCGTTGCTTAAAATTTTATTTTGAAATACGTTGGCCTTGCTTTCTTTGCACGTTTGCCTTTCTTATTGTTACTTTTGACCACAATAGAGAAAGGACACTTTGCAAATGGTAAATATCCATTGCTGGGCATTCCAATTAAAGTGTAGAAAGGTCTCCATGAATTTATTCACCAATATATCCTTTAGTTTTACTTATAGAGCCAACGGAGGTGACACGGAATTATAGTGGAATTTTATAAGCAACTTCAGCGAGATGCAATTAGTCCTCAGATTGATAGGATTTTCACCTGGATTATGCAACACTGAACCCAGGAGCCAAATCCAGCTGTGTCTTGTCCCTGTTTCAAAACTCCTCAGTGACTCCCCAATGCCTTCTATATAAAGACCAACCTTAGTTGGTCTTTCAAGCTTGCTAGCTTTGATACAAAACTGAATGGAATGGAATGTTCTATAAGCAATGAAATGACAACCCTTAGGAGTTGTGCTTTCCAATGGGCTGAAATTATCTACATGTCTACCAAACAACAATCATTTGCAACTTAGCAATTTCCTACAAATTAGGGTGTAACTTTTCAAAGTCTAGACCACAACTTGCAGTAATATCCAAACCAAGGGTGTCAGAGGACCTTTGGGCCGGCCTATTAGACAATGCTTTAGCATGGATTGCAAGGGCATGAAGTCATCTTTCCAGATAATTTTTTTAACCAGTAGCATTAATACTTTGTATTATAACTACCTGTTATCCTGTCTGAAATTCCCAGCTAACTGAAAGCTTCTTAGGGACAAGAATTTCATTTTGTTCAATCTAGTAACCTCTGATCTTAGTTCAGTGCTTAGCATAAAGTAGGCATGCAGATAATTATTGCTGAATGAATTAAAAGGTGTTCTCTTATCCCCTGGCTGGTGACACAGTGGATAAGGCACTGGCCTGAGAACCCAAAGGTTGCTGGTTCGATTCCCCAGCCAGGGCACATAACCAGGTTGCAAGCCAGGTCTCCAGCCAGGTCCATGGCTGGAGGCAGGTGAAAGGCAACCATACATTGATGTCTCTCCCTCTCTAAAAATAATAATAAAATCTTTAAAAAAAGAAAGGTGTTCTCTTTGAGGATTAAAGGACTGCCTCCGAGAAGCTTATCAATTTCCCACAGCACAGGTTCCAAGTAATGAGAAATAAGCACAGTGTCACAGCCCAGCTGAATGTCCCCTCTGACCCCTGGCCCTTGAAGCATTTCTCCCACTTTGCACTGCTGCACAAGCCTTAATTGTCACTTTGATGGTCAGACACAAAAGACAAGATGAAAGAAGCCCATTACCTTCACTGTCTCTTCATTTAAGAATCAGGAAACATCAGGTCCTTCCCTGTCAAGACCCCACCTGTCCCCAATCCCAGCAAGTAGGCTAGGGACCCCCGTCCTCCCTAGTTGGCTGCCTCACACCTTCATGCTGTCGCTGGTGGCATAAGGGCTCATTCTGTTCTGGGGTTCAACTCCCCTCCCTGGGGACAGCCCTCAGGGCTGCAGCACATGCTCATCATTTTCTAACAGGCTTAGAATGCAGCCCATGTTTCTCACAGGTAATGAATCTGTATCATTTACATCAAGACTAATTTATGCACTTCAGTACTTGTTGCCCTATTTGTGATTTGTTTTTTTATTAGTACAGGAGGCAGTGATTGGGGGAAGGGACAGAAGCAAGCCTAATTTTCAGTCATTTGGGGTTCAGGAAATAGGAATGAGGTGCACTCCAAATACATCCAAGTTTTAAGAGGTGGGAAAAGGTTTGAAATAGCATGTGTGAGAATGACTTTATCACTTTACATAACACTTTGGCCAACCTTGTAGGGACCTTGAAAAGATTTCAGAAAAACAGAGTTACCTGGGTTTGGACTAAAAAGAAAAAAAAGATACAGGCAAAGGCTTGAGGCTTTTTCACCAATTGGTAAGCTCCAATAAGTTCAGCAGGGCTGGTAGAGGTAGATCAGGACTGTGTAAAAGGAGAGAAAACAAAGAAAAAACCACCACAACAAAAGCTTTGTGTGTTCTTAGGAGCAGAGTAAATTCCTGGAAAATCTAGGAAGTGAGCGAAGTTTGCCAATAGAGCTCCCAGTTTCTTATTTCTGGGCCTTCTCCCTCCTCTAGGGAACCCCTTTCAGTCTGTGGGCTCATTCATCACCCACCCCCAAAACAAAACAAAACAAACCCTGGTGTTAGTCATTACCATTTACTATGAATTGAAAGCTGTGTGTTCCCTCTTGCAAAGTTTTCACACTTAGGCTTTTCTCTCTGAAAAAGGAATAGAAGGGCCATATCAATTACCATCTATCCAGAAACATTTTTAACCCTTTAAGATCATACCAGGACAATAGGAATGAACCAGACTATCCCAGAAATGTCCAGGGCAAACTAGGCCTTGTCTTCTATTTAAGGACCTATGAGGATGACAGAGCAGGTGGAGACAGGTCCCTGATTCCCTCCAAAGCAGAGGGGAATGGAAAAAAGTGGAGGGGAGCAGAGATACTACCAATTACACCTAATGAAGTATCCAGCTATTATTGGCTGAAATAAAAGGATTTATTATTCCCACATAACAAGTGATCTAGAGGGAGGTGATTCTGAGTAAGATTGGTGGTGTACCCACATCAGGGCTTCCTGAGGTGCCCTAGGCACTGCCCCTCATTATTGCAAGATGGTTGCCAACACTCCGCATGTTAGGTCTCCTCAAAAATCATGGTCAAAGGTAGAAAGAAGGAGATGTGGCTTTTCATCTTACCACTTCCTTTCATCACATAGATTATATCCAGAATTTCCCTGAAAGAGTTCCCATCTGGTTTAATTGGCCAATATTGGATTGTATGACTGCAGACAAACCTTGTTTTATTGCACATTTTACATATTGCAGTTTTTACAAATTGAAAATAAGATTCTCCTCCAGTAGAAAGATTACAATTCACTGAAGGTTCAGGTAATGATCAGCATTTTTAAGTAATAAAGCAATTTTTATTTAAGGTATGTACATTGCTTTTTTAGACCAAATGCTATTGTAAACTTAATAGACTACAGTATTGTGTAAATATAACTTTTAGGTACACCGGGAAACCAAAAATATTGTGTGACTCACTTTATTGTGTGATATTTGTTTTATTGCAGTGGTCTGGAGCCAAACCCAAATATCTCCCAGGTCTGACTATATTGCCAGAGTGCAAGGGAGGCTGTGAAAGCGAGGGCCTGCGTTTGCTGCCTTTATGGTGGGCAGTGAACCCTGCTGATCTGGAGAAAAGGTGAGAAAATGACTGCTTGATGGGCAACCAACAGCATCTACCACAAATAACCTTCCTCTAGGCCTTGTGCTAAATCTCACTGGTCCTGCGTAGACTATAATATTAAACTGGGGTCCTAGTGAGACAGAGAGAGTTCCAAAGCTGACAATGAATCACTATGACCGATGAGATCCTGAGAAGTAATCTATGAATCCATTCGTGTATCCCCATCGACCACCATGGTCCTGGCAGAAATGTTTGCCCTTTATTTCCATTGATTTTCTGATGCCCTTGATTCCTACTGTGTTAGCTGGAAGTGGTTATCCTCCCGAGCCCAACACGAGGTCTGAGATCTCCAAACCTGAGCCACCTGAACTCATGGCCTCATCTTGGTACCTTCATGAAATAGGCACTCTAGCTAACACCATTTAACAGGTCAGCACAATGAGTTTTAGCAAATTTCAGTACCTTGCTCAAGGTCATGAAATCACCCAACTTCTTACTTAATGCAACCAAAGTAAGGTTTTTGCAAATTACTGCTAATTGTTTTAATAAATTTAGTATTAGTAATTACTGTTAACGTTATCACTTACTCCTTATTCCCAAATCCTTAAGGTCCTACATGATTTCTCTCTTCTGTTTTCCTTTGTCCACTTTTCCCCTGGGTCACTATGCATCAGTGATAAAGGGCTTATTTCCAATTTTTGTCTGTCCCAAATTCTTTTCTGCCTCAGGATCTTTGCATTTGCTGTTTCCTCTGCCTGAAATGCTTCAGACCCAGCTCCTCCCTTTTGAAGTCTTATCTCAAAGAAGCTTTGTTAAGCTACCCTAATAAAAGTGCTGCCCCCCACTTGTTTTCTGTATCTGCACCCTAGTTATTTCCTCCACTGGGTTTATCACTGACATTACCTTCTTATTTTCCTTTTTCATCTCTCTTCTCCAGCCCATGCCAAGGCTTCTCTGAGATCAGAGACTTTGTTATTAATTCCCCCCCCCCCTTTGGCTAGAATGATGCCCCACACATAGTGGATGCTCAATAAATTTTCTGAGTGCTTAAATGGTTTTAAAAGTTGAGGCCCCAATCCAAATCTGAATAGCTTAAAAGCCTGGCTATAGCCAACTGGGAGTACATTTAGAAAACATTGGTCTGATCTAACACCCTCATTTTAAAGATATGAAAGTAAGGCCAAGAGGTTTTTTTTTCTGCCTAATATTATAAAGTAAATTGGTAGCAGCGTTAAGGAGAAAAACATTGGAACTGGAGACTAAAGTTTCCATTTATAAGCCAAATAGCCTTTGAGAAGCCATGTAAGCCAACAAGCCTCAGGTTTCTCAACTATGAGCCTCACTACTGAGAAATGTTGAGATTTACATGAGGTCAGGAAGGCAAGAGTCTGACACGGTACCCAGCTCACAGTAGGTGCTCAAAAAGATAGCTTCACTTGAATCCCAGGCTAATTCTACCATGTTCCTAAGGCAATGAGTTCCTGCACACCATGAAATACACATCATCTCAATAGACAGGGACATAAAGTGGTTTTTTTTTTTTTTTTTTTTTTTTTTTTTTTTTGTGAGCTCAGTTTCTTATGTCAGGACTCCAAAAGACCTCAGTAATAAATGAATGGAACCATAGTAGCTCATTTGTGAGTTCTGGTTCAGAGCTCAGAGCACCATCTGTTCACTGTAAAGGGTCCTAGGCCAGCCAGCAAAAGTTAAATTGAACCTATCCTGTAGTTGAAGCATTGAGGGAAAGTATGAGGGAACCAACAGACTTGCTCCCAGTAACTAACTACCCCTGGAACCTGGTATGTTGGGATACGGGTGGGGTGACAAGGGGTTGTGAAGGGAAAGAGGCAGTGGGAACAGATCCACATTAGCTCACTTCAGAGGAATGGAAGGGGGATTTCCCCAGACTGGGGTGCTCTTTGATTTCCACGGTAGGGGTTGCCATTAGGTGCCAGCCCTGGTGAGGAAAAACAATGGGAAATTGCAAAACCTCCTCTGCCCATATTAATAGGCAATAGGGGATTCAGGTCACCCACACAGGCTCTGGGGTCACAAAGACCTGGGTTCAAATTCTGACTCTGCCTCTGCCTCTTACCAGCTGTGCTACATTAAATAAATATATAACATTAACTTCTCTGAGCCTCAGTTTCCTCATCTATTAAATGAGGATAGCAATAGCACCCACAGTAACAAACTGTTGTGAGGTTTAAAAGGAAAGAGACAATGTATTGAAAGCCCCCTGCAGAATTCTTAACATAAACCTGGCTTCGGTGAGGTAAGCAATTTATATCAATTTATACAGTCCCAGGCAGAGAAAATTTATAAAGTAAAAGAATGAGTGAGAGCAGTCAGATCTCAAAGGCAGGTAATTTTGCTTTCCCTGCTTGTCATTTTCCATTTTTGCACCCAATGAAGCAGACAGGATTCAACCTGTCCTCAGCTTTAAGGCCACCTCATTTCAGGACAGAGTTGGAATCTTTATCTTTCATTGGAACCAAACTTCCCACTTGACCTTGTGTATGTAGATGGAGCATGGGAAGGCCCTGCAGCCTGTATTTGCTACATGGTTCAATAGGGGCCAGCAAAGCTGGACTTCTAGTAACGGGATCAGTAACCTGAGTAAGAGAACTGAGAAAGCAAGTCTGGATTTATCCCTGCCTGCTATGTTCCAGTGAACAATGAAGGTGCAGTAATGGGAAATGCTGCTTTCTTACATGTTCAAGTGTGTTCACCCGGGCTAGGTACTATTATTAGTAGCAATATTAATAAATGCTTCAGACGTGCAGTAAAGGTGCTGAGTGCTGGAGAGGTACAGAGGATGGCAAACACTGAACTGCCCACTGCTGGCTGCCCACAGACTTGAAGGATAGAAGATAAGGCCTGAACGGCAGAAAACATGGTGGCTGGAAGGGGTTCTTGTGGGTGAGGTCAGGAGATTTTTTCAGGGTTATGCTGGAAATGAGAGAGACAGGCTTGACTCCCACTTTCTGGCCACCAATCAGAACTATTCTTGGGAAATCATTGGCCAGATGGTGGAAGACAAGTGATGGTCCACTTACCAGCTGTGCTACATTAAATACATAATGTTAACTTCTCCCACTTTGGAGGGTTGAGGGAAGAGCTAATATGCATCCAGCCTTAAAGCTAACAGAGGTTAGTCCAGAAGACTGCTAATTGTTCCCAAGAGGCCACCTATTTTTTTTACTTTTAGGAACACAATACCTCTATGTTCAATAGCAGCACTATTTACAATATAATAGCCAGGTCCCGGAAATAGCCTAAGTGCCCTTCTGCAGGTGAGTGGATCAAAAACTGTGGTACATTTACACAATGGAATACTACACAGCAGAAAGAAAGAAGGAACTCCTACCTTTCTTGACAGCATGATGGAGCTGGACAATATTATGCTTAGTGAAATAAGCCAGTCAGTGAAAGACAAACACCATATGATCTCACCTAATACAGGGACCTAATGAACAGAACAAACAAATGAGCAAAATAGAACCAGAGGGGTCTACCAGGGGACATACTGGCAGTGACCAGAGGGGAGGAGTGAGAGGGAGAAAGGGGGAAAGAAGGGGAAGAGTTTAGTCAAGGAACTAGTATAAATGACTCATGGACATGGACAACAGGGTATGGATTGACTGGGAAGAGTGGCATGGAAAGCAATGGGGAAAAAATTGGGACAACTGTAATAGAACAATAAAAAAAGAAATTAAAAACAAAACAAAACAAACCACAACACTCTAAGTTAGCAGGGGATTCTCAGAAACAGGACACCTCAAGCAATAGCTCTAGATGACCTGTCTTACATGCCACGGCCACAGCTGTGGTCGTGCGGCTGAGCATGGATGGAAGGCAGAGCCACATGTGCAACTTCCATGCCTCCACTCTCTTCCCCTCCTGTCACTGGCTGGGAAAAGGCACCATCTGGAGCTGCTTTCTCAGGCCCAGAGAAGGAACTGTGGACAATGGCAGATCTGTCCCACCAGCACCCAGTCCCATCAGCTCTGGACCTCACCTTCCCCAGCTCCACTGGATGGCAGAAAAATGAACTTCTACTCTACTTAAGTCACTATATTTTGAGGTCCCTTTCTTATAGTAGCTTATTCACAGGTTTGGCTTTGGGTTTAATAAGAGCCATGTCTTAACATTTGTAGGAGGCGAAAAGTTCACACACATCATCCTTGTCTTTCTCTCCTCTCTCTCCCTCACCCACTTAGCTCCAGCAGAATTGATTGCATTTCTGTCCCATGAACGTATTAACTTCTTTCCCATCTCAGATCCCTTCCTCCTTGTATTAATTTGCTAGGGCTGCTGTAACAAACTACCACAGATTGGATGACTTAACCAACAGAAGTGTACTGTCTCACAGTTCTGGAGACCAGAAGTCCAAAGTGAAGGTGTCAGGAGGGTTGGTTCCTTCTAAGAGCCAGGAGGAACAGAGCTGTCCTAGGTCTTTCTCCATCCCTTGCAAGTGACTGCTTCTTCTTGTGTCTCTTCATATCAGCTTCCTTCCACGTGTGCTTATGCCCGCCATTTATAAGGATAGCAGGCCTATTGGTGCCCACCCTAGTAACCTCATATTTACTTAATTACCTCTATAAAAACTCTCTCTTCAAATAAAATCACAACTTGAGGTAGAGGGGTTAGGACTTTGACATATGAATTTGGTGAAGACATGATTCAGACCATAACAACCCCCCCTATAGAATATTGCATTTATTCACCTGGGAGAGAAGGTACTCATTAATCTTTATTAAATGGATCAATATACAAATAGTCATCATTTTTATTATATCAATGTTATCATGATCAATTACAAATCTTTAACTGACATTTAGTTACTTACATAGTTGATATTAATTGATATTTACTTGGGAGTTAATAATTTATATTAGTAATACTATCCTAGAATTATGGAAAGGCTCCCAAATACAATTTAAATAACTGAAAAAAGATTACACTTAGCTCAGTATAATTTTAATGTTAATTACATTTTATTAATATAAAATTTGGTCCTCATAGATGGGATTTATCATAATCACCAAATATCAAGAATGTTTATTTTTACTGTAGTCTAAAATAACTTGAGGGTTTAAGTAACATACCAAAAACAGGATTCCAATAAAATGAGAATAAAAACAGGCAAAGCTGGATTAAGGAAAAAAAAAAAAAAGCAAATGTTCTGACCATCAGAGAGAGTCATAATAATTGCTCTACTAGAGCATAAATTATATTAAAAGTTTGGGACAACATAGTAGCAGGTACAAACAATCATGAAAAGCAAATTTTCAGCAGTTTTTCAAAAGACTGACAGTTTTTACTTTGTATAAAACTCAACGAAAATCCACAGGGGACAAGCTATGGGGCACAACTGACCATTGAATCATTCAGTATCTCCCACTACAGCTTCAAGAATTCAGAGGAGGACTGCAGCCTGTTTCTTGTATCCAGCATTATAAAAGCCAGGAAGCAATATTAAAACATAATTTAGTGAAGGTAGTTTTTGAGGTGTGTGGTGCAAAATGAAACCCTCCACCCAAGTGCAGCACTTCGAAATGTAGAGGAGTAAAAAAACCAGCACGTTCCTTAAATTCTCTCCCCTGAATCTTATTTCCATTCAACTGGTCACTTTGCTGGAATGCTCAAGCATACAGTAGTTAAGAGGTCAGACACTGAGGTATGAATCTGGGCTCCATCACTTCTGAGTTGGTGACCTCAGGTAGGTTAATTAGGCATAAAATGAAGGTGATTATAATGCTTATTTTATATGTTTGAAGTGAGGATTAAATGATGTACCTGGAGCTCTTAGTAGAATACCTGACACATGGTAAGCACTCACTAATGTGAGCTATTGGTTATTAGTGGTAGCATATTCTTGAATCACAAACACACACACACACACACAGACTCACTTACTTCTGAAACCACATTGGGTGAGTGGTAGAGGTCACATTCCCTTATGAAAATCAAAGTGCTCAGATGGTATTTCTGCTTAAAGGGCTGCCTGCTACACATTCACAGAAAGGAACAGACTATCGGAGAGTCTGTTCTAGTTTCAGCAAAATACCATTTTCTCTGGTAGAAAGAACTCCACAGGCAACTTCCCACACTCATGATGTCCACTAGTTTCATTATTTGGCATTAATGTACTTGATCAAATATAAAACAAAGAGATTCTAATTTACCCAACTCTAATTACCAAAACAAAAAACATCTGCATGGATTACCATATATTATATAATAAAGAATTTGATTTTCCTTTGTCCCTTGTTCCATGGGAGGAATACTAAGTCTTTGGAATTCCCCACATAATAGGAATGGCTTTGTTATTTATGAGCCTCTTGATTCACACCTGAGTTTAAAGTAAAAGATGAGATGACTGAGGATGGAAGCTGGTCCCCAGAGAGACCAACTGTGTGATTAGAAGGTGGGAGCTATGAGCCAGCAACCGAACCTCAGAGGAGAAGATTAGATTATATTATAAGAAGAGGAGGGCTGGAGATTATAAGCTCACATTAAACCCATATTTAAGACAATGGAACATAATGGAACATTATGAGCATTTTGTTAATGCAAACAAACCACAAGATAATTCATTATCAATTGTTATAGAGTATAATAGTTACTTTCTTTTCCATTTATTTCATTTCCCTACATGTTTTTTTTTCTCCCCTTTCTTGTGTAAGAGACTCAGCTCACCTTCCATTCCCTTGTCATGAGAATGGGCATGAAACTAGGCCAATCCAATCAGAGTACTTGTTTTAGTTAGGGAAGATCAATTGCTATAACAAATTGACCCTGGAATGTGTAATGGCTCAAACACAATAGAAGTTTATATCTTGCTCACATAACTAGAATTGAATTGAGGAGAAAGGTGGTTCTGCTCTACATAGGCATTGAAGTATCAGCTGTAGGTCATTTCTTTAATGCATTTCCAGGACATTAATATCTACCAATAGCTGGAGACCAAGGGAGTGAGAAAACCCCATCTGCTTCATAACCTCCAATGCCCAGGAGTAACACATGTCCCTTGCACTGATATTCCTCTGATAAAAACTGTTTACACTGTCTCCTGCTGATGCAGGTAGGAATGGGAAATGTAGTCCAAATGTGGAGTGCTGCTTCACAGACAGAGCTCTATAATTCAGTGGACTCTTAGCCAGCAGAGATTGCTAAGGGTAGACCCATGACATGACTCAAACTGGATCAGTCAAAGAATATCTAAGGGATTTATATTTGAAAGCTAGGAGAAAAGGAGGTCTTTCTTTCCTAATCAAAAGCAGGATGTAAAGTTGGACTTTTATAGCCATGTCCTAGGCTGTGAGGTGATGGTGTCTGCAAAATGAGGCCAGGCAGAGAGGGAGGAAGGGAGAAACACAGAGGCAGAGAAAAAGAGAATTAGAAAGTGAATGAGTCCTAGTGGCCTCAGCTTCCAGTTCTGGCCCCTTTTGCCCAGGTGCCCCTTTTGATGCCCAGGTGTCCCTTTTCCTTCAATGATTCTCTGAACCCCACTCTCCTTGCCACTGTCAGCCAGTGAAGTCCCTTTGCTAGGGTTCAGATTGGGTTTCTGCCACTTGCATCATCCTCTGAGCCTCAGCTATTTGCCAGAAGCTGCAAAAAGCAGTTTACATATGCTTTCAAATGGATTCTTTTAATAATCAGAGGTATTAGTTCTATTTCATAGATAAAAATAATATTCAAAAAGGTGAGGTAAACAGAGGAACCAGGACTAAAATTTAGACTTAATGGTATAGGACCAGGGTTGATAAACTTTGTCTGTGAAGGGCCAGAAAGTCAGTATTTTAGGCTTTGTGGGACTCATGTTCTCTCTCACAAGGGCTCAACTGTGGCCTTGTAAACCAAAAGCAGCCAGGGACAACCTTGAACTAATGGGTGGGTCTGGATGCCAATAAAACCTGTCAAATCGGGTGGTGGGCTGGATTTAGGCTGCAGGGGAGAGCTTGCTGATCTGTACTCCGGAAATGAACAATGCTGACTTGCAAGGTTTTATCCGTAAACTAAATTGGTTACCTTTAACAAATTACTTGCTATCTTAGATTTGTTGAGCTCCATTGATGCCAATTTTCTTATTTGTTTCAATACCCTCATCAGTTTTAAATTCTACTGTTATATTATTATTTATTCTATTGTCCTTTTCAATGTCTACATGCACAATAATACATATTGAGACCTAAAAATGTATTTTTGTACAAAACTTGAATTGTCCTTTTATCGTTATGCACTCAGTTCGTGGAGGGCACTGATCACTCTGATTTACTCCCTCAGGTGCTCCTGGGATGTGTGGGGGCCCCAAGGGCCCCCACACTGCATGGCTTCAGACTATTATGAAGTCAGTCAGTCTGTTTCTCTGGCAACGCTGTCCCTGTCCTCAGCTGTCATTTTTGCAGCTGCTAATCTGCTCCCTAATGAATACCCAACTGCTTAGATCAAGATCCAAGAATGTGTCCTTGTCTGTCCCAGCTTTGAGTAAAGTACAGCTATGTCCCTAGAGACCCTTTCCTTTGCCTTCAGTGTTGAGTTCTAGGAGCTGGGTGGTTGGTATTCATAGAAATAGAATCCAAGAGTAGCAGAACATCATTGAAATGCCTGACCTTTTACCTATTTAGCAAAACTATGGCACTCAAGTCATAAGACTAATTTTACAACCCACTTTCTTCTTAGCCATTAGGCTCCCAGAAATCTTCAGCACCTGAAAATTTTCCATGAACTCTGAAAGCCCATCAGGAGACAGGCAAACAGAGCTGGAGCTCCCATACCCTTCCTCCTCAGAAAGGGCATGGGGACCCCTCAGGTTCTGGAGAAAGCCCATCATGGTCTCACACTTGCATGTCGTCAACAAGATCAAAATGCGCATCAACTCTCTTGGGAAGGCTGTTTGGAAGTAGGGAGCTGAGAGTTAGAATGAGTCAAGGACCGTGAAATAGTAGATGTTTAATGCAGTGGCTCTCCCTCCCTAATAAAAACGGGCAGCTGGCAGGCAAATGTATTTAGGAAAGGGCCAGATAGTTAATATTTTTAAGAATTGCAGTCGACATATGGTCTTGGTTTCATATTCTTCTTCACTTTTAGTTTTGTTTTGAGTTTTTAAAAAACAATTCTTTAACATTGTAAAAGCTATTATTAGCTCATGGGCTATGCAAAACAGGCCAGATTTGATTCACAGGCTAAAGTTGGCTGACCCATCTCAGAGCACTGAGAAGTGGATTCTGGCTTTGCCACTGTTAGCTGTATGATCAGGGATGAGTAAACTAAGCTTTCTAAGCCTCAGTTTCATCACCTATAAAGTGTGAACACCACATGGCTTATCCCAGTGCCTGGCACATAGAGGCATTCGGGCCATGAACGGTGGCTGGCATTGCTATTTCCTGAATCAGAATCTCTGTTTTAATGTCATATATACAGGGTGCATGTGATCAGTTGGCAATAACGTTGCCTCTCCTTATTTCACATGCTTCTTATTACTTTGAAAAACTATGTTTCTAGGGTTATGATTTAACATTATTGTTTCTAATATGAAGTATTAAATTCTGAGAGCAACCATCATGTTGAAGGAATACAATGTTAGAGCACCCATAGTTTCTGGGCTGTGTGCAGGGCGAATTGCTAAGGAAGTTGTGTACTTCAATTACATCCCTTTATGTACACTTTGCAATGTGAAGAAAGTATATGGTGCTGATCCTTATGTCGCCACACCAACAAGGAAAATGCATAAGGTACACAAGGATCACACAAGTCCAGATATTGTACACAGAATCCAGGAGATCATCAATGAAGATCCAGGAAGTTTACCTTGATGTTTTGAGAGAAGTAGTTGTATCGTGGATGAAACAAATCGCAAATGGATGTCATTTGATCTTCCAACAAGATGGTACACCAGCATATAATGCCAAAAAGGTGCAAGAATATTTCTCAGTGTCAATGTTCCTAAGTTCAGGTCAAAGGAAATCTAGCTTCCTAGTTCACCAGATGCATATCCTTTACACTATTATGTATGTAGTGTTTGTGAGAGAGAAGTTGATAAACAACCTCATTCCAATAAAGAGGCTGTTAAAGCTAATATTGAAAACATGATGATGTCCATGGATAAAGAAATGTTAATTAAAGTGTGCTCAAGATTCTGAAGTCAAATTGAGTCTATTATTGCAGCACATGGAGACTTTTTAAAACAATTTTTAAGAAATGACTATGTTTATGTATTTACATACAAAAATAAATTTATTTCAAAATATAACATTTTTGTGGTATGTTGTTTATTTTACTAAAATTTTGCCAATTGATCACGCACACCCTATACATACAAGAGAACATTATTCAGCCTTAATAGAAGGGATGACATTCTAACTCATGCTACAACATAGGCGAACTTTAAGGCATGATGCTCAGTGAAATAAGCCATACAGAAAAAAACAAATCCTGTATGATTCTACTTGTATAAGGTACTTAGAGTAGTTAAATTCATAGAGATAAAAAATAAAGAGGTGGTTTCCAGGGGCTGGGGAAGGGAGTATGCAGAGTTATTACTTACAGGGACAGAGTTTCTGTTTTGCAAGATGAAAAGAGTTCTGGATGGAGATAAATGGTGGTGGCAGCTGCACAATAGTGTGAATGGACTTGTGCCACTGAACTATACACTTAAAAAGTTAAGATAATATGTTCATTTTACCATAGTTTAAAAATCACGTAGGAGATACGTGTCTCAGATATGGAGAAATAAAATGGGGTGAGTAGGATGCAGCTTTAAATAGGCTGATTGAGGAAGGAGACCCTGAGAAATAGACACAGTGGTCCCGCCTTATCCACAGTTTTGCTTTCTGTCATTTTGGTTTCCTGTGGTCAACCTCAGTCTGAAGATACTAAATGGGAAATTCCAGAAACAAGCAACTCACAGGTTTTAAATGGTACATCACTCTGAGGAGCATGATGAATCTCATGCTGTCCAGCTCTGTCCCACCTGGGACCTGAATCATCCCTTTGTTCAGGGTATCCACACATGCCTACTAGTCACTTAGTAGCTGCCTGTGTTATCAGATCAACTGGCATAGTATCTTGGTGCTAGTGTTCAAGTCACCTTTATGTTAACTTAATGATGGCCCCAAAGCACAAAAGAATAGTGATGCTGGCAATTCAAATACACTAAAGAGAAGCCATAAAGTATATGTATGTATAGGAAAGAAGATAGTATACATAGGGTTTGGTACTATCTGTGGTTTCAGGTATCCACTGGGGGTCTTGGAGCATATCCCTCATGGGTGAAACGATGTGGGGGGTATTCTACAGAGTGGGTTCAATAAGTACTAAGACCCTGAGGTGGGAGTGTGCCAGAGGTGGTAGTGGACTACAGCAGATTAAGTAGACAGGAGATGAGATCTAAGAAGGAAGGAGAATGTTGGGGTGGAAGGTGGGGGAGACAACCACATAGAACTTATGGGCCATTACAGGTGCTTAATTTTTACTCTAAGTGAAATAAATGGTAAGCTATTGCAGGGTTTTGAGTGGAAGAGTACCAAGAGCTTACCTATATTTTAACAAAATCACTCTGGCTACTATGTAGAGAAAAGACCATGGGAGCCAAAGGTAGAGTCTGGGAGATCAGGCAGTATGATGTAGTAATTATCTGGGTCAGAAACAAGAGAGAAGTGGACAAGGGTGAAAGCAAAGGGGAAAACTTATTGTCTTATGGATATATTTGAGGTAGAATCAGCATGATTAGCTGAATATTTGGATGTGGGATACAACAGAAAGAGAGAAGTCAAGAATTGTTCCCAGGTTTGGGACTGTGTGACATGTTCATATTATCTCCTTTCTGTCTAACAGACAAGGCCTCATAGAGGCTTCAATCCCAAGGCTCAGGCTTGGGAGCTGCCAGCCTGGGTTAGAACCCTACTTCTGCTGCTCATTAGCAGGGTGGCCAGGACCCTCGGCATCTTTGAGCCTCGGGATCCCCATCTGTAAAATAGGGAAGTTGATGCTCAATAGATTAGTTGTTGTGAGGCCTGTGGTACTGGGTTCACAGGAATTGGTCAGTCATGGTAACTGCTGTTATTTTATCAGCATAACTGGAATCAGAACATGGCCCTCTGCCCCAAGTTCTTTCTCTTGATTTCTGGACAGCTTTTGGTCAACTGATCAATCGTTCTTGGGAATAGCATTTCATTTTCAAACATTTTAATTATACTAGATCTCATTGAAGGAAAGATTTCCTTCAGTGTAGACTCCTTCCTTCCAGTAGGCTCTTTTCTAAGAATGAGAGGCAGTTCTGGGGGTTGGGAGAGTCAGGTCTTTGAATGAATTTGATTTGGTATTGCCCCCTCCCCCCCACCTCCCCTTCCAGCCCAGAGCAGTGTGCTCTCCACCTTTCTTCTCCCCTGTTTTCATGCATTGGGCCAAGTGAGCAGGCATTTTAACAGAACAAGAACCATTTTATCTCCCTCCTCACATCATTTAGTACATAGCCAAGAGGATAGGTAAAATGCTGACATCCTCACACAGTGGACCAGCTGGGGCTTGAAGGAGGGGCAGCAGTCCTAACAGAAAAAGCACTGTATTGGGAGTCTCAACATGGGTTCAACTCTGGCTGTGAGTCACAAATCACAGCCTCTCTGAGCTTTAGAGTCTTTGACCGTAAAAAATTGAGGAACAATGTCTCCCATGCACCTCGCAGGGGATCAATTTAGAGAAAGTAAGTGAATGTAAGATGTCATGGGTCGTGAATGACAATATTTATTAAATTCAAATGCATAGCCACAATTCCAGCCATCTTCTGCTATATCCCAAGTCCTGGTCTGTGGACTTCTTTCATTAGCATTGCCTGGGGTTGCTTCATAAAATGCAGAATTCTGGGGCCTGGTCCAGCCCAAAACTATTCCTCTCCTCCCCACCATGCAAGTCTTAAAAAGCTTAGACCCACTGGTGCAGGAGCCAACTGTGATAGTACAGAGAAAGGAATAAAGAATAATTTAATACCCATAGGTTCTTGGCCTCCAGAGATGTGCTACACTATAATATAAGTGATGGACGTTATTCATCACTTTGAATTTTCCCCATGGGTGGTACACAGACAGAGTTCCATTAAAAATAGCTGGGTAAGGGCACTGGTCAGAATTTGAAATAGGCAATGTGAATTTGTGCACGCTTCCCTTCTGAAGGGACATTTTAATGTTGAGTCTTTTTCTAAAGATGAATTTCCAATGTTTTGTCCATGTGTTTCTATGCCCCCAGTACATTCAGCCTTGGCTTTTCGCAGTACTTTGCTAAGTGTCACAAAATCAAGGACTCGCTGCTTTTATGCCAGCATTTCAGAACTGGCTCTACTCCCATAGCCATTCCGTCACTGCCGCCAAGTTAGTGATCACACCTGCAATATTGATCCAGGCGAGTACCCAGAGGACAGCCTGTCCTGGTTGAAAGTAGGCCCTTGTTGCACAATGACTCGGCAGGACCCAGATGCTTCCAAAAGCCAGGCAGACACTGGGAGTTTCTAAACCCTCTGCCTACAACCTTTTAACCAGGTAATAGGCCCATCACCTCAGTGACCAGTCCCAAAGTTTTCAGCTGGGCGTTTTTTTCTCTACTTGGGACACACAGATGCTCTGGAATCCATTTGGAAAAAATTGAGCATGTGGCAGAGGAAGAGGACATGAAGGCTTGTAGGAATGACCAGCAGCTTCTTTGCTTCTCAGAACCTGTGGTTGAATGTGAGATGATGGGAAACCTCTCTCCAAGGGTACCACGTATGCACACACAGGTGCAAAGAGCCAGCACTCAGCTACCTTGATCAGCGGGCATTTCACTGGCACTGGAAATGAGGAGGGGCAGGCATGCTGCATACCCAGGTGGGCCCCAGAGCCTGGGGTGACCTCAGGAAGCTGACATCCCTTCACTCCAGAGACACAGAAACCTTGAGGAAGGCATGGAACGTGTGCTTGTGGTGAAGTTATCCAGCTGTCTGGGGGCCATAATACCCCCAAAGAACGGCTGGTTTACATCCTTGTTTTTGTTATTATTTTCAAATTCCCCAGCCCATGTTGTCTCCCTAGTTGAAATATCTTTCTTCTCTTCATCCAAGTCCTACATATTTGCCTTAGGGCTCACCTCCTCCAGGCTATCCTCCCCAAGTCACCAGAAACCTCACTGACTGTGTACACAAGTCAGTGTGTACTTGTGTGTACAGTGAAGTCCAAGAGCTTCCCATAGTCATCTTCCTGATAGTAATCTGTTCGTGTGACTCTGACATCCCCAACTAGATTCCACATAGGTGCCATGCCTGGGCCTCCTTGGTTATGACCCCTCACTACCTAGCTCGATGCTCAGCCACAGCGGGTACTTGCTCAGTGCCTGCTGACTCGTTAGCATAGGCTGAGACATGAAAAAACTCTGTAAAAATTGAATTGGGTAATACAAGAGGCTTTTGGAAATAGATACTACCTGAATGAATGATGAGAAACTAACTTTGGCAAAACAAGCTCTGTAGGATTATTCCATCATTCTGTACCTAAAAGAATGAGAAGGAGAGAGCAAAATAAAAGTTGCCAGTGACATCAGCTTTGGCCGCTCCTAATGGAAAGTCACCCTGCCAGAGCTCTGCTCCCTCATTCAATCCGGGAATGCTTTCCATTAACATTATTAACCCGTCAAGGAGGTGGGGGCAGAGCAGGCTGGGCCAGCTTTATTCAGTTCCAAGTGCTGAATCATCTTCAGTCCCTGTTGCCCTTCCTAATACCTTCAAGAATTAGCAGAAGCAAAGGAAGGGGAGAGAAGCAAGGACTATCAATTTCAGCAAACGCTTAATAGGAAGCAGTTTGGCTTGTTTCTTCCATCTCTGGGAGCACTTTCCATTAAAAACATTTCCCTGGCACAGACATGTTGTAGACTTTTCATTGTATCCTCAGCCCAAAGACACAGTCTCAGTTCTCCACCCCTCAACACATTCTGTGAACGTTTCCTTCTAAGGGTGGAAAATTGTTCTTTTCAGTGTACATTTTCAGTGTACAGCTTGATTGGCATCAAACAAGAAACCCAGTAACATTCTGACCTTCTGAGAGTAGATGGGGACTTAACACCATCCACAGGTGCAAAAAGCCCTCGGGACTAAAGGTGGTAGAAAACACTGAAAAGGAAGTTGAAGTCAGACATGATCAAGAAGTAGGCACGTTCAAACTCCTCTGAGCTGGAAAATTAGAGGCAAGAGGATTCTATCATTAGAAGAAGCTCAGTAACCTCGGTTCTCCAGACGGGGTAGGGGGGAAGTTGCAAAAAAGGCTACGCTGCCCTCTATTGAGGGCCTATCAGCACATAGCTAAGGGCTTTTGATTCATGATCTGAATCAGTCACTGAATCTGAATTAGCACAACTTTTGAGAGCTATTCTCTGGAAAAAAAGAAAAGTGAAATCAGAGACAATAAGTAAGTGCCCAAGGTCATACAACTAAGACCTGGCATAAGCAAGAATGCTAAACCAGAGATAAATGACTTCAAAGTTTATGTTGCCTTTTATCTTTATAGCTAATTTTTCCTTCTTGGTCTCTGAGAGCTTCATGCTCTGTGAGTGGGCCCGCAGTTCTCTCAAGCGTGGTGGTTCCCAAAGCTAGCTGCATATTAAAATCACCTGGAGTCATGCTCGAACCTGCCAAGGACTCCAGCCCCACCTCCAGAAATGCTGGTTCTAATTGATCTGGGGTGGATCCTGGCTCAAGTTTTTAAAACTCTCCAGGTGATTATAATATGTAGCCAGAATTGAGAATTCATGTTCTAGCTATAGAAAGCAAAAACAGGTGGTTCCCCTCAAGCAGTAATGCCCAAGAAGCAATATTAAACAGTGAGCAAGTTTGGATGGCCTGACTGGAGAAAAATCACTTTTGAAGGATGTAGGTTCCATGGCGGAATGTTTCAGTCATGCTTTGTGATGTTGCGTAGGATGAATAATACTGCACACCGCCCCCCCACCCCTGCAAAGAGCTTGACACCCTACCCTAATCCCTGGAACTTATAAATATGTTACCTTACATGGGAAGGGGAACTTTGCAGATGTGACTAACTTAAAGATCTTGGAATAAGAGATGACCCTGAATTATCTGGGTGGCCCCGATGTAGTTGTAAGAGGAAGGCAGAGGAGTCAGAGTCAGAGAAGATATGGATCCAAGATGTGGCAGCACCTAGATGCTGGAGAAGGCTGAGAACGTGTCAGAGTATAGTCATTCTTTTCATCCTTGGCCTAACCATAGGTCCGTATTTTATATGCCTTCTCATCAGCTTTCTTCACAGGACCATCAATACAGTCACAGCACAGACTACCCACTCAATCATGATGCTGAAAGATGATGGCTACCAGCCCATCCACCAGGCTGAGAGACATACACCCTTAAATGGAAGTCCCACCCCTTGAATAATGACCCGGTGTCCACAGGAAATATCTAGCCAACCACAGCACCCCCTGTCCTTTAATTCCCATCTAATCTGTGACCCTGAGTCTCAGCCTCATAATTTTATGATGAGCAAAAGGCTGGACATGTCTCAGTACAAAGGCAGCCAGGTTGGAATGTGTTAATAAACCCGGTTGGAACTACAGGATGTGCAGGAATCCACTGGAGAAAAATACTTGCTGATATGTGTTGACAGTGACCAAGGGACAATGCCCTAATCAGACATCTGATGCTACACCTGCTGCAACTTGCAAACTTAAGAACTCACTGACAAAAGTCCTCGGTAGGACTCCTACAGGCCCATGAGGAGCCAGGAGTCTCTGTTCCCCTGCTCCATGGGCCCTCCAGGTGGTCTGGGAACAGCCTTTCCCCCATAAACCCCAGCGAACACATTAATGGCTCCCATGCTGGTCTCCTTCCCCCTCAACCCCCAATAAATGTTGCCTGCTCCCACATCAGTCTCTGGGTGATCTCTCACAGCAATGCGGCTCTTGTAGGAAGCAATCCTCCCCACCGGCTCCCAGTCTCCAGAAGGAACAGCCCTGCCAATACCTTCACTTTAGCCCAATGAGACTGATGTTGGACGTCTGACCCCAAGATCTAAAAGTATAAATAAATCAATTGGTATTATTTTAACCCACTAGGTTTATGGTCATTTATTACAGTAGCAGTCGAAGCTAAATATAGATGTTGTGTAACTTACTTCACTTGTCTGAGGCTTGGATTCCTCATCTCTACAACAGAGACATCTTAATTACATCAATATGGTGGCTGTGAGGGTTAAATGCATTGCTTATTAACAAACTGCTTGGTACTGAGGCTGGCAAAGAGGAAATAAATAAGCAGTGCTCGCTGTTATGTTCATAGAGTTCTCACGTGGTAGAAGGTGGAATCATGAAGGAAGGTGTGAGGAAAGAGAGGCTTTTGGCTGTGCCCAAAATATTTCTACAGGACAAGGGTGAATGGAAAGTCAGTTAGCAGAGGCTGGTGCTGAAGGGCACCGGCAGCACGGTTTCTCAGCCAGCTGACTTTGAGGGGTGTTTGCCCCTGCCTGTTCGGAACATCTCATTCTGTTCCCAGCACTGCCTGGTTTACTCCCCTGGGAACTCAGCTCCTTCAGCATGAGAGCTCAACACAGAGCAAGAGAAAAGGAATAGGAACCATTGAGACACTTAAAAGGCTGGGAAATATAGGTTCTTCGTCATTTTAGTCACAGTCTGAGTACAGCCAACTGGTCCATTCCTGAGCTTTTAGACAACTCTAGGTTCTTAAACCCTCTGAAGAATAAAACATTGTTTTCTACCTGTTTAGTTTTAGATGAATTATGAAATATACTGTACACGTTACCATACTCTAGACTTATGATTGTGCAAAAATGACTCTCTTCTCCAGCCCCTCATCTGTGGGGTCGTTGCGAACATTAAATGCAAAGAGCAGGCTAAGTGCTGGGCACACTTTCTTGTCAGGACTAAAGGAAGTGAAAATGGCTGAAGGAAACCACCTACTTAGGGGAACTGACCTCAAAGACAGTAATTTTTAATATTCTTTGATGATTTTAGTCAAATTCTTTTAAGTAGCTACAAAAGCAAGCAGTCCAAACTAGGAGCCAAATAAAGTCACTTATTCACTCAGCTAATATTTATTGAGTGCTTACTGTGTACCAGGCACTTTTCTAGGAACTGGGAGCCTAGAAAAACAAGACCGGTTTCCTATTCGCAAGGAACATCCAGTCAAATGGTGGAAAGAGACATGGTGGATTTTTATTATCAGGCAGCAAGATACCTGCTACAGTCGGAGTAGTAAGGTATAATGAACATGTACATGGGAGAGACCTAAACCTAGAGCTGGGGCAGGGGCCCTCAGGAAGGGCTTCCTGGACAGCTGGCTGACTGGCTGTGCCTCAGATAAAAGGAGAAGGATATGGGCAGCTTTAGAGGGGACCAGCTCTTCTGAATGCTTGGTCAAGAGCAAGCAGTGTTTTCAGGGAACTACAAAGTCAACATGAGCGTGATATGTGGGGCCAGGCCTGGAAGGGAGTGGGAGGAGAGGGTGTGGCTGAAGATCTGCCATTTAGATCATAGGGCAACTTCAGATACATGATCAGGAGTTTGGATTTTAGTTTGAGAACAGTGAGGAGCTGGTGAAAAACTGTAAGCAGGGCAATTTCATAACAAGATTTAAACTTTAGAAAGATCACTATCAGGGGAACAGTCGAACAGGGTCAGGATGAACATCAAAAGGCCAACTGGAAGTCTATTGCAATGTTTCTGGTGGAAGGTAATGGAAATGGAGCCAGGGTCCTGGCGGCAGGGGTGTCAGGGGGCATAAATTTAGGGATATTAGGGAGGTGGAGATGCTCATTGTGTGGTGGGATAAGGAAAAGGGAGAAACACCTGACTTCTGAGTTTCTGACCTAGGTGAATGGTGGTACCATTTACTAAGTCAGGAAATACAGGGACCAGCAGTTGGAGAGGCAGGTGATGAGCTTAAGTTGAGACACTAGGATCTAAACACATGGAAGGCCTGTTGGGACCTTCAAGTGGTAATATGCATATGGCAGTTAGACATGAGTCTGGAGGTTAAGAAAGAAATCTGAGATGAAGCCAGAGTTGAAAACTGTCAGCCCGTGGGTGGTCTACTTGAGACCAGGGAGAGTGAAGAGTAAGAAGAAAGGATAGTTAATGATCTACGGTTCTAGGGGCTAGAATTGTGAGATCAAGTGCTAGCAGGGCCTTTGAAGTCTCTCTTGAAGACTCCTTCCTTGCCTCTGCCCAGCTGCTGGTGGATCCCCAAAGTCCTGGCATTCCTTGGCTTGTACTGCATCTGCCTGATCTCTGTCTGTCCTCACATAGCCATTTTCCCTGTGACTAGGTCTGTGTCCTTCTCCTCTCTCTAATAAAGACATCAGTCATTGGATTGACCTTAAGTCAATATAACCTCATTTTAAGTTAGTTAATCATATCTGCAGAGGCCTTATTTCCAAATAAGTTCACACACTGAGGTTCCAGATGGGTATGGATTAATTACGGGTAGAGGGAGCAGGAGAAAGAGACACTATTTAAGCCACTACAAACTCCAAGTTTTCCTAAAATTGCCAGCCAATCCACTGAGGCTGATAATCTGGCACTAACCTTCTCTACTACAGTTTCCAAAGGCCATCACAATGCCAGCTTTTAAAAGCCAATATATGCAAACTGTCATTATTTGTTAAGTTCTTTGGGCTCTTCCCTATCTTTTGTCCCCTTACTTTCATTAGCACTTATTTTGTGCTGAATTTACTCCCAGGCTATCTGTTTTTATTTCTCCCATTTCTTCTGGGCTATCATTTTTTCTGAGCAACCTCCTCTCGTGGTTTAGAAACAATCTGCTCCTTTTTCAGTAGGACCACCCCAATGTGGCAGGGAGCACTCATGTGTGGGTTAATATGCTCTTGAGCTCTGTGAGGTCTGGGCCACATCTTAGGAGCTTGGTTCACCAGGATGTGCTCAATGGCCAGAGAATCTACATCTAACCCTTAGGTTCAGCATTACTCTCTGCATTTTTAACCATGCACTCAGCACTCTTTGGGCCACCAACCCTGTATCCAGCCCCATTGTTTGGCCTGGGTGCACCCACCAACTCCACCATTCTAATGGCACACACTGCTTCTATAAAGTGACCTCCTTCAGATATATGGTGGCTTTTCAGATATGCATACCCCCGATGGCCTGGGAAGTTTCATGAGTGTTCTTACAGGAAACATAAAGATTTGACTATCTTGGTTTGCGTGACTTTATGGGGTTTTTGAGTCAAGTGAACAGTGAACCCTATTCAGAGGTCACCTCCAGTTGTTACGGGAAGAGCTTTATCTGTCATTCTTAAGGTGAATAGCAATAAAGTATAAAGGTCAACAGTGGGGCTTTGGAGTTGGGTGGGACTTGAGTTTCCAGCTGTTTGGTTTTAATGACTTGGCTCCCCATGGTTGCAAGATTATTACTGTCCCAACTGCAAGAAGTGTATCTTCATAAGTCACATCCATGAACAGGAACTTTTTTTAAAGGAGAAAAACATTTCTCAGACAACCATCCTCACCCATCCAGACTTTACTCAGGTCCCATTGGTCGAGACTGAGTCATTTGACAATGTCCAAGCTCAGGATCCTCTAACATTTTGGTATCAGGACCCCTTTACATGATAAAAAAATACTGAAGACCCTAAAGAACTTTTTTGGCTTTGCATTATACCCATCAACATTGAACCTGATAGAAAGTAAAATTGAGACACTTATAAAACTTTTATTCATTCATTTAAAATGGCAATAATAGCCCTGGCCAGGGTACCTCAGGTGCATTCATCCGTAAATTGAAAGGTCATGGGTTCAGTTCCCAGCCAAGGCACATGCCTAGGTCACAGACTTACCCAGTCAAAGTGTGTGCAAGGGGTAACCCATCAATGTTTTTCTCTCACATTGATGTTTCTCTCCCTTTTTCTCTCCTTCCCTTCCCCTCTCTCTAAAATCAATAAACATGTCCTTGGGTGAAGACAGAAAAAAAAAAAAAAACAAAAATAATAATAATAAAATGGCAATAATAAGCCTATTACATGTAAAAATATTTTTATGAAAAATAACCATCATCTCCAAAGATAAATTTAGTGAGAAGAGTGACATCATTTCACAATACATTTTTGCAAAATGTCTTCAAGGTCTAGCTTAAGAAAAATAATAGAAGATAGCTGTGTTCTTATATCTGCTTCTGCACTCATACAACTACATAGTTGAAAAGGAAGAAGTATGTTAACAGTCTTTTCAGATAACTTGACTATTCTTTCAATTTGCACCAACTTGACAAGTAGTAGTTTCTTAAAGGTTAGTCACAATATGAAATCTGAAAACATACCAATGAATTTTTCGTACTTGATTACATAAAAACCTTGCACTTCAAATTTTGTAACACACATTAGTCATTTGGAAAATAGTTCACTGAGTTATATAGATCTTACAAATTTTGACTTATTTCACTAGATAATATAAAATATCACATTCACTGATATCATCAATCTCATTCTAATTGTGTTTGAAAGATTGAATTTTATCATTGGCAGCAAATATTGCCAGTTTTTCTTGATATGACTAACTCACTTTATTTCTTGAAAACATGTCTATTGAATATCCAAACCTGAATAACTATAGGTTAGTTCAAGTAAAAATGATGTTCTGTGGAAAAAAACAAAATAAAACTAAGAAACAGTTTAGCTTTCAATTCAAACAACTGCACAAATGCTTTATCTGAGGACAACCATTGACCAATACACGGTAGAAATGCTTCATATTTTCTTCCCAAGTCAAGAGGTAATAAAATTAATAACTTTTACTGCTTCATGGACATTGTTAAGTAAAATACTTTTTAAAAACTCTTTGTAATGGTGAAGAATACAGTTTGGTGCCATGATTCTTGCAAAGCCCCTAGCAGTTTTGACTCACCATTGTGTTTGCAACATCAGTACCAATGATGACACCGGGAAAAGGGCAAATAACATCTGGAAATGATTATATATGTATATTCGTTTAGATCTATGTATTCATTGCAGATAATACACTTATATAATTTTGAAAATACTTTGGACCTTTTAGACAATTAAAATGGTTTCCTGGATCTCTGAGGATTCTTATACCTTGAAAACCACTACCCTAGCTAAAAGGAAAGCTGTGAAACATCTGAGTTTTCAGTCACTTTCTCCAGGAAACAGATTCTGCTTGGGGAAGAGGCAAAGAATAACTGGTCATTGGCCACCAACATCACCCATCACTGCCTTTAAAGCATGCTTGATGCAAATAAAGTGCCCATCAATGTTGGCTGTTGTGGTTATAGTATTATTATTTTGTATGTGAGCAGTTTGGTTTCCCTTCCCACTCCATCCTCCAGCATTTTTTTAAGTGATGGTCACTTGATTTGAATGACCTGTGAGGTGCAATAGGCTTTTTTTTATTTTCAGAGGAATAGGCTAAAATCCTATACAAATTAGGAGAGAATGACAACATCCCCCAGGACAGTGCTCAGTTCTGTTGCCAATGTGTGTCTAGTAGGGACCTTCTTTGCAGGACCCAAGAATCATAGCTGGTGAAATTACGCCAATTTAGGCCTCCGGGGAGCTACTTCAGACAGTTTGACCACAAAGCTAGTGCAGAATTCTTACATTTTCTTCTGTGATGCTAATATCTATTCCCGGATAGCTGAATGTCTCAAGTGAACATTCTTTAAATTCTACTTCTGTGTTAATTTCATGAGTCACACTTACATTTCTGTATTACTCTATGTCCCTGCAGAAATGTATTCATTAAACGAGTACCACTATCTTTAATAGTAAGAGGTACTCTTTCACAGTTTAATATCTTATAAATTAGAATGCCTCTTATAGTCTATGGGGAATCATAATTTATCTGGCACTGTTTCCCCTTCCTTGGTGATACATAAAATAGTGATCCATCTGTTATCAATAGGATCTTAGAATCAACAAAAATGCTATTTGAAAATTTAACTCCAGATTTTTCCAGGCCTGATAGAAAAATAACTATTTGAAAACCACCTCCACACTTTCTTCAAGAGTAGTATTGTGCATTATGTAATTTATAACTTAATGCCCCTGAAACAAATCTGCTATAATAAATCTTGTAGCGTTCAACACGAAGGAGAAAACTTGCCTCCCTCATTGGACTGCCATGACACACTTCCCACATAGCCATAGCAATGGACCCTGGTAACCTTCCTTTCTAACCAAGACAGCCAAGCTGCTTCATGCTAAGCTTTGTGCTAAGCTGAAATAGCCTTCTTCATCCTAGGTTCACCCTTCTAAACTTCTGTTTGCCTCCTTTACCCTTGCTCTCATCATTGTGAAGAAGGGGCTATTTTAAATTATTTTTTCTTTTCAGAATGGGGCACAACTAAAAAAATTAATAGACTAGGCATGTTTTCTGACATATACCAATTATGGATGAATCATCCTAGATCAGTGATTCTCCATTTTTTCTTTTTGCTTCCACACACACACACAACACCCTCCTGACAACACCCACTCATTGCCCACAGTGAACTAGGGTGTGTTGTAGGGGGGTGCGAAACATGACACAGTTGCCTGAAAGGGCATATCATACTCCCTCAGGGCTGTGCCCAGAGGCCCTTGTGATTCTAACCTATGTCCATCCTTGCTTTGGGTCATCTTTCTGTGTCCAGGCTAGTGACTTGCACATAGTAATGGCTTAAGAAATTGTTTCTGAAAATTACAAAATCACAAAATTAGGAATGCAAATTTAGGCATGGCTATTCAGAAGAGACCTTAACCAAGGATGGTTCTGTGCTACATCAGCCTCTAGGTGTGATCAGATTTACTCCCATTCTGGCCAGGGAGAGGTAAAGAGCAATGCTGTGTTAATTTCCTAGGCTGCTCCTCGAAGTGAAGGAGTGCACCTCTTCTTTCCTTCCTCTGTCCTGCTGCCTGGAATGCACCTGTGGTGGCCAGGGCTCTAGAAACATCTTGGACCAAGCAAATGAGGTTCCTAGCACTTACAGTGAGACAGAAAGTCCAGAGAATCCAGGTCTCCAGAGATTTTATGAAGCTGCTTGCAACCCCAGGCTGCTTCCCTCCCAGGTCTCTTCCTTTTTGTAAAAGAATAAAGCCTTGAGTATTCAAACCACTATCTCGGGATCTCTCTGTCAGCCACACACAGTTCCTCATTGCTACAGCACCATGAATGATTCATACAAGAGGGGCAGGAATGAAGGTCATAAAAGGAGCCCAGGCCTAGAGGTCATAACCCCTCTTTCTGGACTTTGCTTATGCTAGTTCTGCCTTTGGGTTGCTTCATGAACTTAAGTAGCTCACTTAACCTCTATTTACTCAAGTTTCCTCATTTAAAAAAAAATTGAACTTCCTCCCACAGAGTCATGATGGTTAAATGACAGGAAAATGAGACAGTTTTTGAAATGGTAAAACCATTCATCTTCGTTATGGTAAGTTGCAGTAGTGATGCAATATGGAATAATCCTCCCATTTTTTCCATTTCCCGGTAAATGGGTTCAATTCTACACTCCCATGTCCTGGGAGGTAATGTTGCCATTAAAACTGAAATCATGGACTGTGGTTCACAGAGCTAGAATTGTTCAACTGGAGAACAGAAGTTGGGAGAGAAGCAGGCATTGTTGAAGTCTTCAAATTATGAGATATTTGCGAAGAGTGATCGGCTATTTTCTATAACCTCCAAGAGTGGAAGGTTGTGAATAGAAGAATCAGAATTTCCTAGTTGAGTACTGTTCTTAGAGTCAAAGCTTATGAGACTGGTGCTTTTATGAGATCTCAGGAGAGGGAGCTAAGGGAGTTAGGGAAACAGGTTAGAGCAGGGGAAGAAAGTAAATAAAGATGCGGGTTCAGCTCAGCTCTAGCCTCTGCTTGATCCCAGAGGGAGCTCTGGAGCATTAATGGCATTGCAGAATTGTCCTATCTCAAGGAAAGGGACCCAGGCCTTTAGGCCCAGTATCAGCCAATCACTGGTACAGACCAGCCCTGAGAAGGGTGGGGAACATAATCTCCCAGGCATCTCTGAGTGAGGAGGCCCCCAGTGGCTGAGGACAATCCTCAAAGAAGGACCAGGTGAGATCTGATATTAGGCAGTTCCCATAGCACTGCAGCATGGGTGCACTGGCCAGTAGAGGGGAGCTATGTAGTGCACCCAGTGCCTACTATGGGAACAGAGCACTGAAACATTACAACAACTTACAGAGAAAGCTTCTGACTAACTGCCATAGGGACACTTAAAAATAAAACCTACTCACCTGTGAGGCAGAGTCTAAGTAAACAGCTTGCCAGGAAGAGGTGGATGGATGTGACACCTGCATAGTAAGCTCTGAAGCTCTGTTTTTCTGCACCCTGGACATTCAACAGCAAACCTGGCAGAAACGAGAATGTGTGGAACCCATACTGAGAGTGCCCACAAATAGTTAGAGACAAGAGTAGAGAAACCTTTTCTCCTTATTCCTTATACTTCTCTGTCAGAGGTAGTGCAGAATAATCAGTCTGTAGTCAGCCTCTTACTAGTTCTTTCCTTGGACTAGTTTGATAAGCTCTCCAAGCCTCACTTTCTCCAGCTGTAAATGATTACAATTCTTATAGCAAAGGCAGCTGGCTGGGCCCCCATCCACAGTGTAGGCACATGGCTGCCCAGCCAGTGCCCACATTTTCCAGGCCCCCTTGCAGCCACGTGTGACATTCTCATCAGTGGAATGTGAGTGGAAGTGATTGGTCAAGTATTTAAGAAGTGGGTGACTCCTCTACCATCTCCTTCCCCAACCCACAGTCAAAAGGAGAGAATTCTGCAGATCTAAGTAGGTAAGAGCATAAGATGTAAGCAGCCTAGGTCCCAACATCTTATGGAGACTGGATGCCCAGGATTGCTCCAAATAGATTGAAGTCAGTAAGAAGCTAACTTTTCCTTCTATGAAAGCACAGAGCTTTGGGTATTTGTTAAAACAACTAGTGTTAACCCAAACTAATATAATTATAAATTCCTACTTTAAGGCTGTCATAAGATTGAGGTACATCTGTGAAAAATGTGAGGCCCCTCCCTGAATATTCTCCATTATCACTCCTTACAAGGTAACCCAAAATGGACACAGAATCTATGCAAGGGCACTATGTGGATGTTTCCTGATATTTTGTTAAAGAATATGCAAATGCAGCTGTCAGACAAATCCTCATAAAAAGCTGATATATGGAAATCTGTAGTTTTTGTTGCTTAGCAACCTAGCAGTAATCAACACTTTTAATTGTTAGTTATGGGTATTAACAAAGAGGGGATAGAAGTTTTACAGAAATAATAATAAAAATCGATAGGTATTGAATGCTCACTATGTGCTGTATGTTATTTAATTCTAACCATAAACAGATGACTTATACATAGATATTATTATCCCCATTTTAAAGATAAGAAAACTGAGGTTAAGAATGGTTAAGTGACTGGCTGAGTAAGTAAATGGAAAACCTGGATATGATTTAGGTCTATTCAGCCCCAAAGCCCCTGCCCTTTCCTTTCTATATATAACAGGGTCTCTCAGAGGCTAGGAGCCCCAGTCCCTAAGGTAATTTAAGCACCACAAAGCCATAGCCAGCCCCCTGTCCCCTGGTAGGTTATTTTTATCCCCTTAAACTCAACAAGCAATCCCAAATGGAAAGGTTTCTTTTTATTAAGCCACGATGTTGTTTTAGTTACCTCACTACAATATTTTTCAATTTCATCGTCTCACCATAAACTGGAGCATCACAGAAGGAAAGAACCTGAAACCTTACTAGGGCCAAGCCAAAAACAGTGAGTGAGTTTGTGCCCAGATTACAGACACCGCCCTCAAAGGCTCCTCCTGCTCCCAGCGTGAGCTCCGGCCTCCTTGATGGGCTGCATTAGCAAGGAGAGCGACCTTTTGACTCGGCCAGATGTCACTACTCCGGAGGGTGACTGAGGCCCTTTGGCCAGCTCCATCAAGCAGGTGAAAACAAAAGTCTCAGATGCTCTGTGTAGGTCTGCAGAGCGCACTCAGATCATAAGCTCCTACCACCGGCTGGCCCAGTGTGATAAGCAATGAAAGATGGACCTGGGCCATGGCTACAGCCATCAGAGGGAGAAGGGGGCAAAGCGCTGTCCCCTCCTAAGGACCAGAGGGGGCTTGTTCCCTTCAGCGCAGAGTGCTCACGACTTGAGTCCTCCAGGTCTTTCCTATTTCAATCATTCGTTCCCGTTTAGCCTTTGCAGCCTGCTCTACAGCACAACTGCATTTTTGTGAAAAATAGGCATGGTCTCAGCACTAAATTCTCATTTTCATAGCAACTCAAGGCAAGTAAACAAGGCAAGTGCTACTGACACTTACGTTCAGCATTTTTCTTCCTGGATTACTCCGAAGCCTTGGGGATTTGATGGTGTTAATGAAGCATGTTCCTTCTACCCTCTGGATTCTGGAGCAATGGAGAGATAATTCATGAGAATCGAAGATCACAGGAGTGCCCTTCTTGAGGACTAGACTGATTTAAAGACTTGGCTGGGCTCCCAGGTCAAAAGAAGCACTTTCTCTTCCCTCAGGATGGAAATCACACACTGGTCCCAGGGTGAGCAGCAGTGGGCTCTCAGCTGCCGCCTGTGAAGAGCAGGATGGGCATCCTTTCACCTAGGAAAACTGAACAGAAAGACTGGGCAGGTCCTCTGGCAACCTTCCTGAGGAAGGAGAGCCAGGAGGGGTCCCTGCTCAGTAGGGATTGTAGAAGTGAAATACTTCTGGAGACTAAGAGATAAGAAGCCTCTCATTCAGAGGCATCCTAGATGCCTGAGAAAGAAAGCCACCCTGGTCCCCTGAAGTAACCACACTATCTCCATCTGTCTGCTGACCCTGACCTTTCTGGCACCAGGAACTCTTAATTGAATAGCTAGGACACATCAGCCAGTCAGTCTCCTCCAGCCAGCACCCGGTGGCCTTTTCCTGTGTCCTTCCTCCTGAAATCACTATGCAGCCATCAGCAAAGGTTGACATTTTGCAGTATTGCTTTTCCTGAATTTGTTATGTTTTCCATCCTTGGAGATAATAGGTGGGCTGCTCTGCTTCCCTTAGCTGCAGATGCTGCTCTGTGGCCACCTTAGCTCCAGAATGCATTAGCACATCCAGGCAGGTGAAAATTACAGCGTCTTGGGCTCCATAGGCTTCCCTGGTCAGCCTAGCATTTTCCAATCTGTGAGCATTTCAAAAAATATTATATATATTTTAATGACTTTCGGCTAAACTGATGGGTCATATTTTTCCCTGCTTTTTCTCCTGGGCCACAAAACCCCTGTGCATTGCCGCTGTACTATCTCCTATAACAGCATCCACCTAATTATAAGAAGTGCCAAGGGAGGCAAAGGAAAGGGGCCTTCCAGGGCCTTCTCCCAGGACCTTGGGATCTTAACTAATTGGTTTTGGCCTTCTGTTACCCTGGTAGGTGTGTTTGGGTGCTGGCAGAATCAAAGATTGAGAAAACAGGCTTGACTCTCAGGTTTAGTTGATCTGATCTTCTACCCACTGTAAATAATCTCTTGCATAAAACACTTGCACATTTTAAACTATCTGGTTGCCCAAGCAGATTGGAATGTTCCAGAAGAAGCTACATAAGTGCCAAGGTTTAACATGGTGGGTTCAGCCTGTCTGTGCAATGATGCTTTCCTGATAGGCCAGTGTGCCCATGGGAAGTCGGGAGGGCCAGAGCCCAAGGAACCAACAAGAGTTGTAGGCAACAAGAGTTGTATAATAGGATGCTATCTTAAATTTGTCTATGGAAACTCCATAGAACAAAGGGATATTTACATATATGTGATCTCCCCTTTACTGACTTTTTAAATGAGGAAGTATCTTTTAAAGAGTTTGTAAAATGGTCCCTCATCCACCCCAGCTCAGACCATCATGTCTCTCACCTAGATTTGCCTTAGTCCTTCCTTCTGCACTCTTGACCCCTAGCCCTTCTTCCTGCAGCCACCAGCTTCAATCTCCTACTGTTCGGTTGTTTGTTTCCTGGTTAAAACTTGTCAGAGGCTCACCTAATTAAAAGGAGTACAAGGGCCCCAAGGTTGGTCCAAGGCCCTGACTTTTCTCGGGTCAGCCTGCTCCCCAGCACTTGGCTCAGTCCAGTTAGGTGGTGCTTGTTCTCCACACAGGTACCGTGCAACCTCTGCTTCTGCTGGAGAGTCCCCAGCCCCTCTTCCTGTCAGAATCCTGCCATTGTTTTAGACCAACTCCAAATGCCACCTTCTGCCAAAGGCCTACTCTGTTCTAGGCAGGTACAAGTTTTTCTGGGTGTCAATGTAGGCACACCATTTTCTGTTCTGGGTTCTGTTCATCTCTGAGCTTGTCCTGGCCTCCTCTTTGAAGGCTGTTTGTCTGTCTGTCCATCTTGTATTTCCTTCAGCATTCAGTGTAGGTTCCTACACTTAGTTCCTTGTTCAGTGAATAGTAATTGAGTTGCTTTGGAGCTAGAGTAGCTAGCTATCTCATCATGTGCCCTGAAATACCTTCTTCCTGAATATTTTCTATTCAATGTTCAGAAATTATAATGTCCACTTCCAAATGGCATCAGGGTAGAAACATGTGTGCTTCAATTTTTAGAATAGTTTCTGTTCTTTTCATGAGATTTCAGGAAGCACAGAGGCATATGGTGGGAGGGAAAGGAGGGGACAGGGCCTGGCAGCTTAGAGGGAACTTGGATGACTCTGAAGTTATGTTTGAATTCCTGTTCCATCACTGGCCACATATGTGACCTTGAGCAGTTCCTCAATTTCTCTGAAACTCAGTTTCTCATCTCTGAAATGGAGATTTAAAACTACCTATTTTTATGAGTTTATTTATGAGAATTAAAATAGAAAGTGCCTATTAAGCCCTTGGTGTCTAGTATATAGTAGGTATAAATCATAGTTCTCGGGTGGGTGGGTGGGGGGACAGAGGGGAGCAAAAAGGGGATGGATGTAATACAACAACAATAAAAAAAAAAAAAAAAAAAAAAAAAAAAAAAAAAAAAAAAAAAAAAAAATCATAGTTCTCATAATCAACCTTATCCTAGTGGTAAATCAATTTCCATAATAATCACATCCTACCCATAATTTACTCCAGAAACAAATGTTGAAGCTTTTAATGAGTATACATTGAGTACCTACTATTTACCTGGTATGGTGCTGATGGTTGTGGGGGAAATGGGGGTGGGGGATAGAGATGGAGAGCCCCCCATTAAATATGACAAGATTATAATCTGATTGAATGGAGGATGAGCACAAGAATGTTTATTGAACTGTGCTACAGACAGGTGTTCAAGTGTGAGTTAAAAGGTAAACGAGACTTACTTAAATCAAAGGGAGATGATACAAATGTGGCAAGGAGCTCTATTGCTCAGGGCCTTGCTCCCACGGTTGTCCACCATCCTGAGCCATCTGACTTTGGAGGCAGTGGGGCTTCCAGGGCCAGAGGGCCTGCCTCTCTGCGGTTGCACAGCCCTTCATGGTCCCTAGCCTCCCCCATGTTTGGTGTGATGCTCTGCTGTCATCACCGGGAAAGTCTTCATATTTTGCAATAGGCTTCACACTTTCATTTTGCACCAGGCTCCACAAATCCCATAGCCAGCTCTGGTTGTAGGAATTTGAGGGGTTAAGCTTATTCATCCTTTGCCAGACACATCAAGGGCTCATAAATATCTCTGGAATAAATGAATTTCACTTCTACAATCATACAGGTGACAAATGCTCACACAGCTGCTTTTACCTAATGTTTTCCACTTCAAACTTACAAAGTTAAATATATCTATGCCTTAGACATTCATTTTGTGAAATAGGACATTTGCAATTTTCTATAAAATCTCCACGTGGCATTAAAAAAGAGAGCAGCCAGCTGCAGAGTGACTTCACTTTTTAACACCTCAATGTACCTGCTTTTTTTTTTTTTTTGATCTTTTAAAGATTTTTTTATTTTTATTTTATTATTTCCAGACAGAGGAGAAGGGAAAAAGGGAGAAAGACATCAATGTATGGTCGCTTTTCACCTGCCTCCAGCCACAGACCTGGCTGGAGACCTGTCTGGCAACCTGGTTATGTGCCCTGGCTGGGGAATCGAACCAGCGACCTTTGGGTTTGCTGGCTAGCACCTATCCATACCTGCTATTTTTATACACCTGATTATAACCTGGATCCCTCATACTCCAACACATGTATACACATACATACACACATGCACATGAACACACACACATGAAACACATACGTTCCTCTTCCTGAGATTGTTTTGGGATCAACTGGCACTCTTAAATAAACAAATGTATTGCACACATTTAAAAAGCAATTCAAGTACAGTTTCTGAAATCTGTTGGAGTAATAGTAGGCAAATGAAAGAAACATTTGAAAAGAGATTCAGATACACATTTTTTTCTGTAGTAAAATATGCATAATAAAATGGTTACCATTTTAACCATTGTAAAATGTACAGCTCACTGGCATAAGTGCGTTCACACTGTGGTGCTACCAACACCACCATCCCTCTCCAGAACTTTGCTAGAATCATTGACTGCAGCTCATGCCCACTCAACAAGACCTTCCCATTCCTCACTCCTCCCAGCCCTTGGCAGTCCTTCTTCTAATTTCTGTCACTACTTTCTATGGCTATTTTGAGTATCTCACAAAAATGAAATGGTAAACAGTTTGGTCTTTTGCATCTGTCCTGTTTAACTTAGCATAATGTCTTCAAAATTTACCCATGTTGTAGCATGTTTCACAATGTTGTTCCTTTTTAAGGCTGAATAATATTCCACCACATGCACATATCACCCGTGTTTACTCATTCATCAAATGGACATATGGGTTGTTTCAGAGATATTTTTCAAAGGAAAAAATCACAATATTCCATGAAAGTTTTTAAATTGTACAACACTCAACCTAAAGCCTCTTTGGTGATGGGGCCAATTTCTCTCATCACCAGCAAGCTGGCAGCCCTCATTTTCCACACAGCCTCTGAGGTCTTCTGTGATCACAGAGAATGCTGCCAGGAAGGAGGAAGAAAAGAGAGCATATCCACAGGTAAATCTGTGGTCAAACTCAGGCTTGTTAGCAGTGTCTCAGAAATACCCTTTTAATACCCACCTACCCAGTGGGAACACAAGCCTGATTAAAAAAAAGGCACAGATACATTTACTGAATGGCCTTACCTGCCTAGAGACCATTTCCATGTAACCCAAATGAGCCCCAAAGCATGGCATCAGGTTTGCAAGAAAGCTGACTCAGCAAGTGAAATACGAAGCCTCTCTCTCAGCTGGGAAAGGAGCTTTTTCATACCTGAGCTTGTGGTGTAGGTGGGGTGAGGAGTGAGTTGCAAGGGTAGTTGTAAATACCTGCACCTATGGCTTACCGTTACGGAACATGCCAGCCTTATTCCCACACAGATTTACCTAGTCAATGAACCAGACAGCAATCCAAACACTGATTGGAATCTTTGATGGAGTTCAAATGACAGTTCTCCTCTGGTCCTAGTCAGTTCATTGATCACATATTTGCAGAGCACCTTTCATACATGTGCTAGGCATCCTTCCAATCACCAGGGAAATAAGCAAGAGGGCAAGGTTCATTTCCACTCAAGGTGGTTATATAGTTATAAATAGCCTATAAGCAAATAAACAAGATGACTTCAGAGTGTGGTAAATCCTATCAAGAACAAAATTTGGGAGATGCAACTGGGAGTGGCTATGGGGATGGTTTGAGATGGTTGACAGGGGCATCAGAAAAAAGTGCTCAGATCCCTGGCTGGTAGCACAGTGGATAAGGCACCAGCCCACCAACCCAAAGGTCGCTAGTGCAATTCCCCAGCCAGAGCACATAACCAGGTTGCAAGTCAGGTCTCCAGCCAGGTCCCCAGCTTAGAGGCAGGTGAAAGGCAACCATACATTAATGTTTCTCTCCCTCTCTGCCTCTCTCCCTTCCCCTCTCTCTGGAAATAATAATAAAAAATTTTAAAACCTTAAATAAAAAAAAAGAAAGAAAGAAAAGGGTGCTCTTAGGAGGTGAGACTTGGGCTGAGACCTAAAGCTGATGAGAAAGCCATAGAAGGAGCTGCAGGGAGGGCTTTACAGGCAGAGGACATTGCAAATAGGAAAATCTGGGTCTAGAAAGAGCCTGGTGTGGTCCAGGAGCAGGAAGAAAGCATACCCCAGAACACAGTGAGCAAGGAATACATAGAGGAGGGAGGAGGACCCTGTGAGCTCAGGCAAGGATCCTTACCACTCACAGAAAGTCAGAAATAGATGATAAGTAGCAAAATTATCTGAATTTAAAGGAACCCTCAGGTTGCAGTTGCAGGGTGGAGAGGAAGTGTGCAATCTCCTCTTTGTCCCTTCTTTATCTGGGAAATACCACAGGAAGGGACTGCAGGGCTCACTGTCCCTCACTGGGCAGGATTTCTGTCCAAGTCTGTGGCCAGACACTGTGCTGTGGCATGAGCCCTAGTGGAAGTGACAGCCTGTGGGTATATCTGGATGCCTTTGTCAGACATTGCCCCTGACTCACTATTGGGTCATGTGTCTTGAGCAATCCATTGCTTCATATGCCTCTTGGATAAAATGAGGAAGGATGTTTTTGTTTCTAGGAGAGCTCCTGTTGGGTGGGGGAAACTACAAGAAGCCCAGAGGGAAAACTTTGGCTACTGGCTCTCTCTAGATGGAGTGTGTACCCTGCACCAAGGAACAAGCAAAGGCAGAGGGTCACTTTCCAGATGGGTGGAAGGGTAAAGTTGTATAAGGTCCTGTGACCTGCAGAGATCCCTTGGGTGCTGTCGATGAAATGAACCTTCCCAGGAAGCTTGTTCTAGGCAGGGAAGACTGACCAGTGGCTCAAGGCCAAAGGCCCCATTGGCTGTTCCCTAAGATTGTTTACTGAAAGGGGTAAACTTAAAGGCATATAGCTGTCAATCAATGTTAAACAATGCTAATTACAGGGAAATGGGAGGGAAAAAAAGTAAAGAAGCAGGGAGACCTCACTCAGGTCAGGATGTGCACTCAAAATTTTAAAAATTTCTGCTGTTGATGTAACAAAGGATTAGGCAAAGTAAGAGAACAGGTCAGGCTTCATAGTGCCTAAAATATTTTCTTATGGCCTAATTTACCCTCCCGTGGAGTCCACTGGCATAACATGGAACTATGAATGTACCCAGCCTTCCTGGTTTTCCGGTCAGGTCTTACAGGCTTATCCTGGACAGAGTGGAACTCCAAATTTCGATGTTTTCCCAGGTGAACATCAACAAGTTCCTGTTTGGCAATTACTGCTCCTTATTCCACGCATCCAGTAGACAACTGGACATCACATCAGAAGAGAAAACTACTCTGAAAATATAGATTGAGAAACCTATGGGTGGCACCAAAGGGAGATTGAAAAAAAAAATGAAAAATCTGGGGGACCATATGTGGTATAATGAGAAAGACCAAAACTGGGTCTCTAGAAAATATAAACATTTCAGGGTGAACAGAGTAAAAAGAAACAGATAAAGGGCAGAAGGGGCCAGGAAGAGGTATGACCAAGGAGTGAAAGAATCTTTCAAGAAAGAGGATGTGATCAATAGTGCCAACCAGAAATCCACTGCCAGTGCCGCACTGTGGCTCCAGCTGTTGATCCAACCATTGGCTGGTGCTGTTACCCAGGCAATGGCTTCCTGTTCTTTGAATAGGTCTGGCTTTGTATGCAGAAGTAGCAGGGAGGAGGGGGTGGGAAGAGAAGCTAGAGATATAGGAAATAGGCTTGGTAAAGGTTTCCTGATGATTAACCCCAGCAAAATTCATAACGGACTGTAGCAACTGGCTAGTTGCCAACATAAGAAGAGATAATATTCCAGACTAAGGGGTAGTGCTTTTACCCAGTTAACTGAACAGCCTGGGCAATGCCAATAGCCTAGTTGCCTGGATTGTTGGGTGCATGTAGGAAAATCACAAGAGATGAGGCTAGAGAAGACACTAGAGTCAGATGACAGCAGGACTTATGATCTTATTTAGGAGACTGCATTTTCTTTCAAGGCAATAGGGAGCCGCCAAGACATTTTAAGCAGAGTGCTGATATGATCAAATTTACATTTTGGACTATCACCCTGGCAACAGAGAGAGGCTGCAGCATTAATGCTAGGTGAGAAATTAACAAAGGGCTCTGGCAGTGAGGATGGATTTGTGATATATTCAGGAGAACGATTGGCAGGGCATTTTACAATTCCTGTAAAATTAAAAGTTGACACCCAAAGTCAGGCTCAATGGCAAAGACATCAGTAACAGAATCTCTAGTTTTTAGCTGGTCACATGGCTCCCCAAAATAAAACTGCTTATACCCCCTTCCTTGCAGCCGTAAGGACCATGTGACTCAGTTTTGTCTAATTACTTGTAAGTAGATGAGTCTTATTCTGGAAACCTTCTTTGTAAATTAACTACTGCCCACCATTTTCACCATTTGAGAGAACTGTTTTATCGTTTTCTCCTTCCTGCTGGATGCAATGGTTGGAACTGGAGCAGCCATTGAAGTGACCATGGCCTTAGGAATGGAGGTTAGGCATAGCAGGGAAATAAGACAGAAGGAGTCCCCAGGTCCCTGGGGGCTTCTTGGAGCAGTGCCTCCCTATCACCCAGGAGTATCTGCCTCCAGACTTTTATGTAGAGATAAACTTCTTTTTTCTATTTTGTTTAAGCCACTGTTCTATTGGGCCTCTTTTCACCTTTACTCAATTAACTGAACCTGATCCTAAATAGTACAGTTTTCATTTTTATCTGTTCATAAAATCCCAAACTCTAGGAGCCATTAGTCTGTATGAATCCTCAGCCGTTAGCATTCCTCCTTTTCCTTTAAAGCCTTTTTGCATCCTGGGTGCTGAACACTCAGCCCCACACCTTCAATGAGCACTGAAGAGAAAAGGGAAGATGCAGTACCCAGAACTGCCTTGTTGTTTTCAGACCTTGATGTGAATTTCATCATCCAAATAGTTAATGCCTTGTCTCATGGCAGTCAGCCCAGGGATGTGAAGGATGAGGAAAAAGATTCCTGCAAGACTTTGACTCTGGTTACCTCACCTAATAACATGCCTCCTTGAAAACAGTGACTCACCTGCTCCTGGAGAGCCATGATTTGTATGTGTGTAGCCTCAAATGGAGGGAAGACAGCACAAAGGTGAATGTGGAGGAAATTTGTGGCTAAGAGTCAGTTGAAGACTTCAAGCATTTCTGCTTTGCAGCATATATCTCATTTACAACAAGTGAATGTTCCCTGCAATGATTTGTTCAATATGTCTCCCCTGCTAAAGCTCCACCCAACTCAGAAACCAAGACTGCCTTCTTTATCCTGGTACTAGAGCAGATAAGGTGATGAATAAAATGCTGGCTTAAAAAAAAAACAAACAACACAATGTACATTTTTATGCAAACAGGAAAGAGATTCACAAATTGAATTGGCAGAGCTTTTTGGGAACACCCCTTTGCAACTTTTAAAGGAAATTACTGTATTGACAGAGAATATTCACTTCATGGTATGAGCCTGGGCAGGAGTCTGGAACCTGGGCTGGCTTCCCCTCCAGCCAGGTAAACTCTATTACCCAGCATTCCAGGAAATGCAAATACATGTCAACGTTCGTTCGCTTAAGAAAATGAACAACAAAGCTGCTGGGAACAAAGGGAACAGAAAGCTGGGCCCAAGATCAGACGGAAGTGACTTTGAATTGATCCGGTTCATACCGCAGGCACCTGAGGTTGTGGGGAGCGGGCGTGAGGGGAGCGCGCCCTCTTGGGGGTGAAGGAAAGTGTGTCCTCTCAAGGCGAGGCCTCCCTCCATCAGTTCTCAACCCCTGGAGTCAACATCAACTTCTTCCAAGGGGAAAAGTAGAAGCGAAGAAAAACGGACTGAAACTGGCCCCCAGGAGAGATGTTCTTCACAAGTATTTTCTGAGCCCTGAACATCCCCGGGCTGAAGGAGAAGAATTGTGTTTAATTGCAGGTACTGATCGCCCTGGTCCAGCGAAGTCGGGTTGTTCCCACCACTTCCCATTCCTAAAGTTCAAAGAAAGAGGACATTGACATAGCAGGACCCTCTTCCACCACGTCACCTTCCCCCTTCCGCGTTCTGGAGCGCAGGAGCCCTGTGCCCTTGGACTGGCTCTTTGCGGAGAAAAAGAGGCTGAGTGCGGCCTGAACACCTGGAACTGGTCCTTGGGGGCCACACGCGCTGCAGCCCCTGCACCACCCACAACTCACTTTAGGCCTAGAGTTGGGATCCACCCAGCAGCTGCCGCAGGGAGGGAGGGGCACATGGACCCACATAGGGGCCCATGCTGGGCTCTGTTCCCGCCTCACAAACCTCCCCGCCCCCATCCCTTCTGGTTACTCCTCTCCAAAATGGGGAAACTGAATTAGATCGGCAGTGGCCCCAACCCTAGCAGCTCCGGACTCCGTTGTCCCTTTTAAAACCAGACTCTGCCAGGTGGCAGAAGTTGAAGAACAGGATGGTTTGGAGTGTGAACCAGAAGAAACAATGGATGGGGGCTGTCTAACCAGCTTCCTTTAGGAGAAAGGCAGAAACTGCTTTCTGGGACCCGGGCGTCTCTTTATTGAATCGGGAGTGACACCTAGTGGCACGGCACGTCTGCCTCTCGGTCACAGCGGTGTTGGTTCTCTCTGGGGCTCCAGAAGCCCCCGCTTGCCTGCCCTTGGTACTCTGCTAAAAGCCTTGAAGCACGGGGCACTTCTGCTGTTTCCTGAGACTTCCTAGGAAGCACTTTCTGTCCTGCATCAACAGCCCTTTCCATGCCATGTGTGCAACTCTTAATTGAAATGCTCTTTTTGTCTGGAGAGCTGGCTTGGGCACATCACTCACTCTCAGGCAGCAAGTACATACTGAGCTGGCTCCTGCTTGAGGTGCTGGGGATACAAAGACAGCCAAAGTTTGGTGTCTGCCCTCAAGAAACTCATAGCCCAGATTGGGGGAAATGGAGAGGTACAAACAAAATAATTATATCACACTGGACAAATGTTAAAAGTGTGTGTTGGATGATACGGGGTTAACGGGGTGGACCTAATTCTATCTAGAAGCACTGAGGAAGGCCATAGTCCTTGAGCCAAGGGTTTGAAGGTGATGAGGTGGCAGAATTCTAAGAGGACCCCCAAAGTTCCCAGCTTCCCTCCCCCAGCTGGTACACATACCTTTACCCAGCGACTCTATCCAACACTAATTTAGCTGTAGCTGTAAGAGATTTTACAGATGCAATTTAAGTCCCAAATCAGTTGACTTTAAAATCTGGAAATAATCCTTGGTGGAACTGGTCAAGTCAGGGGAGCTGTTAAGAGATACGAGGCTTTTTCTGGCTAAAGAGATCTAGAGCATAAAAGGATTTATTATGGGCTAGATATTGTTTTTTGCTAGTGTTAGAGATAAAGGGGGACACAGGCCTAGAAATAGACAGCCTTTGGGAGCTGAGAGCAACTCCTGGCTGACAGTCAGCAATGACAGAGGAGAAACGGAATTCTGCCAACAACCAGTGAGCTTGGAAGAGAATCCTGAACTCTACATAAGAACACAGCTCCAGCTAAGACCTTGATTTTAGCTTGTGGGAACCTGCACAGAGAACCAGCCATGCTGTGCCCAGCGGCTAACTTTGTGATAATTCGTTAGACAACCATAGAAAACTAATGTAGATCATAATTTGAAAGAAAGGAGCAGCATGGACAAAAGCTTGGAGGCATAAAGTAGCAAGGTACCTTTGGAGAACTGAAGTAATTCAGTGCAACTGGACTGTGGGGCACAAATGAGGTGGTAAAATGTATGTTAAGAACTTGGCCTTGGGTCAGAGAGACCATGCCCTTGGGCTAGTTGACTTAGTTCTCTGTGCCTCAGTTCTCTCAAAGGTAAAATGGGGCTCATAATAGAATAGTACAGTTGGCCCTTGTACAAAACAAGTTTGAACCATGTGAGTCCATTTATACACAGATTTTTTAATAACTATACAGTCATCCCTCTGTGACCCCCAGATTTTGCATCCACATTTTCAACCAATCACCTATTGAAGGGTATTTTCAATCCATAGTTGGGAATCCATGGAGGCAGAGGACCAACTATATGCATTGTTCTATACCATTTATATAAAACTGAAGCACCTGCAGATTTTGGTATTCATGGTGGGATGGGGTGTCCTGGAACCAACCCCCTATGGATACCAAGGGACAACTGTAGTTAAGTTTTGGGGGAGTCAAAATTATACCTGGATTTTCAACTGCACAGCAGTTAGCACCCCAAACCCCTGTGCTCTTTAAAAGACAACTACAGTTAAAACTGAGTTGTTGTTTAGTGGGAAATATGCATAAGGAAGGCTCTACACAGTCTTGAAATATATGATAAGTGTTCAAAAAATGTTGGATAGTAACTGATCATGTGAAGAATGGACTGGAATGAGAAGAGACTGATGTAGTTTCTTATGCAGTGGACAGAGACCCCTTACTGGGATTACTTGGGGCACTTATGATGCAGCTGCATGAATCCTATCTTGAATCCATGTTGAATCAGAAACTTAGGGGGCAGAGCATAAGAATTTGCACATTCAAGAAGCTTCTCGGGTAACTGTTGAGAGAACAACTGGGCAAGAGATAAGAAGACTTATAACTAGGCCATTGCAATAGTCCAAGTAAGAGTGTCACTGACAGAGGCCACCAGGACGTTGACAGTGCAAACAGGAAGAGGGGGGGTGGACTTTGAAGTAGGTACAATTCGCAGGACTGGGTAAGTGACCAGAAGGGATAGTGAAAAGGAGGGAGGCAGAGGATGCACCAGGGACATTTAAGAGGAGGTCAGTGGAGGTGGTTCTGTTGACTCAGTTGGGTCAGTTGGAAGGAATAAAATTTAGGAGAAATATAATTTTGAATGCTTATGAGTATAAGGAGTCATGGGATGATGACTGTTGGATGATAAGATGAGCAAAAAGATCATTTAAAATGTACGTGATGGGCTCAGGTCTAGAATACTGAGAAAGAGCCAGCAGAATGGTTGAATGGGTGCTGTGTAGGGAGTGGGCCATGACGGTGACCGTCACCCATGTGCCCAGCCTTGGAGCAACCCAATGGGGAATGGGCAAGTGCATCCCTGAGATCTAGCTACTAGTAACCCAGTAGCAGAATCAGTGGAAGGGGTGGGGAAGGAGGAGGCCAGACTGCAGTCTTGGAATGAATGGAGGCAAGGGAGGGGCGGTTGTTCTTCAGAAGTGTGAGTGTGAAGGAAAGGAAAGAGATATGGCAGGACCTACACACATACACAGCCCTTCCCTTCCCACTCTGCTGGCAAGAATCCAAGCACATGGCCAACAAATGTGCCTGTATCTGGGTGGCCTTGTGCTTGCTGAACCCAGGCTATGTACAGAAGGGATCCAGGTGAGGTTCTCAAAGAAAGAAGGAGTGCCTAGATGCCAAAGATTAAGGGTGCAGATATATTCATAAGCATTTCCGTGAAGCAGGAAAGAGGAGCAGGGTAGACATAGGCTTGATTCTGTGAAGAAGGAAGCATAGAAAAGGTGGGGTCCCACAGGCCAAAGGATGGCTGAACTGTGTTGAGGGCCCTGAAGGAATTAGAGGACAAGAATTCTGTGAGGAGCATCTGTGCAACTTTGAGGAAAGCACCTCAATTATTCCTTGCTTCTGTTACCTCATCTGGGCTATGGAAATAATAGTAATACCTGGAAACAATGTTGACAAGATTTTCTGAGATGACACCCATAGTGACCAGCAACATTCATAAAGGGGCAGCTATCTATCCTGAGGAGTATAATTATTGTAATTTTATAAGCCAGAGAATGGCACGTCTCTGTTCAGAATACTCTGATAGCCTTCTACCTCACACATACAGAGCAAAAGCCAACGTCATTGATTCCCACCTGATCCTTACTCTCTCTCTCTCTCTCTCTCTCCCTCTCTCTCAGTTCTCTCTGCTCCAGCCACATGGAGCTCAAGGTTTTTCATTGAGAATGTTAGGCTTGCTCCTACCTGCCAACCTTTGTCCTTGCTGTCCTTCTACCTGAAGCACTCTTGTCTATCATCCTTATGATTCATCCCCTCCAATCCTCAAGATTTTGCTCCAATGTCATCTTCTCAGTGAAACCTTCCTTGATCTTCTTAATTTCAACTTAAAACTCCTGGTCCATGACCCAGAGCTCCCCACCCTTTGCTTTATTTTGTTCCACCATGGCCATGCTCCAGGTTTTATGTATCCAGTTGTCTGTTGCCCCTCTCTCCTCTACAGAACACTTGTCTGCTGGTCACCACAGAATCCTCAGAGCCTACAACAGTGCCTGGCATGCAGTTGGCACTCACAATTATCTGTTGTGCTGTAATGAATGAGGCCTTCACTATGGTCCTGGCTCACATGTCATCTCTTCAGAGAGCACCCCACCACCACTATTTAACACAGCTCCCTTGCCATCTCCGTCTGTCCCCTCACTCTACTTTGCTTTTCTTTATCATACTTATTCCTACCTGGTAGTACATGTCTGTCTCCCCAGCTAGAGGTCAGCTCCCAGGGAAAAGGTTTAGTTAGTTCACTGCATATCCCAAGTGCCTATAATTGCACCAGGTGCAATGTAAACACATGACACATATTTGTTGAATGGCTGCAATATTACTGGTTATTAGTATTTTTTTAGTGGTGATATTGGAAAGCAGGGCCAAGAAACAGCTGCCCTGAAAAGAGTAGAGCCAGGTAAGGAGAGGAAGATGGTCTTTGGGCAGGACTTTCTAAATGCATTGTCCAGTGGGAACTATAAGAAGAAACAAGGATCCCCACCCCCACACCCAAGATCCTGGGGAACCAGAAACATAGGCTACACTACAGGCAGTTCCCAGAGTTTATTCTGTTCCCTTAAAGTGCCTAGTGTGGCACACAATGGTGTTCTTCAAATGCTTGTGAGGTGAATACATGGGAATGTTCTTGAACTTTAGAAGGAGCAGTGTTACAACAACATGCAGTCGGTCTGTTCTTACCCAAACAGCATTGCATTTTCCAAGTGAAATTCCATGGCTAAGGCGAGCTCTGGGCTCATCCACTCAAGAGAGGAGAGCAAGGAAGCAGAGAACAAATAATGAAACCATACTTCCTGGTTTAAACCTTGGACTCACTTAGGAAATTACTCTCTGCCTCAGTTTCCTCATCTATAAAGTAAGGAAAAGAATAATAATACTGACTTTATAAGGTTGTTACTAGAGGATATATATGCACATATATATATTTAAATATATATTACATATAAATATTTGTGTATATATATTTGTGTGTTTATATATATAATATATGTATTCCATATATATATACATATATATATATATATATATATAAGCACATACACATAATGTGTGTGTATAAAAATTCTTGGTATATGCTCAGAACTATAAAAGGTGTGAGAATTTACCCTACTTGTAAGCTAGCAAATTAGCCTGTCATCTTTTTATAAAAGCTGGCAGGTAACACAAGACTCCTGGTCAGCAGCAAAGAATGAAGGACTTCATTACTTACATCACTAGCAATAATCAGTGTCAACATTTGCCAAGTGTTGCAAAGACGGCACCTGCACACACAGTGGGTTGCATTACAGGAATGGAGCCCCAAGCTTAGGGAACCAAATATTTTATAATGGTCAGTAAGCATGCCTACTTTTTTGCTCTAGAGGGAGACAGTATCTTTGTCTTCCAAGGCTTTTTACTACCAAACATCTGCTAACAAAGGGAGCCAGTGCCTTGTGAGATGTGCAGAAATGTAAGAGATCCATGGAGAGCTGTCTTCCAAGAGCATGTGGTAAGAACTATTCTTATCATTAATGAGAATGATACTATGGAAAAATGTACCCATACTATATAACTTCATTTATTTAGGTGACACTGAAATTGATAGAAATTATAACAGAACAAACCAAGACATGGACCAAAGAAAAGTTACAAAGACTGATGGCAAGTCATGGCATTTGAGATACTGTTCAGTGATTAGACTACCAAATGCATTTTGCAAATGGGTTTCCAGGGTGGGGGAGAAACTGCTGTCAGTAATTGATTATGATACTGAGCAAATGAGTTTGCAATTTCATGCTGAATAATCTATCACTCCCTATCTTGGAAACTCAGGCACTCGATCTTTTCTGACAGCCACCATGGATATTCTGCTGCCAGGAATAAAGGCAATCGTCAAATTCCTAATTTTTCTCCATGAAAAATTAACATTTAACTTGAATCTAAGGTCTGGGGGAACACATAAAACCTTAATTACAAAGTGCAATCCAAGACTTGTGCTAATTAATAAGCTTATGAAAAATTCATTGGAATTCAGAGAAGAATCGAGGGGGAAAATTGGCCAGTGTTAACACTGAGTTCTATGAAATGTTTAAGTCTTTCCAAATGTGCAGCCACCCCTCTGTCATAATTATAATTTAATTATTCACATGATTATTTCATTTTGTAAGACTTCAGTTGCACATCAAAAACTATGCAGAAAGAATATTTCTTTAAACTTTGTGACTTCTAACAGTTATACCAGCATGTCACAGATTTTTGAAGAAGACCAGCTTAGCTACCTGAAATACGAATTTTTTTAAAGATGTGAGAGAATACAACCGTTTGAATCCTGGCTTTGCCGTTCTCTAGCTGTGACCTCCAGCAAGTTCTTTGAGCTCTTTGAGTCCTTTTCTCTATTCAAATGGGATGATAATGATGCATGAGGTTGTGGTGAAGGTGAATGGTCATTGTTGTGAATTGATCGCAGGCCTTCTCCCTTCCAGATTCTTAACCAAACCAGATCAGGAACTAGATGAGACTGAAATGTAGCAACTGGCTTGTTACTGATACAGTTGGACTGGTGATTAAGATAATACCCATGCTGAAACTGGGCTTCCTGCCTCCACCCTCCCCCACCCCAGCCACCTACCTACTCAGTCCTGGGACACTGTGGGGAGGCTGGGTCCGTGGAACAACACTCACACAGCCCCTGGGCGGGTGCTGGGCCACCTCATACCCTCTGGAGAGCAGGAAAGAGAAGAGACAGAAGGTGAGCCTGCTATTTTCTGTGCTCCCTGTAGATGTTCTGGCTTCTTGAACATCAGTTGGTGCATTCAATTACATTCAGTCATTCACTCATTCATCCCACAAACAACTATTGAGGGTATATAACTTGGCAAGAGTACCTGCAATCTATATGCAAACTGAAAAATAAACCGGGCTTTGGTATCTGCCTTCACGCAGCTTAAAATCTCTGCAGGCAGATGGACACATGATCAAGCCACTGTGGTGCTTCTCCAAAAATCAGGAGTGGAGATTATACAAAAAAAAAAAAAAAGAAAATCTGTAAAACTCCTACCAAAAATACCTAGCCTCTACAAAGCACTCTAAGTATTGGCCATTATTCTTATCATTTTAAAATGATTATTATGAACTAATTTTGTGATTTGGCCATATCCTAATACCACTTGATCTATTATCAATATTTTAAACATCAACTCCACCAGTCTCCTAAGCAAGTGTCTGTGAAATTACAGGTTGGAAGGACTAGTTATATTTATATAATACACAGGATTAGTTTATTACCCAAATTAACTAGTTAACTAAAAATAGTTAATTATCCAAATAAAACCTGATCATTTGAAGACCACCCCCACAACCATTCCCTCTCCTAGCACACCTGGAGAAACATTGTTTTATCCATTCACCTGCAGAGATTATTTTTCAATCCTCACCAAGGATACTATTTCACTGCTTTTGAGAGACAGACAGACAGACAGACAGACTGCTGTGAGACAGACAAAGGACCATCTATGTGAGAAACATTGATTGGTTATCTGGCATACATGCACCAAGCGGGGATCGAACCTGCAACCGAGGTAAGTGCACAGACCAGGAATCAAGCCCACGACCTTTCAGTATGTGGGATGATGCTCCAACCAACTGAGACGATACTGGCCAGGACTGCCAGCAGAGATCTTAATCTGCCTGAAGGCAGGCACCAAAGCCTGGTTCATTTTTCAGTTGGCAAATAGTTTCCAAGTACCCTTCACAAATCATATACCCTAAATAATTGTTAATGGCATGAATGCATGAATGTAATTGAATGCATCAACCAATGTGGAAGAAGCTAGAGCATTCCACCCGAAGGACAGAAAATAACAGACAAGTGAAAAACTGTAGGTAGCTAGCTGCCTTCTCCTTCTCTGCACCTCTTAAGACAACTGAAATGACCTGCCCTCTCAATTTTCCCTCTCCCCATTCCACAAACTCACCTCCTGGTTCATTGATAGCCAGTTGGAGGGGGTTTTAAGATGGAATGAAGCTTGCAGTTGTAATGAACCAGAAACTGGAAGGGGATCGGATTTCATCAACAGCAGACTATTTTCGCTGTTTTAAAAGCACTTGTCCCTTAGGCTTGAAAAGATTAGAAGCTAATAATTTATGTCAAAATCCGGCAAAGCCCTCCACCAAGTCCTATTGCTTGTTCCTGCCTCTTGACTGACAGACAGGAAAATAGAGGCTGATTTGAAAACCTAGGGCTATTGAACTAGAGCAGCATTAATTTATCCGTTAGAAACTAAGAAATGAGCGGGCTGGGAGGGAGGCTGCAGACACCACAAAGAAACAGATGTTGCCGGTGGAAGGCCATGCCTTTTTCCCAATACAAAATTCACACCCGCGCTTCGAATGTGAGTTAGCTTTCTAAGCTTCCCAGACCTCAAATTAGCAAAAATATTTTTTTCCATGCTCGTTAAAATGCCCTCAAGCTACCATCATTAGATTTGCTGGACAGCGGTATGATTGTGATGTTATCGGCTCTGCCTCCCTGTTTTTATGAATAATGTATAAGAAGGAGCTGTTAGGAGTGGCTTCTTCCATGGCTGACAGTATTGCCACCAGACAAGTCCCTGAATTCTCAGTCATTTCATATGCGCCTCTAACAGATCTCCCTCCTCTCCTGCTGGCTACTTTCTGGCCACCTGCTAATCATGGAGAACCTTCCAAAGACTCCCTGTCCCCACTTCCCCCTCAATGGTAAGGAAACGGGTGGGAGACAAGCAAACCCACCTTCCTTTTCACTGTCGGCTCCATGTGAGAGGAGTAGTGCAGGAGCTACTGATGCCAAGTTCTTGGGTGTCCCTCCTGGACCTGCCCTGCTTGGTGGACCAGACAGCCATGCTCTGTACCCAGATGCCTGCTAAGGAAATGCTTCTCCTGGGGCACAGGTCAGAGCTGGAAGAGAACCTCAGTTCTCCTCTGCTCAGTTTTCTTCTGTGTCTCTATGTGCTCATAGCAGTCATAACTTTGCAAAGAGCATAAATATCTTCAGCCCCACCTGTTCATTCAACCATTCATTCAACGTAGTTTTATTATCAGTGAGGTTTCCACTGGAGGAGGCCTGCGGTGATCATAAAAACTTCTAGAAAATGTATACAGAAAAGAGCATTGATTGTGAGAGTGTGTAATAGAAGGAAGCTGCCAAGTCAAGGAGGCAGTAACGGGTTGTGAGATTGAGCTAAGAGCTCAAAGATGAGGGCTATCAGTCAGCGGGTGGGGGGCCCAGCAGCAGCAGGGACAGTGTGTGCAAAGCCCCTGCAGCAGGACGGGGAGGGGGCCGTTAGAGAACGAGAGGACTGTCAGGGGCCAGAGCACCATTGGCCGATGGCAGCCAGGACTTCTCTGTCCCCTTCAGCAATTTCCACTTTCTCCTTCCAGACACCGTCTCCTTTGGAGTCCAAGAGCTGCTCTATTCTGAGTCTCCTCCCTGACCCTGACTGTCCGCCCTCTTCCCGTTCCCTCCACTATTCCCCACTGACTTGAGTGTGAACCTGGAGCTTCCCTCCCTCGCTGGGTCCCTGTGTCAGGTGCCTGTCATTTAGAAGGAGCACAGTGACTGCAGTGACCATTTAGTGTTCTGAGTCCCAACCACAAACTTAAAAGCATCATGGGTATCCACGATGGGATACAATGGGTATCCATTGTTGGGGTGGTTAAGTTGGCTGTTACACCCATACACAGGAGGACTGTGCAGTCATTAAAAGTACTATTTTTGAAGACCAATGATCTTGAAGATTTCTGGTGCTATAACATGAACTTGAAAGGAGGATGTAAAGTTCAACCTAAAGCATGATCTCAATTTTATGTGGAAAAAGGTACAAAGGAAAAAAAAACCTAGAAGCAAATTCATCAACGTATTAACAGGCTACCCCTGGTGTGGAAGTATCGGGGGGGCCTTTATTTCCATTTTCATACGATTTCATCATCCCACCCCAAGTGGCTTGACTAATTTAATTAATAAATAATTTAAATTCATTAATTTAGTTGAGCTAACGTTAGTCACATGGTAGATATCACTTCCAATTTGGTGGTGCATAGAACACAAATAGGGCCTCTGTCCTAAAAAATTGCTTTCTCAAATTAAAAAAAATTTTTTTTGGATAAAAGAAATAATTATCATCACTCCTAGAAAACAACTCAAAAAGGTGCTTTTTCCTGCCCTTGTCAGTAGGCGAGCTCTGTCCAGCAGCTTGTTGATGTCACCAGCTACGGGCACGAAGGACAGCACCTTGATGAATGTCCATTTGTCCTGTGTGCTCAATGCAAGCACCTGGGCCCCTTCCTGTCAACATCTGTTACTCTGGAGTAGAAACTCCTTGTACCATCACCTTCTAAAACGTAGTCCCACCCGTCTGGATGCTTACAGTCACTTCATCCTAGTCCCCTGTGGGCACGCTTCCAAGGATACGGTCCCTGGGAACCAGACATCAAGGATTGTACATGAAAATGCCAACTCTGCACGTGTGTGAAGCCTGAGTTCCCTGTCTGCTGTTGCCTAACCATTCCCAAAGCGAGGGCTTGTAATTAAACCACAGAAGAGGCACCAGCCCCAGTGAGCCGAGAAAACAGCAGGAACCAAGGACTCCTGTGAACTAAGAGTCTGATTGTTTTCATGCAAATTGTTTTTTGTAAGGAGGGAGATAACAAGCAAATAAAATATAGGAGAAAGCAGGAGATTTTTCTAAACGATGGGAGGGGCAGGGTTGTTTAATAAAACCACAGTGCCCTTTAACAGTTAAACTATCAAGTTCATTTATTTCCTATCAAATAGAATGGAATTTCTCTTACGCTGTCTCCTCTTCCTCCTCTTTCAGCCTAATACAATCATGCCTCTTTCTGCTTCTTCAACCTTCTAGCTAGTCTGAAAGAGTCTGTCTCAGGACAGCAGTGCTTCCTAATGATGAAAGCATTTTAACCAGACAATGATCTTAAGTGGTAGACAGAATGAGCAATATTAATTCTACTAATTGTCTATTTATTTTAATGTACTTAGGAAAAACTATGTCTAGCATATCAAACCTATGATTTTTTTTATAGGTTCTGGCAGACTAGGGTTTTTTTACTAAATACAAATTGATTTTATATAATACGGTATACACTGTATAATAATGTATACAATATCATATATGACACTTTAATATATTTATTTTTTATTTTATTTTTCAGTTATAGTTGACATTCATTATTCTTTTGCATTAGTTTCAGGTGTACAGCATAGTGGTTAGACAACCACATACTTTACAAAGTGTTTCTCCAGATATTTCAGGTACCCACCTGGTACCATATGTAATTATTACAATTTTGTTGATGGTGTTCCCTATGCTGTACTTTATTATTATTTTTCCTCATTTTTATTTTTGACACTATTACATATATCCCCATTTCCCCCCTTTTGCCCACCTCCACCCAGCCCCCACCCCCTTTCCCTCCGGCCATCACCACACTGTAGCCCATGTCCATGGATCATGTATGTTCTTTGCTGATCCCTTTACCTTCTTTTGTCCAGTCCCTCTCCCCACCCTGACAGCTGTCAGTCTGTTCCATGTGTCCATGGATGGCAGCCTAAGCTTTAAAAAGTGAGTTAATATAGCACCAATAAAGATAAAAATATTAAATAAATCATGATATGGTAAAATAGTGAAATGGTGCATACACGGTTGATGATTAGGAAATACAAGCAGGATTTCTGCAAAGAATCCAAGGCAGCTCCTGGGAAAGGGCCAAGAAAATCCATTGGCTCATTGAGATCACTTAGATGCAGATGTTTGCATTTTGTTCTGGATCCTCAATACATCTTTAGGATTCTGAATCCCGGCATCTCCTGAAGCACCTAAGATCTGAGTTCTCAAGCTGGTGGTCTTTGTCTCCAGCAGGACAGGTATTTTGTTTTAAAATTCAGGGCACCTCACATAAAATTCAGGTTTCTTGTTCTCTTTAAGAATTTGGAAGGCCTGGATGGCAGTAATCTGGTGACCCCAGGCCCCAGACATCACTAGTCTCTATTCTTGGACACAAGGTCCTACCTATGCACTTCTGTACTGGGGCTGCCTGGGGACAAAGGGTAAAAAAGGGTTCCTCTTCTGTAGGGTTCTTTTTCCTCTGCTTTGCAACCTTCTCTTTCTTCTTTCTCTTCTCTTGCCTCGCAACCTGCCCCCACCCATACACGCATACTGGTAAACACACCTCCAGGGGATAAATACGAGAGTAAAACTCCTGTCTTCTCCCACTGATTCCCACATCTGTACTTGCCCAAATGGTGGCCCATATGCACCGCTACTTCCCCGGTTGACCGCGTGTTGCCTCTTAGCCATTTGGCTGGTAGAAGATTAATTGAAACCACATAGCATGCTATTTTTGTGTAGGATGCAAGGTGGAGGTAAAGATTCGATTTTCTTCCTGCTTACTACATCATAAGGAAAGGGACACATGCTTTGGAGGCAGAGTGGCTGAATTGAAATCCTCATTCTCTCATTTCCTGGCTCTTGGATCGTGGACATGTCCTTTGACTTCTCTGCGCCGGTTTCTTTACCTGCAAAATGGGGATAATAGTATCTACTGTATATGATTTTTATAAAGATTAAATGAGTAAACATAAAGAAAATGCTTAGAATAGAGCCTGGCGCACAGTGAGGGTTGTAAAAGGTGATCTATTATATGAGTAATATTGACTTTAGCCCTGCACCCAAGATGTGATCGTATTAGCCATTTTCCCTTCAGCTAGCAACTTTCATTGCAGTTGTACAACTGCCGGGCACTACACTGAGCACTGGAAATACAAAAAAAAAGAAAAAATGAAAAAATAAAAAATGTCCTTGCCCTTCAAGGACCTATCGATTGATACCTAGTTGATTTGGAATGTAAGGTTAAATTAAACATTGTATGACGGTTGTTTCAATAAGGAGAAACCTTATGGAGAACAAAGAATTGAATTATTTTAGATGTAGTATACAAGAATCAGTCTCCCGAAGAGTCAGAGACAAACTGGCATTTTGAAAGGTACTCCTAGTACCTGAACTTATGACTAGAAGAGCGGAAGCCAGAATAAAAGCTTGTTACCCATTCCATACCCCACCATACACACACACTTTCTCACACATCATGTCTGGATTATCTCAGTCTAGGGTTGGGGAGTGGGAGAGGGGGTGAACCCAGGGTTCAGAACAGCGAGGGTGTGTTCAGTGGTTTCTTTGTATGATTTTAAGTGGAATTCACCCTGCCTACGTTTTCCATTAACAATGGAAGCATGTTACACTGTTTCTTATTTATTTTCAAGTGCTTTAAAATAATCAGGGTGATGTGAGGAGGCATGGACAGGGTGGTTATCACCAGGAACACACAGCGAGTGTTAACATCAGAGAAATCCAGCTCCCAGGCAGCTACATGGCCTTCTGCAATGGATATCTCAGTCCACGGCTGATGATTTATCATCAGCATATTGAATACCATGATTTATTCTTACGGCTAAAATTAGTGACTTGTTACTTTGCATGGCGCCTTTAGAAACAACTCACGTCAAAGATAGTCAAGCATGTGATTAGGATAAAATGGTTCAGAGATACAACCCTCCCCCACCTGTGTGCCCCAGGAATGAATAGAGAATGAGGATCCAGCCAAGCCCTGGAACCTTTACCCCTGGGACAGCACCTAGAGCTGGATCCCTAATCGATTTCTGGACAAGGACTAGAGGATTTCTAATGGCACACAGCACCTTGCCTCAGAAACCAAAAAGAACAGAGAGCTGGACCTTCATCAAGATTATTGCACCCAAGTTTTGTGCCAGTGTGGCTACAGAATTTCTGTCTGAAAGTGGCATATCCTGGCTTGCCCAGGCCCCCAGTGCATTGACATCAGAGTGAGGTTCTCTGACTGAAATCTGGCCACGCCATGGAAAAGATCCACTTCTGTCCTCCTATCAGAAGGTCTGGAACAGCAACAGCATGGATGGAACTGGAGAGTACTATGCTTAGTGAAATAAGCCAGTCAGTGAAAGACAAATACCATATAATCTCACCCATTACAGGACAATAATGAAAACAAACAAACATGCAAAACAGAACCAGATACATGAATACAATGAATAGACCTTCAGTGGGTAGAGGGGAGAGGGAGGAGGAAGGGGGGAGGAGGAGGCAAAGAAGGGGAGCAGTTTAGTCAAGGAACTAGCATGGAAGAATCGTGGACATCAACAACAAATGGGATTTACTTTGGGGGAGAGTGGGTGGATAGGGAAGGGGACAGAGGGGAGGAAAAAGGGGATGAATGTAATACAACAACAATAAAATTAAACTAAAAAAATTTTTTTTAAAAAGAAGAAGGTCTGGAACAGCACCATCCAAGAGAGTTTTCTATGATGATTGCCATGTCCTCTGTCAGCACCACCCAAATGGTAGCCACTTGCCACATGTGTCTGATACGCATTAGAATTGGGACTAATGTGACTAAAAGACTGAATTTTAAATTTTATTTCATCTGCATTACTTTGAGTTGAATAACCACATGTGGCCAATGGCTGCTGTTTTGGATGGCACAGACCTGGAACCTAGCCACTCTTTCCAACTCTCCGGACTTTCTCCCAACCCTAAATCAGTTTGGTCTAATCCAACGTCTGGTCTTTACCTGGCCTGGTTCCCTTCTTTGTTGAACTCTCAGAGTATTCTGGCTTGAGTGGTTAAAGGGAAGGGAAACCAGTGCATCTCAAACATTTCCAAAACGGGAACGGGAAAGAGGTTAGCCTCCAGGAAATGGGATATTTTATGGAACTAACAGAATGCACATGCCTCATTTGGCACTAATGAATCCAGTGGTTCTATTTATAATAGTAATAATGCATCTACTTGTGTATATGTGTGAACACATCATTATGATGCACCCTGCATGTACAGCAAGCAGAGCGAGAACCAGACTCCCCACTTCGAGAATAAGAAAACAGAAGGTCGGTTCAGCTGATAGGATCATGCGGAAGGTCATGAGAGAGCTGAGACCAAAACCAGGTGTCCTGACTCCTAACTTCACCATTGGGGTATTCGAATCAGCCCCAGTGAAAGAGGGAACATGGATAGGAGAAAAGAAAAGACCATATCACCCCAACAGATGGACAATGTATTAAATGAGACTCTTTCCTTTCAAAACTGCAGAGAGACATTTTGGATATACCATATGTCATTTCCTTCTCTGGCATTCCCAAAGCCTGAATGAGTTAAGTAAATTTCGGTGGTTACCTGCCTTCCAGGGCCTCTAGTGAGGCATCTTGCTCCTGCTTGCATTCTTACTGCATTCTTAGGGATCTTATTAATGAATCTCTGGCAGGTTTCAACAGTTGTGCCCTTGCACAACTCCAGAGAGTACCCCCATATGCAATCTGACACGCACTGCCGCACTATTGCTGTAATGCGCCTTGTTCCCGTACTGAAGGAGCCAGGTTAACATTGCTTATGCTTCAGTTAACTTCGTTTTCCTATGATTTTTCTTGGGTGTTCTGATTCAGCTCATGTTAGGCTAAAGGTTCACAGCCTCAGGTTCAATCCCTGGTAAGAGCACATACAGGAATCAACCGATGAATGAAAAAAGTGGAACAACGAACTGATGTTTTTCTCTCACCCACCCCTTCTTCTCTCTCTCTAAAAACCAATCAATAAATTAAAAAATAAAGAAAATAATAGAACACACGTTCCAGCCACCTCGTAAGAAGTTGGGTTTGGACCTGGGCATCTGCCCTTTCTCAAAGATCCCCAGATGATGTTCATGCTGAGAGCCAACAGACACCCAGACAAAGTTGGAACAGGAATCAGGACACTCACATTCTGGTTCCTCACCTGCCCACACACTGGCCTCCCTGAGCTGTTCCCTATTTTGTAAAATAAGAGAGATACGAAGTCTGGCCTATGTTTATTAGTTTTAAGCATGAGCACTCACAGAAAATAAAAATTTAAAGTTACCTGTATATTTACAGTAGGAGGGAGCTGGTGGCCAGCAGCCAGGTCCACCTGCAAGCAGGCCTGGGGTGGGTCCCTTGGTGACATTTCTGCCTGGGTTCTCAGGGCCTGCTGCCTCCACCACATCTTGCTAGAAAGGCACTGAGAGTAGGTGGACCTCAAAATACTTGGATGGGATGCAATTGTGTGGGCAGCTTCCACTTCAGCTAGGTAATTCTGGACAAATGGCAGTTGTGTGCATGCAGTTCTATTTCTTTCCCACAGTGCTGGTGAGAGCTTCAGAAATTTTAAACATGTATTTTGGGTTTCTCTGTTTTGAGATCTTTAGGCCATGGGATTAGAAATCCCCAGGCCTGAACAGGAGGCAGTACAAGGATTATTTATTCACAAACTCAGTGCTGATACTCAGAGTAAACCCACAGCCATTTAATGTGAGAACATGTTAATCTGAGAGATCAAATGCTGAAACATATAACCCCCTTATCTCTTTATTCCGAGCCACACATACATACACACATTAAATGCCCAGACCCTAGCTACATACAAATTAGAGATTTACCCAAATACTCAGACTCTAACAATACCTTCTTTAGAAATGCCATGGTTTTACCTCTCTGACAAATAAATTATGTCTCATTTCTGTTAATTACATTTGTGTGCATTCAGCGCATCGTGAATTGGCCATAGCAGGAAAAGAAATGCATTAAGGACCATGATTTTGCAAAAGACTGAGAAAGATACTGGGAAGAAAAAGTTCAACTTTTGATGACCCCAACACAAGTATTTCCGACTTCTTCAACAGCGAATTCACATTTCTTCCCCTAAAATAGGCACTCCCAATCCATAGCTCCTACCAACATTACTTTTAAAAATAGTTATTAAATAAGGTGCCAGCCTGCGAACTCAAAGGTTGGTTCGATTCCCCAGCCAGGGCACATAACCAGGTCGCAAGCCAGGTCTCCAGCCAGGTCTGTAGCTGGAGGCAGGTGAAAGGCAACCATAAGTTGATGTCTCTCCTTCTCTGCCTCTCTCCCTTCCTTTCTAAGAATAATAAATAAAATCTTTATAAAAAATAGTTACTAGGTTCCCATCCCAGACCTAGGGAAGCAGAAGGTATCCAGTGGAGGAAGGGCATCTGCATTTGAAATGTGTCCGCACCTAGCCACCCAGCGTGCCTCCAGGAAGCTGCGCGAAAAGGTCCCAGTGTGACAGCATGAACAAATCAAGAGCAATCACAATCCCTATTGCGAGCTCCACCAGAACCCCTCATGCTGAAGATTGCTGGCCTGAGGAGACCCCAGAGATCATCTCTTTGCCTGACTCAGAGGTCATAGGGTGGACACCACTGAAGCATGTTAGAAATTTAGGGCTTCTCATAGAATTGCTCAACACAGTTGTGCAAGTTGGACACTGTACAAAGGCACCACAACATGGTCCATTTATATGTTTATTACCGCTGTTTTCTGGCAGATGGCAGTCATGGGTCCTGTTTCAACAAGTCAGCCTATGACAATTTTCTAGCAGATGGAAGAGAAGAGTTTTGAGGAAGGGGTGAGGGTGCACTTCTGTAATTTACACCGAGGTGTGGTTTGGGTTAGCTATTACCCCATTCTGGTTCCTGTCCCCTCATCCCTTTGTATGGGGAAGGCTTCCAGCTATGACAGGGCTGGGTGAGCAGCAGCCTGGTTTTCACTGCCCTGGCGCTCTCTACCTGCTCCGGGGCAGGCCTGCTCAGCTGGCATTAAGTGGAGCATTCTATCAGTCAGACTCCGAGGGATGGTATTTTTCCTACTTTACCCCACAAGAACAGACAACTTCACCCCCTCTTAAACTTCACCCCCTCTTTCCCTGTGCTCTCCTTCCCTACATTCTGTTTGATTTGTTCCCACCAATCTAAGGGGACCTGCTCTAGGATTCCTTCTTCATTTTTTCCTTTCCTTCACTTATGGCCTTTAACTGAGAGAGAGAGAGAGAGAGAGAGAGAGAGGGAGAGGGAGAGGGAGAGGGAGAGGGAGGAAGGGAGAGAGGGAGGGAGAGAGAGAGAAGGAAAAGAAGGAGGAGGAGGAGGAGGTGGAGGAGGAGAAGGAGAAGAAGAAGAAGAAAGGAAGGAAGAAGAAAAAGAAAGAAAGAAAAAAAACGAAACAAAACAAAACAGAAAACCTGGGCCATTTCTATACCTTACCCTGGATATCTAAATCCTGTCTGGTGATTTTAGTACTATTGACAATGTAAAATTGAGGTTTTGACATGTACTTCTGCCTCCCTGTAAAGTCTCAGAAAGGATCTTGGATACTCAAATTTTATCCTGCTCCCCACCATCTGCGTTTACCTTGGCTGCTGTCAGGGTAGCCCCCTTTCCAGCTGTCTCTGTAAGCCTGATCTAAAGGAGGAAGTATGTGGTACCACAGGTGTTAGACAAAATGGTTGCTGGTGCTTGATGAGACTGATGCCACCTTAAGAAGCAAGTTGCACCCTGGCTGGTGGCACGGTGGATAAGGCGCAGGCCTGCAAACCCAAAGGTCGCTGGTTCTATTCCCAGCCAGGGCATAGAATGAGGTTGCAAGCCAGGTCTCCAGCCAGATCCATAGCTGGAGGCAGGCGAAAGGCAACCACACACTAATGTCTCTCTCCCTCTCTCTCTACCCCTCATAAATAAGAAATTTTTTAAATCTTAAAAAAATAAAATAAAACAAGAAGCAAGTTACTCTCAGTGACTCCCCATATGACCTAAAAGGAATGTTCTCCAAAGCAATGTTCTTATAGAGAGAAGTAGGCCTGTTCAGTTGTTACAAATAAATGTGCCACTTGGCTACATGACAACTGAGTTCCTAGAGGCTACCTACCATGCATAGGGTGGGGCAAAAGTAAGTTTATAGTTGTTCAGATGGAAAATAACACAATAATTAGTAAATAGTAATATAAGAATAAACTCTGTTTCACAAACTCGCAACGGTAAACCTACTGTTGCCCCACCAGAGTTTGTGAAACAGAGTTTATTCCTATATTGTTATTTACTAATTATTGTGTTATTTTCCATCTGAACGACTGTAAACCTACTCAGGATGCCCTCTGCCCTCAAGCTCCCAGCCCCTTTCAGTGCAGAGACCTACCATCTGTCTTGCTGACATCCAAACTGTGCTTCCTTAGGTAAATTCCCTTAATAAACTCTGTTGAAATCTGGAGTAGCCAGTCTCTTTCTTTGGTTTACCTTTGCAGGAATTTCCTTTCCATCTCAGGAAATTTCCCAATAGCAGGTCTGGTTTAAAATTTTATGGAGATGGGACACACAAATCGGAGGGTTCTGAAAGAAGCGATAAGAGAATACAATGTTAAATTACAGTTTCTTGTGTTTTGGGAGTGGGTCATGTTTCTAAGCGCTGATGTGACTTTGACAGGCAAGTGTCTTACCGACCAAGTGGATGCTGTGCTGACAGGAGGTGACCTTGTCAACAGCAGGGATCTTGGTATATTTATTTATTTATTTATTTATTTCACTTGTGAATAACAGGTACACTGACACTTTTGTTCATTGTGTGTCTAGAATGTGCTAATTGAGGATAATCCGTATCACAACCAGTTCCTGCCTTCATGGAGTGAAGATACGCCATAGATAAGTTAAGAATGACATATGCAATTATATACCACATTAAATGCGCTAAACAGAAAGAACATTCTGTGGAATGATATGATGAAACCTACTTTAGACTGTGAGTGGAGGAGGGCGTGTCTGAGTAGGACTTTCAAGCTGAGACCGGAGGGATGAGAGGGGAGGGGCCCAGCCCCCTGAAGAGTGAGGAGGCTTGTTCCAAGCAGGATAGTAATACAAAGACTGTGAACTGAAAACTCTAGGACGTAAGTCTCTATCCTTCCTCTATTCCCTGACTCCTCAGGCTTCTCTTCATCCCAGTTCCTTTGTTATTTCTGCTAGTGAAGATTGAGAAGCACTGAGCACCATTCTGGCATATATAATAATGAACACTTACTCTGTGTCAGTTGCTATAGTAAGTGTGTTACATGCATTAGACTCACTTAATCCTCATACCAACCCACGATGGAGGTTCTGCTCATGTCTCCGTGTTACAGATGAAAAAGCGACACAAGCCAGGATGTAATAAATGGTCACTGTTCATATTAAAATGAGTAATGTATTCAACAATGGCATGGAGAGTATTGTCAGGTTCCCGGCAGATTGCCTGTTGTTCATTTCTGACATTTTCCTCTGCTTGTTTAGATCCTCTTTACTGTGCCCCCTTCTTCTGGGTGATTTGGAAATGTAAAGCTGTTTTTTTTTTTTTTTTTTTCAGATCCATTGTTCAGGTTATTGGTGGAAAATCTTTTAACACTGTTGATTAGTTCTTATAGAAAGAAAAAAAACCCACCATTCTATGGCTCCTCCCTAGCCAGCAATACTTCTTGGAATTCCATTCAATTCAGTAAATGCTCATTGAGAACATACTCTCTGTACAGCACAACCCTGGAGGTGCCAAGACCGGATTCTGCAATTCAAAATAAAAGAAAGAAACAGACACATAAAAACAGCTGTGATAAAATAGGATCCTAGCTCTGCTTGTCTTATAATTGAAATTGGAGTACAAATGAAGAAGTGATTCATTCTGTAGTCACTAATTGAAAAGAATATGACCTACAGTCAGGTAGACAAACCCTGCAGATGTGTTTAACCTTAGTCTGCTTGTTTGTTTTTTAGATAATAGGAGTGTAACTTGTCAAAAGCCTTTTCAATATGAAGATGTAAGACCTCCGCATATGGGAATTTCTTGCCCTTACAAATCTAATTTGTCTGGAGGAAATTGGGTTTTCCCCCCCAAATCTCATGGATTTTCCCCCTAATTACCTATTGTTTAGGTGTCATTTATCATCAAATAGATTTTTACCATTTTTTTTAAAACTTATTAGATATGGAAACGAGTCTTTGAAGACATACCCATTCAATGAAATACTGAATTGTAACCGTTAAAGAAGAATGGGAGCCTCTTGTGCTTATTTCTAAGCTAAGAAGGAACTTAATTTTTGCAAGGAAGAGCGTGAGCCGCCCTTCCCACCAGTGTTAGGACACTTCCTCTGAGAGCTCTACTCCCCTCTCATGTGGGTAAGTAAGCCCAAAAATAAACAGGGAAGGGGAACTGCAGCCAGCCCCTCAGCAACTGGCCCAGTCATCTGGTTACAACTTTGTATCTGCAAACAAAACAATGAAAAACTGCAGGAGTTACTCATTTGTATTTTAATGGGCACAAAATTTCCCAGCCAGAAGGACCTGGCCTTGTCCCTCATCCATTTCAAAGAGCAATTTCATGCACTGAGCAATCACGCTGCTTCTCTAGACAGGAAGCGTGAATTTCTGCTTTCTGAACCATTCCTGATATCTGAAATGTCCACAGCTGATGGCAAGAATACCACAAGAGGATGCAAAGGACCCAACAACTACTAAACCAGCAGAAAACATGATGACACCTGTGTTAGAGAACCGCATTCCAAACAGAGTCAATGGAAATGATTTAATAAAGGTCTTTCCTGACTATCATCCTGACAGGGCCCTTTCTCTTTTACCGTTGTTGAGTCTAAGAACCTAATTCTTTAAGGAGCAGAATGTAAATAATATTGTAGTTACACAAATCGATGGGAAATGAAATCCTAGACCTGTGTCCATCAAAGATCAGGAAACCATACTCTGACCCAGATTCTCAACTTAGTCACCATATATATGAAAGAGGGACCTCAGAACAGCAGTTTCTAGGACGGGTCTGTGAACGTGGATGGTAAAATAAAATTACATCTTTATTTTCTGTAATGGAAATCCACCCTTTCTTTTCATTACAAATGTAGGCGACATACTAGAATAGTAATGGTAACACTTCTGACTTTGTCACCAAGAGAAACCACATGACAAGTGTTGCAGATACTTTGATTTATACTTATCCCTATTTCAGGTCATGATTAAATATTGGAGGTGCCACTACATGCTGTTATTTACAAGGTTACTAAAGAGGCACACACATCTTACCTTGTCATAATTTTATATTTTGTAACTGTATCTCAACATAGTTGTCTTCCTTCGTAATCCTATATATTATTTTTTCAATTTAAAAAATGATTTAAAATTTTAAAACATTCTGAGAAGAGTCCATAGATTTCACCTAGGCTGTCAAAGGAGTTCATGCCCCTCCCTACCCTCCCAATGAAAAAATTTTAGAACCTTTTAGAAGACTTTCAGTTTCGTCCTTATTGTTTTAGATGATTTCAGTATTGCCCCATTGCAACAATCACAGCTTCTCCATACCCAGGGACCTACAGAACTATTCTTTTGGTGTGTTTCATATGGTTTTAGGTGCCTCTTTTCCAATGACACACCTTAACAAAAAACTCAGATGCAGTACAGTTGTAAAAGACGGAATCATATGATCACATTGCTGGCTGAGACTGCATCAGCTGTCAGCTGTTCAGGGGCTGACCATCTGAACCATGAATTGCCAATGTCCCCTTTTCTCCCTGGCCTCCTCCTCAGATGTTTACCCTGTGGATCTTTTCTATGGGTCACAGGTGCACTGACAGTCAGAGCACCCAGGGGAAATGACATTCAAATATGACCATTTTCCTACATCACTAGGAAGTTGTGGGTGGGTGGAGGTTGAAGGCATTGATTAAATTCAGATTTTGGATCTTTACCTGAGGAGTTAAATAACCAGGCCATCTCTGCTCCAAATTTTTTTTGTCTCCCCCTGCCACTACACTCCTGTGGTTCTCCTGAGAGAATGATTAGATGCTATTCCGTGTTGTTAGTTATCTTTGCAGTGCATATGCTCTTGGGATGCATGAAACCTGTGAAATTTTTCACTTGGGTTGCCTCTGGGGCTTGGCAGACAATATACCCACCGTCTATAGGTGTGGTTGAATTGAATAGCTGTCTACTGTGCATATTTTGTACCCTTGCATGCTTGAAGAGGCCAGGATAACGTAATTATTTTGCACCTTGGATTTGTTTATGCAGCATGTATTCCACACACACCGAACACTTAGTATGTGCCAGGTATCATGCTCGACATTAAAGGCAAAGATGAATATGGTATAACCACTTTCTCAGAAGAGTCTAGGGTCATGAGGATGCAGCCAATAAATGTGGAGGTGGAGTATGACAAGGGCAAAGATAGTAGCAGGAACCAGGTCTGAGGATGGCACCAAGGAGGGAGTGGTCCATGCTGCAGAATGAGTGTCAGAGAAGATGCTTGAGTGGGAACCGAAAGGGTGAGTAGGACTTGGCCCCTGGGAAGGGGGTGGGGTGGGGGTGGAGGCATCCCAGGAATGGAGAACTGCTTATCTTTCAGTACTGGAGCAGCAGGCTGCATTCTTTACCGACCCAGCACCCATTTGCTCCCCTTCCTTCATTCTTTCCTGTTAACAGAACCCTAGCTTTGGATCTGGGAAGATCTTAAGGAAGGTACCCTCATGAGGCTGCATCCTCATGACCCTAGACCCAGTCTGGAGCCAGTCATGGTCGCGCCTTTTATCTTTGCCAGCAGCTTGTCAGAACAGGCATGTGACCGCTTTCTGGTCAATGCAATGCAAGCGGTTGATGGCTCAGGACCTTCCCTTTGTACATAAAACAAAACAAAACAAAACAAACAACCAAAAACAACAACACATAGTTTTGTTAGGAGAAAGCTAGCTTTCCCCTTCTTGTCTTGAAAACTATTTTAATATTTGCAGCCGTGACAGCAGAAAGAGAATAAGAGCCCGAGGGCTCCTTGGTAGTAATACCGCATAGCAACCAATACTGGTAACAACTGGACTCCTTGTGTGGGAAAGAAATTAGCCTTTACTTGTCCATGCTTCAGTGTATCCTCTTCCCTTATAACTAAACACAGCTGTAACTGATTTACATAGCTTCTGTAAACTATTTTCCAGGCGTCTCCTCAGTGGTTGCAATGAAATCACTTGACGAATAACCCTGAGTTGTATTGGCTGATTATCCCCAACCTGCATCACTCTAGGACTCAATTCTTTCCTGCTTCAGTCTCTCCTATCATTTCAGGAAGATGCCAGGGGAACATACTTGAGGGTGTGATTTCCTGCCTGCTATTCTAACCCCCACCCCCATACCAGCTATGCTGAAACAGTCTTCTCTGCAAAGCTAGGGGAAAGCCTTTCTCTCTGACTCTGTTTTAGTCTTTCACTAGCCCCCACGATGGTGTGAACACCTTGAATGGGGTAACCCTTCTATCTCTTGCCTACCCTGCTCTCTATAGGGGAATGTCCGAGTAGGAAGAATACTGGTTTCATCAATTTTCCATTGTCTTTCCACAGAAGTCAAGCATCAACCTTCTCCTTTAGGTAGAACAAAACAAAAACAAAACACAGAGTTTAGGTTTACTGGTCCTGCACAACTACTCTCCACTTAGCTCAGCCCAGAGCACAGTTACATGTGCACATGAAGAAATGAGAACAATACATTGCAAAGACAGGCAGGCAGGAACCTTGTGTATCAAGTTAAGAAGTATAAGCTGTCATTTCTGAGCAAGCACTTCCCAAGGGTGCCATACAGTGTGTTGAGATACTACCCTGCCCTCTGAGCTCCTGGGACTGCCAGACAGAGCCTGCCGACTGCAGCTCTCAGGCTGTCACCCCCAGCAGTGAGTGGCTCCATGTGGGTCTACGAGGGTGAAGCCAAGCTAAGTGAGGCCTGATAGGGCCATGCCATAAAAATATTGGGCAACAATGCAGAGCCTCTGAAGGATTTTTAATAGACAATAACCTGATCACCTTTAAGAAGGTAACTAGAAAGCCTGGATTGGAATGGTGGACAGTGGGCCTGGGACCAAGATTACTAGTTTCACCTAAAACAGCCCAGGGATGGAGTGATGAGGGACCAAACTAAGGAGTGGGTGTGAGAAAACTGAAGGGATCTGGGATATGAGAGATCTTAAGGAGATAAAATCAATGGGTTTGCTGATTGATTAGACACAGGAGAAGAGAGGGGTGTGTTCAGGATGACTTCCAGCTTTTGGATTGAGAACCTGGGTGCACAGTGGTGTCATCCATTGGGACTGGGAAAAGATGTGGAGAACATCAGTCTGAGGTGCTGTAGAAAGTCCAGGGGAGATGACCAGTGAGCATTTAGACCTCTAGATCTTGAGTGTATGGATTTTAGGGTCTTTAGCTGGTAAGTGATGGTGGATGCGCATGGGCATTGGTGATACTGATCAAGAGAATAGAACAGCAGTAACAGAGTGCTAAAGACAGAGCAAGCAAGTTAAGGAACTGGGGCTGAGCACTCCATTCTCCTGGGTCTCTCTCTCTCTCTTTCTCTCCCATTGTTTCTTCTTTTGGAATGTTGGTCTCATTGTTTTCTATTTCAGACAGACCTTTTCTACTAGGCAAGTAACAAAGTCTCTGGTAATTCCAGTAAAAGAATTCTTTTTCTCCCACCATCTATATAAGAAACTTGGAAAGAACTCTGATGGGCTTTGCTTAGGCCATGTGACCTATCTTTGGACCAAATAGAGCTGCCAGATATGGGGCACTTGGATTGGCCAGGCCTGGGTCATGTGCCCATGTCTGGTTGAGGGTAGTGTGCAGTGAGAGGTTCTATTACCAGAAGAAGAGGGATGATAAGGCTTTTGGGGAAGGTAACTATAGTTACCATGATCCCCTACATTTCAACATTTAATGAGGTAGGTAGAGGAAGTAGAACCAGTGAAGGAGGCAGAAAGTTGATACGTCAGAATAGATTATTAGCTTTTCAGAGGCCACAAATTATGTCTTGTTCATCATATCTGTTTTCTCCTCCCCCAACACTTTGGTACCTAGTGCCATGTCTATAATTAAAAAGTATGTATATATGAAATGGATTCATTAACACTCCATATGATAAGTAGTGAGGGTTTGTCACAAGATGAAACAAAGACTGACACCCAGAAATCTGATTTACACAATATACAATAGCCCAATTTGGAGAAGCTGGGTGCCACTGACATCATTATTAATAGATCCTTTGAAAAGAGCTAATCTTTTCCATGATTCCAATGAAGGTACCATATCAGTTTGCACTAGAACATTTACAGTTGAGAATCTGATTTGGTAAATGTCTCGTAGAAATAAGGTGGTGTTGTTTTAAAGAATATTTTATTGCTCTGCTCCAGGGCTGATGGTAATTTCATGCCACATTTGCATACCTGGAGACAAATACCTTAATTACTATGGATGCCGGATAGAAAGAGGAGGCCTAACCAAACCTTTATTAATCGGTGACATACTTGCAACTTCAGGAAACATATGTCAGCCAGGGAGGAAGAAAAGCTTGTAAGCCACTGTAAACCACCACCAACTCCTGGCAGGCAGTGAATCGTATATAGTTTTCTTGTCAAGTACCTTTTATTTCCACTAGAGGGAATCGTGCTGTGCATCAAAGCTTGGCTGTTCCTAAGCACAATGGAATTATATACCCGTGAAAACTTGTTTGTCTATTGATGGGGTGTGTCTTCCACTCTAAAGGACTCAGACATCTGGCATGTTGTCATATTTTTCAAAAAGATGAAAGAATATTATTTAAGGTATGTTAAAGAAAATCAATTGTTCAAAATTTTCACTGGGGTTAGAAGGGACCCATGAGCCATTTTAGATGCAAGTTTTTAGAACATTGAAGTTCCTATTATGAAAAGGAGGGTTTTCACTTATTAGAACCTTTGCTTATTAAAAACACAAAATGCCAAATTTGTGTTGTTTCAGCTTTAAAGAGATTAATTTTAAATACCTGATGGACACTAGTGTGATCTCAGTGTTCATTGGTGTTCTTAAAGAATTGTTGGCACTCAGTTAATATTTTTATAATTATTATAAGTTTCTCTAACATAACTACAATATAAGACTCCTCCCTTTCCAACACAAAGCCATTTAAACAAAGTTTGAAAGGTGCTATAAGTTAACAATTCAAATGCAATGCTCAGACTTGCATTCAGTGATAACTCCTCCATATTGTCAAGAATATATATTTTTGTGGCTGAATATTTTTCTCTTTTTGTGTTCTCTGTCTCTCCAGAGATAATCAATTCACAAATTGGTATGTATGTATTGTGCATATGCCCAGGGAAGTCATTTTATTTGACCCCTGATCCTAAAGACTTATTTTTAACCTTTTTTTTTTAGATTTTAATTTTATTATTTTTAGAGAGTGGGGAAGAGAGAGAGGCAGAGAAGGAGAAAGACATCAGTGTATTGCCTTTCACCTGCCTCCACCTACGGACCTGGATAGAGACTTCACTGGAGACCTGGCTGGAGACCTGGTTATGTGCCCTGGCTGGGAATTGAACCAGCAACCTTTAGGTTTGCTGGTGCCTTATCCTCTGTGTCACAGGGCTGATCCTGAAGACTTTATAGTCTTTAGTGTTCAATTCAACCAATGTTTGTTGACCATTGACTGCATCTGTGCAAGAACCAGTAAGCTGCAGAGGGATGAAACCAACAGCCTAGCACATTGCCCTACCTCCAGCCTCCCACTACATGCTCAATATACATGATAGGTTCTCAGGGAATATTTGTTAAAGGAAGAAGCAGGTAAATGAACAAAAAGTTTGAGATATGAAAGGAATTATGGAGACAAACTGAGTATGACACCATTCCTGACCTCAAAGAAACTCAAGTCCAGTAGAAGAGCTACTTTGTGCACTGCTAATACATAAGTATATAATGTTAACTGCAGTACGTAAATGTTGTCATTCCAGTGCAGAGGAGGGGATTCATAACCTGGTGGAGGGATCAGCTCAGCTAAACAAATTTAACAGACAAATTTGAGTGCATTGCTAGGATAGAGCCTGGCAAGGAAAAGATGTTCATTACCATTCTGGAACAAATGGGTAACATTTATTTCAATTCTGCAAGCTGGGAATGCACGCCTCACCTACTGGGTCCTGGACTAGGTCCTGGGGCACAAAGATGAATTCAAATTTGATTTCTCTTTCAATTGAGTCATTTTTTAGGGGCTCATAATCTGGTAGAGGATTGGCTTTCAAGAAAGACTCTCAGGAGAAAGTGGTTTTTAAACAGGGTCTTGAAGGATGAGTAGGAGTTTGCAAGGTGGGGAGGAGGGATGGATGTTTTAGGTAAAAGGGTTCAGGTAAAGGGATGGGTGTTTAAAGGATATCCCCCTGCTGAAAGTGGAAGACGATACCAATTATATCCCTAGCTCTCAGCATAAAGCCCCATGCAGGTCCTTTAATAAATAACCAATTTTTGTTTTTGTTTTTTTTACAGCAATTATGAAAAGAGCCGAACTCTTATGGAAATCTTAAGAGCCGGTCCAAACCCAAGCAAATGTGTTCAATACTGGCCATGTGTCCAAGAAATGCCAGTTGAACTTCCTGCTTAAGGATTTGAAATGGCTGTTATTGTGTCCCTCCCATGTTCATACATTGAAATCCTAACTCCTGGTATCTCAAAGTGTGACTGTATTTGAAGATGGGGTCTTTCAAGAAGAAAATATAAGGTCATTAAGGTAGGTCCTAATCCAGTATGGCTAGTGTTCTTATCAGAAGAGGAAATTAGGACACAGAGGCGGGCAGAGGAAGAGCCAAGTGAAGACAGGGGAAGGTGGCCACCTACAGGCCCAGGAGGGAGGCCTCAAAAGAAACCAACTCTGTGGAGATCTTGATCTCAGAGCTATGCAGAAATAGATTCCGTTGTTTAGGCCCTCCACTCAGTGCTTTTTGTTATGACTAAAACAATGGATTAACACAGCAGCGGGGCCCTCATATCTAATAACGGTAATAATAATGTTATTATTACCGATTGAGCATTTCCTGCCAGGCATTGTACTAAAGGCTTTGCAGATGCTGTTCAATATGCTTTGAAACCTCACAAGTTAGATGCTTTTTTTTTTCTTTTTTTTCCCCAGGCACAATGAGGATGCTGAGGCTCAGAGAGCTCAGGGCTCTAGTTTCTGAAAGTTGGCCTTGGTTGTGGGACCTAGACCTGACTAGACCCACGCTAGCCTCCAGAGTCCTTGTACAAAGGAAAAGCATCTATTTCTTTGAGCACACCCAACCCCATGCCATGACGCAGGGCTTGATGAGCAGAAGGTGTCTTTTTCAGAGTCTCTTGTCCCAATGCCCTTGTGCAGGGTTAACCCTTGTGGTGGCCCATTCTGTCCCCAAGCACTTAGCCAATATATTGGATTGGCCAAGGGGCTGGGGTGTCAGGGGCAACACCAGTGAGGAAGGAGCAAGGAGGCGCATACAGAGGTTCTACAAGCAGGGGATGCAATCCTCACCTACTCCACAGTTAGAAGTTAGGCACAGGGGAGCCCCGGTCCACGAGTTCTAGGCCCTAGGGAAGGAGGGGTCTTCTAAGTGGTCCTATACCCACAAGGGGGCCTTGATTCAGCCCAGTTCTGTTAATTCACCTGAGAACAGCTGTGACTGCCTTCCATCTCTCAGTCAGCAAGAAATCCCACTTGCTCAGATCACACACCTGCCCCGTTACCATCACCATCACCATCACCCCGCTCCCTCCCCCAATCGATAAGACCGAGGAATGCAACTTTGGACTCTTTGGCCATGAATGTAAGCATGCCTTTCTTCACAATGAAGGCTCCCAAATGTCCCAAATGTGCAGCTTTCATGGTAGGGGAGAAAAGCATCCAACAGCGTAAATAATTAATCACCATTAAGAATGTCCAATAACTGAGGGAAGTCAGGTTTCAAATTGGCTGGTTCTGATGATTAAAGTGCAGAAGTCATAGCAGGGCAAAAATAAAGTACCCTCTAAAAAAAGTACCGTCTTTAGAGTTCCAGATGGTTTCTATTTCTCTCCCGTTGAACACTGTGTCGGTCACCTGTCCTTGAGCCATGAAGCCACCAAGAAGACCCGATTTATCTTTAAATCTTAGTGGGAGGTGGAATGGGGTGAGGCCTGGAGATGAGGACATGCGGCGATCTCTTCCTAATCCTGTTTTAATAACTGAGTAAAAATGGAATTTCTAGACTGCATTGAGGGGAGCCAATGCTCAGACTTAAGGAGAAATGTCTAAAAGGGAAAAAAAGCCAGTCCAGTTTTGTTTCTAACTTGAAAAGATACATCAAATGGTCAGCAGTGTTTTAGAGATCATGACCTCTCCAGTCCCCCACTCCCACCTTCTCACCCTTCAGCCCCCCAGGAGTCTGGTTGACTTTTAAAATAAAGCTTTTACTTTTATGATTTGCTGGGGAAAAATATATATATATTATCCTACCCAGTCAGGTTTCCATTTGTCTGTATCACCAGGTTGAGCTTAGTGTAGAAAAGTCTTTGCAAAGGGGAAAAAAAAAATGTAGCTTTTTTCATTGCCAGATGGGGAGGAACCAAAAACATTTGGAGAAAAAGAGCAGGAGTTCCTTGCATCTCGCAGACTTTCATGCTTTCCATCAATGGACCATCAGAATGTGCAGATTTAAATATCATTCTGGGCCACTTTTCCATCCATGTTTGGAGGGAGGTTGGTTCATCAGCTACCATCTGGCAGGAAACAGGTGACAAACGCAAACAGGTACCTTAATGAAGGGACCAGGGCAGAGGTGTGGGCAGGGCAGGGCAGGATGAGGGGAAACCAATCAAGGCTCACAATAGAGGAGGACACCAGCTCTCACAGGCTTGAAAAGAAGGCAGGGGGAGTGGTTATAGCCACGAGAAGGCTGTGACTATACCACAGCTATGAGAGAAGGCTGTCCACAGGATCCGTAGCCTCCAGCGTTCCCCTCTAACAGAGAGGCAGCTAGGAGAGTAGGTATCTGGACCTCATCCTAGCTACTACCCCTGGATCTAGTGCTGGCACCTCGCATTGGATGACGCCAACCAGAAGCCAAAATGCAAGGTCCATTAGTGTCAGACTTCTGTGTGGAGAGCAGGATGGAAAAGAGTGGGGAAATAGGGTAGAGAGAGGAGTGGATAATAGCACACAAAGGAAAGAAGCAATAAGGAGGGAAGAGTAGGGAAGGGGCAGAAGGCAAGATAAATGCTCCGTCTTCTGTGGGATTTGCACTCAGGGTTCTGTGCACGAGGCTTGGAGTGGCTGAGAGATGCTGTTGGAACTCCACATTCCCCCTGCCCTTGGGCAGGTGACAGGTGGAACGTCCTTCACCATGGGGACCACATGCCAAGCTTCCTGACAGCAGCCGCCCATGCTCAGAGCTGATGCCAGCTGCTTCTTGCCCACCTTGGTGAAAATATTTTCTAGGAAGTGCAAAGGACATAAGAATGAGAGGGGTGCCACTTTGGTGGCGAGCACCCGGCCACTCACTGCCAAGTCCAGCAACTTTATTAGCCAGCTCAGCCCATCTTCCTGTCAGAATCTGAAGGAAATGGAACGATGAGTGACTGCGGAGGTATCTGTGTGTTTATCTTATCTTCTGCTATTCATTTCAAGAGTGTGAGTTATTATTAATATGAAGGTTTCATTTCTGGCAGTTCTTCTCTTTGAATGGGTTGAAGCCATTCCATCTGCCAGCTATCAAAGGGTCCAGGGTCCGGGATTACACTGCCAGGGAGCCTCAGAACCATGATGGCTGAACAGAGCCCTGGGAAGCATTGAATTAAAGAGGGATCAGCATGTTGTGTCTAGTCCTTTATGCCCCTTTGGCTTCATATTTCAAAAGGACCACAAGTAATATATGGACAGGGACAGCCTTGAATCTTGTGAAGATCAGAGGAATGCTAGTGACCAGGAGATTGCTCAGCAAGTTACAAGGATTCACCAAATCTGACGAAACAATTAGCTGATGATTTTTGTGTACTTCATGTGGGGTGAATTCCAGCTGGTTTGCCAAAACACTGTGATGGCTGAAGATTTACCCTATTTTGCTTTCAACCAGTAGCAACCTCAGATGCTTGACCACTGGTGGTTTTGGTGAATGTTTTGAAGAAAGAGCTCCATAGAAACTTATGACACAGAATATACTTAACCTGGGACGTGAGGTACTAGGGTACCAGGGTGGTATCCCATACACTGCAGTCTCTTAAAAACATCATCATGTACATTTTTTCCATAGGCACTAGCTCATTCTTTTTAGAGCTGAGTGAAGGCCCCTATTTAGCTTCAAGAAAGTCATTTTGACCTTGAGTAAAGAATCGTCCCTTTGTACCTCCAATCCATTCTCCCATCTACTGTTGAAATTCTGCTGGTAAATGACCATGAGCTAGTAAGCTGTGATGTGGGAATACAGAACAAGTATAATGTTGGAGGTGACCCCAGATTCCACCTACCCAGGGAGCATCACTGAGCCTTCCTTGCTGTAACTGAAGGCACAGCAATGTTCAAGGAAGGCCTGGGGCTGTTTGGATGGGTAGGGAAGACAAATGGTGTATGTGTGGGGGGGTCCTTCAGCCACACCTTATCTGCACTGCATTTGACTGACTTCTCATGTTGATTGAACCACATTCAACTCCTCTTTCAGCATCAATTCAAATGTATTAAATGGCTTTTCATCTTACCTGTTTTCAACCATCTAGTCATCAGCACACTAGAAAGGATGCTGGCTTATTTATCTTTCCTGTCAGTCACCACAAGGGACTGGGAGCTTTGATAAGCACCCCCATGTGGAAAACCACATAGATTTGAGCTAAGCTGCAGAGAAGGAACTGGCCTGTCTTAAGTCTTCGAAAGACAACACCAGTACTATTCGAACCACTGGGTAGTGTTTCCCAAATGCTGCCTTGGGGTTGTAGCTATATGGACAAGGCGTACAGAGAATTCATTGACCACCAGAACTAATTTTCTTAGTTGCTTTCAATCCCTGCTGACACAGTCATGCCTACAGACCACTGTTAGATTATTTTTTTGGCAGAAAGGAAACTGAAGCACCCATGATAACCATCTTACGACTGTGACCAATTGCCTACTGAACAGTTCTTAATGTCTGAGGCCTCAGCAGAGAAACTCTGAATCTATAAAGTCCTGTCCAGCAGAAATGAGTCTGCGTGTCGATGGTCTGGTTAACCCAGATTGCCTTCAGTGCCTGAGGGCCTTGGTATTTTTTCATTATGAAGACTTTCCTATCTAGTGAGCACTACAAATAAAACTGCTTGGAATGCCTGTTTCTGGGGTAGCAAGCCTCCAGCTGGATGATAAATGTGCACCATCTTTTTTTTTCTTTTTTTTTTTGAGGGGGGTCAGCCAGTTGTGTTACAAGGAGTTCCGAGCATGCAATAAGTGACACCCGATGGGAGGGGCTCTGTCCTGTCAGTTGAAGAGGGAAGCTTCGTCATCAACGGAACTTGTACCCTTGGCCAGACAGCAGTATCCAAGACAAAGAACGCAAAGACATACAAGAAACCCACACGCCTAAATATTTATTTCAGTTGTTTGTATTTCCCACACTTTTCAAATACGAACTTGCGTCCTGAAGGTGGAGCTTTAGTACACGGGAAGATTGGGAAGGGGCGAACATACTTGTACAAAATGGGGCAGAATCAGCAAAGAATACCTTTGTGTGCTTACTTGTCTCCTGCATTTTTCATGCCAAAAAGTAGGTACAGATTTGGATTTCTTTCACCGAGGGAGCCTGCATACAATTAAACGCGAGGGAAAAGAAGCCTGTTCTCGAGAGTGGAGCGTATGGTCGCAGAAGAATGGTGAGAAACTGTAGCCATCAAAGCCATTTATACTTCTTGCTGGTATTTTAAAGGTGTTTCTTTTTCTTTTTTTAATTTTAATTTTAATTTCATTTATTATTTTTATTTTTTAAAAAGATTTTATTCGTTATTTTTAAGAAGGGCAGGCAGGGAGAAGAAAGGGAGAGAAACATCAATGTATGGTTGCCTTTCACCTGCCTCCAGCTAAGGACCTGGCTGGAGACCTGGCTTGCAACCTGGTTATGTGCCCTGGCTGGGGAATCGAACCAGCGACTTTTGGGCTTGCAGGCTGGCACCTATCCACTGATAAGATGTTTCTTTTTCAAAACAAAGCAGCAAGGAATTGAATAGTGATCAAGTGCCACATGACAAGAGTATGTTTAATCCAAATAGCTTCTGAGATGGTCTGCTACTGATTGTACCCACTCTACAGGACTAAGAGCAATTACCTGGTTAGCAGTGAAGTAAAACTATCTCTGCAGTGGAACTGAACTGTTTCTTCTCAGCGCGAAACAACACTGCCACAGCCAGTTTACTACGGCAGTGAGGACCAGGGTGCGCTTCATCACGCACAGGGAAGATTTCAAAATACTAGCACAGAAATCCCCTCCTATGCCATTTGGGGGTGGGGCGGGTGGTCTATGAGCTTCTGCAGGTGTTTTTAAGATACGACATTTTCCATTTCCAGCAGTACAAAAGTTCTTAAACCATTTCAGGTGTGCAGGGAATGGGGCGCAAGACCTGATTCTTTTGGGGCAGCGAGGGCATTTGATTTGCCTTGGCTAGGATCAAACTAACATCAAGCCTGCACCTCAGGTCTTTCCCCTTCCTCTTCCATCCTCCTCACTGGCACCCCAACCACCTAAGCCACAGCAGAAAGAACCACCTTGCACCACGTGGGAAAGTCTTTGCTGCCTACTGGAGGCAAAGATAATGTTATCCAATTTCAAAAAAGGAAATTATGAATGGAAAGATGACCCGTCTGCCTTCTGAATGCGTGAGTCACTGATAGAATGATAGGATCCTGTAACAGCATAGCTAGGGCAGAAACTTATCTCTTCTGCTTCTTGCTTCCGCTCACCCTCTTTTCCTTAAGCCTTCTAGGGTTCCTTGTGCTGCCTTATCCCTCAGCACAGGGAGAACGTGAAGCACTGTTGTAGAGGTTTAAACCTGGAATGGCTGCTCCTTCAGGAGGGCTCAGCCTCTGTAGAAAGCCCACTTACTCCATTCCATTCCTCTTGCCCCCAAAACACAAATTCTATCTAGAGTCCGGGAACTGGGAGGGGAAGGAAGACAGGGGGTGCAACCAGCTACCCTGCCTGGGGCCTAGAAGTAGCCTGGGAAGGGACAGAGATCACTTTCCAAGGATGCATAGGGGTCCTCAGAATCCCCCGTTCGCCTCCCCGCCTGATCACCTGCCAGACTGTGAGGGCGAGGTGGTGTTATCAGCTGCAGTGCAGGTAGTTGAAAGGCATTTGTGTATCCTCTCAGACTGCCCCCTTTGGAGAAATCATGTACCTTCACCCAGAAGAGGTAGTAAGTAGATGTGCAGTGGTTCAGAAATACAAGGTGGGGCAAAAGTAGGTTTATAGGTGTGAGTACATGAAAGATAAGAGCATATTCTTGTATTTATTAATTAATGTATCATTTTCTATACAAACACTTTTGCCACACCCTGTATACTGTGCTTCAGAAATTCTTGGTGGCTTTGGGGATTCCCAGCTGTTGTTTGGCCCGTTTGGGAGTTGGTGAGACCTCAGAGGGCCCAGAGGAAAGAAGTGGGAAAGGATGAAACAGAGGGCAGGTGTCTAGGGAAGCAAAGGTACCTGTTCTAGGGTTAGATGGCTGGGCATTTAACTTGCAGAACTTCTCAGTCACACCTGCCAAAAAATGATCTCTGGGTGTTACTGTAAGGGCCACAGGTGGCACTTGGCTAGAGCAGAAGGAGTAAGTGGTCCTGGAGCTAGATGTGGATTTGAAATCTCCACTCTGCTGTTTACAAAGCAGTAGAACCTCCTCAAGTTCCATAAGCTCTCCAAGATCATTCTCCTCACTACTAAGTGAGGATAATAGTCACTAATTAATAGGGTTGTTGTGAGTATTGAGTCTTACTCTACGTAATGAATTTCGAACAGCGCCCAGTACGTAGTAACTGTTCAATAAATGTTAGGTATGATCATTAAGGTCAGATGGTGATTAGAACTTTCAAAGTGCTAGGTTTGAGAGCCTGGGACTCCGTTGCCAAGGGAGATGAGAGAACCCTTTCAAATATGGGAGCTCCAGCCCCAGGGATTGTCCAGAACCAGAGTCTTGGCGCCTGCCTTTCCCCCATCTCGCTCCTCTGACCAGGGAGATCCACCCCCAGAGACAGGGGCGCCTTGGTCCCCTGAGCCTCCCGCTCGTCCCTGTCTCTCTCGCGCCTCCCCGGGGCCTCTTGCCGCTGCTCCACACCTGTCAGACGTCCTCGCAGCCTCCCGGTGGCCCCAGCCCTCGGCTGCAACACCCTGGCGCTTGGGGTCCTTGCACCCTGTGCGGTGCGTAACCTTCCCTACCCGTTGCTCTTGTAAACAAAACCTCAGCGTTGAAACAGCCCCGCGGGCGGACGCGCGCAGGAGCACCGTTAGCGTGCCCTGGGAGCCCCGAGAGAGCCAAGGGGCGATGGTGGCTGCCTTGGCGGCAGCGGCTGGCAGCTCAGCTTTGTTTTGAATAGATGAAAGAGGCCACCTACATAGTAACCCAAATTATGAGCCCTCCCTCCTCCCTATCTCACCGAATCAAGAGGGGAGGGGAGATGGGCGTGGAGGGAGGGCGGGCAGGCAGGAGGCGGAGGAGGAAGAGGATGAGGAAGGGGGCCAGTTGCATCCCACTTTCACAATGGGAAAGTGAAACGCACAAGCGCACCCAACCTCTCCAGCCCTCGCGCCCGCCTCGCTCTCCCCCCGCCCCCTCCGCACCTCCCCGGGAGCGCCAGCGCTGCACAGAGGAACTCACTCGGAGAAGGAGGGCGAGGAGGAAGAGGCGCCAGAGCGCGCAGGGCTTCCCAACGCCGCCGCTGCCACCGCCACCGCCACCGCCGCCGCCGCCGCCGCCGCCGCTGCACAGGCTGCCGGAGCGAACCCTCCGCGCGCCGCCCTCCCTGCTCTCCTTCCCAGGCGAGCAGCCGGGATGAGGCGGCCGCGGGAGCCCGAGCGCGCGCAGGAGCCGCCGCCGCCCGCGTCTCCGTCGCCGCGCGCTTGAGCCGCCGTCTTCACCTCGCGCCCTGCCCGGGGGCAACCCCCCAATCTCCATGGAGGTCTCCCGAAGGAAGGCATCACCGCGCCCCCAGCGCTCCGCCGCGCGGCTGCCCGTGCTCGCCTGTCTTCTGGCTCTGGCAGCGCCCGGCCAGGGCGCGGACGAGCCCGTGTGGCGGTCCGAGCAAGCCATCGGAGCCATCGCGGTGAGCCGGGAGGACGGAGTGTTCGTGGCGAGTGGCAGCTGCCTGGACCAGTTGGACTACAGCCTGGAGCACAGGCTCTCGCGCCTGTACCGGGGCCAAATGGGCAACTGCTCGGAGCCCGTCTCGCTGGCGCCCCCCGCACGGCCCCGGCCCCGGCCGGGGAGCAGCTTCAGCAAGCTGTTGTTGCCCTACCGCGAGGGGGCGACCGGCCTCGGGGGGCTTCTGCTCACCGGCTGGACCTTCGACCGCGGTGCCTGTGAGGTGCGGCCCCTGAGCAACCTGAGCCTCAGCGCCCTGCGCAATGGAACCGAGGTGGTGTCCTGCCACCCGCAGGGCTCGACGGCCGGAGTGGTGTACCGCATGGAGAAAGGTTGGTACCTGGCTGTGGCCGCCACCTACGCGCTACCAGAGACTGAGACGTCTAGCCGCTGCAACCCGGCAGCGTCGGACCGCAACACTGCCATCGCGATCAAGCACACAGAGGGGCGCAGCCTGGCCACCGAGGAGCTGGGCCGCCTGAACCTGCGCGCAGGAGGCGCAGGTAGCTTGCACTTCGTGGACGCCTTTCTCTGGAACGCCAGCGTCTACTTCCCCTACTATCCCTATAACTACACGAGTGGCGATGCCACGGGCCGGCCCAGCATGGCGCGAATCGCGCAGAACATCGAGGTGCAGTTCCAGGGCCAGGCAGCCCTCGACTGCGACCACGGGCACCCCAACGGCCGCCGCCTGCTCCTCTCCTCCAGCCTGGTGGAGGCCCTGGACGTCTGGGCGGGAGTGTTCAGCGCGGCCACCGGGGAGGACCAGCAGAAGCGCTCCCCCGCCACCACAGCACTCTGCCTCTTCAGGATGAGTGAGATCCAGGCGCGCGCCAAGAGCTGCAAGTGGGACTTCGAGCCCGAGCGCGCCGAGCAGAACTGCGTAAGTCCTGCTCCCGGACATTGCCGGGCGCGCTCCCACCCGGGAGTCACTGCTGAGGCAGCACTGAAGGGAGGCTGGGTTGGCATTACCAGGACGGGGATTCACAGCCGGGGGCCCACCCGACGGCCGTTCTAACTGGTCCAGGAGGCCTCGGGAACTCTAAAGCAGGGCCAGAGGTCCCCAAAGGCAGTGTAAAAAGGGAAGTGGAGAGGGTAGGAGTTAGGCTCAAAACTCCCAGTGCCATCGTTCTCAGCCCACACGTAGACTCTTGTTTGGGGGCTGAGCCTTCCTATGCAGCCCCCGCCTTCCCTAATCGCTAACCCGGGTGTGTGGTTTTAGCAGGCATGTAGCTTTGACCCCTTTTCTCAACATGGTTACCAAACATAATGCACTCGGCATAATGCTCTCTGAACCTAAAGGACTTGCTGCCACACCCTAGACTTTACGTCCCCACCACGGTAACACGTGTGGTCTGGTCTGAAGCGGGGCAGAGTCAGCCTGGAAAAGAGGCTCCTGTTTGGCCCAACAGATCCCTGGGCTCTACTCGTGCAAGGGGGCGGGGCGGTGGCCCTGCTGAGGGTGTGTTGTGGTCTCCAGGTGGAGGGAGAGGATGGGAAGGCAGAGGGGTCTTTGTGGGTGAAAGCTTCACCCTGAAGGGAGAGCAGGATGAAGTGGGGAGTGCTACAGGCAGTTTCGGGGCTGCAGGTTGCCTGACTAAATCGCGGGGCTCCGAGGCACCACCCTTCTGTTCTTACCCGCCCAGACAAACAACACAGGCTTTTCCCTTGGGTTCCCAGGGCAGCCACAGCGAGACTCTTGAAATTGGCATTTCTTTGACTGGAAAATAAAGCAGCGGTTCAAGAGGGTCCAGTTGATGGGGATTATGGAGCCATTGTGCACTTCTCAGAGGCCGTTTTCCTTCCAAGGCTCCTGGCACATCAACTCTACATATGGCTTCTGAGAGGGGAGCCTGCTGAGAGCCTCCTTTATAACTGGACAGAAATAAAGAGCAGACATTAATGGCTACAGGTGTTGCCATTGTTTTGGTATAAAATGCGTCAGAGAGGAGAGGCAGGGGAGGTCTCCACTTGGCAAATGTGTTGGTATGGTTGTTGTGTAAGCATACAGGAGAGCATTGGCTCTAAGGTATATTAGCATGTGTAAAAAAGACACCCCCGCCCCACCCCCTTCCTCTGCAAAGCCCATCTTAGCAAATATTAGCCTTACTATACAGGTAGAGAGAAAAACCCTGATGTCCTTTGCAAGGCTCCTTAGAATGGTCATTTGCCTCTGCCTCCTTGACTATCAGTTGTGCTGAGATACACACATAATGCCTTCATTTAGTTACTAGAATAATTTTTTTCAACCATAAATAACTCAAACCATCAAGGATTTCATCTTGCTATACACATATAATTTAATATTTAGTATCTGTCTTTGTTTGATCTTTATCATCTTTTTCTTTTAAGATCTTAATAATCTTAATAGTTCAAGTTGGGCAAAAATGGAAAGACTTGAAAATACCCCCCAAATATTTGTGTCAAGCTTCAGGCAGACTTGGTCCCAGGGGTTAGTGGCAAAACAGCTTGGAGGCCCTCAGCAGGTAATAACTAGACGTCCAAGCTTTGCCATCTGACAGCTGTGGAGATGTCTGGAGCCAAAACATTTCTCTTGACTGTCTCTCTCTACCCATTGGGTCCTGGAGGACTTAGTTCCCTTCCAAACCCAGCAGGCATCTTGAGTGCACTCAGAAGCCTCATTTTGGCTCCATCAGGTGTTCCTACTTGAGCTGGAGGGGAAGGCGCAGTCGCTGAGCTGTTTATCATCTTCAGGGGAGCTCCTGGGAGGGATTGGTCCCTTGGAAATCAAGTCAGGGATAATCACATGCTGCCAAAAATCTGAAATTGAAAAAAAAAAATAATGAAAAGAGGTCCGTCCCTCCGTGGCACCTCTTCCTGCTGTTATTTATTGTGAAATCCCGGTGTGTTCAGAGCTGTGTTCTGAAAGACTGGGTCCCTACCCCTGAGCTTGTCATCCAAGTTAAATAATATACTCTGCTTCAAACAATAGCATGTCACTGTTGCACAGGTGGGAGCTTAAAGAGTTTTGCTTTTTTTTTTTTCCCTCCCTCATTTAAGTAAATTTCTTGCTTCTACTATGCACTAAAAAGCCTTAGTAGAATTGAATTTCAAGAAGGGTTTGAGTTAAAAAAAAAGGTGGTAGTTTTGATGAAAAAGGTGACAATTTTCTAACCTATTAAATAGGCAGATAAGATACTTCATTCAGGGGATGGATGTAATACAACAACAATAAAATTAAAAAAAAAAAAAAAAAAAAAAAAAAAAAAAAAAAAAAAAAAAAAAAAAAAAAAAAAAAAAAGATACTTCATTCAGCAAACATTTGTTATCAATTGATACCTGCTAGTGTCAGCAACGCTTTGTGCTAGATGCCACTGATTTTGCCATTGAAAGGACAATGGCAGGTTGCCACCCCATTTAATGGGGTCGTGGGGTCGGTGTGCCTCTGCTTGTCACTCAAAGCAATGATGTCACTTGAATGGCATTTGTTCTGTGCTTTCAGGTTTGAATGTATTTTGGAAAATGCATGGCTGGATTACAGGTACCTAAAACAGGAGGCAAACTTGAAATGCTCTAGAGGGAGCCTCAATAGATTCCAACAGCGGTTCCTTCAGAACAGACAGACATTTGAACAGTAAGCTGCAGGCAGCGAGGCACAAGTGGCTAGATTTGCTTGCCTTCTCCCCCTTCTGCTGGGTGGCTCACTCTGATTTTCCATTGTCAATCAACCATAGGTAGCAAAGTGATGGGAGTGACTGGTTTGTGCTTTCTCATTTCTTGGTTCTCTTCTCATCACATGTGGCTGGTTGTTTTCCCCTTCAGCTTCTCCTGCTAAGGGGTCATTTGTGGAATGCTTGTGCAATGATTTTTTTCTGTATTTTTTTCTGTACTCAGCCTTTACACACTGGGCCATTACTTTTTCTACCTTTTCACTGACTTTGAGCTCCCTTTCACAACTCGAACAGGTGAGCTTCAGCCCGTGAACATGCCAAGGCAGCCGATTTCTGTAGACCTTAATAAATAATGACAGTCCTATGATAATAATAATCTAATAATCTTAAGGAATATGTGCGTAGCACTTTGCCATGGATTATTTCTTTTGAGCTCCTCATCAAGTCTAAGGCTGAGTCTGTGAGGAGAATTCCCATTTATCTGATGAGGAAGCTCAAAAGAAGAGAACAGCAGGTTCAAGGTCCTCCAGTTTAAACCCAGGTCGTGCAGTGCCTACTTCTGGATTTTTTCCACCTCTCTGGTATTTCTCAAACTTTCCCTTGAAAGTCCCCTAACTGAAAAAGCAGCGGCCAGCCTCCCCTAAAATATTGCATTGAGGTTGGAGAGTGCTCCTTGAAATGTGTTTTAAAAGTTCATGTGATTTTTTTTCATTCTGTTTCATAACACGGCTGTTTCTTTAGGTCATCGTGAGAAAGGAATGTTTTAAGTTATGTGCAAGTTAACTTAAGTTCCTCCCTCTCTGAACTCCAGCTACTCCTGGCGCAGCAACGCATTTGTAGAAAGTGTTCATACCCAGGTTTGAAGTCTGATCGTCCCAGACTTGTTTGGCTGCCATTGTTGGGTCCTGAGGTTGCTTGTGGTTTAAACATGGGGGCCACCCCCTCTATAGACCCTGAGAGTGGTATGTTTTCTTATCCTATTGGCCAGCAGGACTGACTCCTCTAGTTCATTCTGGCACTAAGGGGAGACATAACCTCTTCTTCCATACGCACATAATTCTAAGGTCTGATGTGATTTAACTGTCTTGCAGACAACCACAGAATGCTCACATGCCCTCCAACAGACAGTAACCCAAGACACTTCCAGTCACTGCATGGAGAAGTAACGTCCCAGGGCCAGTTGGCAGTGCAGCCTTCTTGACCTCAAAATCCACAGTCTTCCCGTCATGTTTATTCCTCCTTTAGTTTCTGTTGTGATCCTGTCTAGCCACTTTGCAATCTATAGACTAGATGGTGACTTTCACCCTCATATATACATCTGACGTGCAAGAATGGATTTAAAACACGTGAAACCCACTTAGAGGGGAAAGAGCGATCATAGCTACTACCTATGGGCTAGCTGTCCATAGGTAGTGCTTTGTATTAAGCACTTTGCAAGCCTAATTTTTGCTTGATTCTCATATTTACCCAATGAGACAAGGACTGTAGTTATTATTATGATTTTGTAGATAAGAAAAATGAGGCCTGGGGAGATTTAATAGGTTCCACAACTGGTGAACGACAGAGGTTTTAGAATCTGGGTAATCTGGCTCTGAGGAACTGAGCTCTTAACCACTGTCATGGACAGTCCAGCACCACAGATATTGGGTTCTGTGATCTTATCCACAGTATGGATAAGATCAGCTATTTGCAGGCATAAGACAGAACAGAGAATCCTTGACTGTGAAGTGAGATTCTTGTTTAGTATGTTTGACCACCTGAAGTTCACACTTTGGGAGTGTTCTAGTTCCTAAGCTGTCAACTTCTAGATAGTTTTGGCCCCCTTTGTATCCAGGTTTATATTCAGTTGGTTAAAAAGTCTTACTTTTTTCTGTGAAATAAAAGACATATTTTTTCATTTCACCAATAACTTGACTGACTTGGGTATTTTGAGTATGTCGGCTCTCTCCTGCTATTGGCTTCTAGTGGGTAGAGGCCAGGGGTGCTGCTAAACATCTTCCAGTCCATGACAGCCCCACAGCAAAGAATCATTTGGCCAAAATGTCAGTAGTACCAAGAAACTTGGCAAACCACTTTTGGCACCCTCAATCAGTCATAGCACCTTCTCCTTATACTGCACAAATATTTTTTTGAGTTTCAGTTGCATTTTTATCTCTCTTGAGATAATAACGCATAAGACACCAAAAATGTTGTGCATCTTCTTCCATCTGCAATATTAAAATGGTGATCCACCAATTTTGATTTTTCTTTTAAATGCGTGCTGATATGACAGCTGTTGCAATGCAATCTAATAAAACTGTTTCAAATGAAGTTGAAGACAACTAAGCACCACTCAGAGCGTCATACAGAAAAATGTATCAGAATTTTTTGGCCCATCCATAAATGACCTGAGAGATACCTACAGAGCCTCAAAGGACTGCCCCCAGTTTTCATCCTTGGACACAACCTAGCTCATACACTAAATCCAGAGATCTCAGCCTAAGTCTGGGTTACAGGTACTCTTCTCTTTATTGTCAGCCACAATTAAAATGTAATCTCCAGTGTGTCTAATACATAGTACATGGTATGTAGTGGTGCTTGAGAAGTATTTGTTGAATTATTAAATCAAGGGTCTTGGAGGATCATGTTGCAGTGATTTCTGTGCTTAGCAGCAACACTTTCCTGAGTCTGGCCACCTCATCCTCCTTAACCATTGTCTTCTCTTAATGGCTGATGCATCAAACCTCTTGCCCAGTTCTAGGCTTTCTGGTGTCCTCCACTCCTCTGGCTTGTCACGGAAATCCCCATTCATTGGAATAGCCAGGCTTCCGGTCTTGCTAATCTGAGGGTTAGCTTTGACCATAGAAGCGCAGCATGGTTGGAACTTCTAGGGTAAAATTTAACAAGGTGCAAGATCACACCTTTTGAGGACAAGAAGAAATGGATTTAATGCTGTGGGGCATTGGTTCTCAGAGTGCAGTCTCTGGACCAGGGAGTATCAGCATCACCTGGGAACTAGCTAGAAATGCAAATTCCTGAGCCTTCCATCAGACTTACTAAATCAAAAACTTTGAGTATGGGATGTCAGTCTGTGTTCTAACAAGCCCTCCTGGTTATTCTAACATACACTTAGGTTTTAGAACCATTGTATAAAGTAACACAATTGTCCTTGTATTCCAGCTGAGGCACCTGGGATTAAAAACTTGTTTTGTTTTGTTTTTTCTATTGTAGTTTTACTTAAGGCCATAAAAGTAACCAACTCATCTCACTATGTCAACTGGTGGTTGTTGGTATTAATTCAACACTAACAGGAATTACCAATTTGGACAATGGTGAAGAAGGAAACTTTATTCTGTGCAAATAGCTCAACTGAATTGTGTGTTTTACAGCACAGCTGTAAAACAGCAAGACTGTTAGGAGTGCCTGGATCAAGGCTCCTACCCAACTAGACAGCTCTGATCTTGTAAGACACCATTGGTGGTTCAGCTCCAGCCATGGAAACAGTCTTTAGTTTTCTGTAAAAAAAGGAAAGTGTGCTCCCAGAGCCATGGGTGAGCTGACTTACGTAGACAGTAGTTTCCATCTCTTGTACCTGCTTTGTCTGTCCTTATGCAAATAAGGGATCCAAATCCTCCCATTTCAATTGGTCTAAAAGACAGTGTCCTGATTGGTCATAATAGAGCCACTCTGATAGGTTAGTGAAGAAGCTGACAGAGATATATCTGTGCAGCTCTGATTGGATAGGGAAAGCCTCAGCCCTGCTGATAGATATAGAACTTCAGGTGCTTCTTTATAAGGGCTGGCTCAGATGGCAGAAACAGTGCAGGAAGGCAGTTCAGTGCAGGCTTCTCCCTGAAGTGCAGTTTTCACTAGAGGCCCCTGTGTAGAAATGGCTACTAGACTCTGTTTTAAAAATTTGAGCATTTAAGCCACTGAGAGCCTTTCTTAGTAAGCATCATTTTTCAGGGTCCACAGTTACCTTAGAGTCCTTATTCTCTTCTAATTGCTCAAAGGGAATGCCTAGAGAACCTTCTAAAGCCTTTCCATTTTCAAGCTTGTAGCCTGACTCTCAAGAACCTGTAGGTCATAGTTTAATTAACTCATTAATTCTTGCATACTATTGTATGCAATTCCAGGACATGGGGGACACTTCTAGAGTCTTCCACTCTGCTGTGTACCAGAGCCAGTTCCATACACTAAAGTGCCCTCTGAGGGTCTACTCTTCGCAGTATCAGTTCTAATACCAATTTCTATGTTAGTCAGGCACAGTTGGTAGCATGAACAAAGATCTAGCTCAGATATAGGGGTGGGAGACTTAGTTGGCAGAAACCCATGGAATTACATGGAAATCTAGGAATAGAAGCCATGCTGTGTCATGGTTACATGCACAGACTCTGGAGCCAGGTCAGCTAAGACCAGAGCTGCCACTTACCAGTTGTGTGACTTTGGGCAAATTATTTTACCTTCCTGTGCTTTGGTTTCTTCACTATAAATAAACATGCTATTTGTTTCATAGGCTTATTGTCTGGATTAATGAGTTGATATGTCTAGAATGAATGCTACTTGGCCCATAGTAAATGCTGTGTATGTATTTACTATCATCACCATTTTGGGTATTAATAGTACTAGGATGGGGCTTCTTGAGATGGAATTAGGAGGAGGTTCTGGACTCAAGGCAGTTTGAAGGAGCTGAGCAGCAGCAAGTGATGGATGCTCATTCTACAGTTTCACTGCCAACATGATTAGCGTGGCTGCTTCCCTCAGTCCTGCTACCAAATGGCCTCTGCTTCTTCACTTGTCTGCCCCTGAACCCATCCTCAGGGGTTGAACCAACCTGAACAAACATGCCTCAGCTTATCTTGGTCCCCACTCTACTTCTCCATAGCCTTTCCTTTTCTGCTTTGGCTACCCTCTGACAACTACTTTCTATATTAATTCTCAACTCACCAGGAAAGAGAATTAATTGTGTCCAACTCACCTCCTGACACCAGAATAGAGTCCTCGCTTAGAGTAGTGATTTGTTGTCCTTGGTGCAGATACTGACCCCTGGTCCAATCAGAGGAAGGGCAGTCAAACATGTGATGCCCCAGTAAGCGCAGTGGTGAGATCCTTTTAGGATGGAATGATGGAAGAGCTACACTGTGATCACTCTGTTGACCACGATAGCATGGTACCTGTTCCATCCCTCTTTAAGCTTCTTGGTGATCTCTGCCTTCCCTGAATACATGGTGGTACGTGGCTAATGAAGACTAAGGCCTGCTGAGACATCCCAAAGTCTGCTGGGCCATAGTTTGTAGTCATCCTGGCTCTAACCTATTTGTGGAATCGGGGCATGGTAATGGTAAGATTTCTTTTAGAAATAAAAAGTGTGCTCATAGTTTTCTTTAAGTTTAGTTTTCTAACTTGATGAAACTGCTAAATTTATACTGTCTCAAAACCAACTCGTTTTTACACCAATAGTTTAATAGTCTTAGAAATTGTATACTGTCAGAAATTGTGATGCATGTTTCACAGTTTCTGTAGTTGATTCTCACATCAGTTTGACTATCTACTCAATAGTCACACATAGCGCTCTCCTTGGAGAAGTTATGAGAGGGATTTGACCCCAACAATCCTTGCCCCGCTCTCGGGCCAATGCTTTTGGGCAGAGGTCAAGCAACTTTTTCTGGAAAGCTTGAATCATCAGTATTTTAGGCTTTGCAGGGCACACACAGTGTCTGTTACAATGACTCCACCACTGTAGTGTGGGAGCAACCATGGGCAATGTTCCAGTAAAACTTGAGACACTGAAATCTAAGTTCATTTCATTTTTCACTGGTGGGGAAATAGTCTTCCTTTGATTCCCCTCCCCACCCCCCTGCAAATTTAAAAGTATAAAAGCCTTACCTTGTGGTTGGCTATTTGGAAAGAAAAATGGGGGTGCCAGATCTGGCCCCCAGGTGGCATCTGCTGTCCCTGCTGCTGGGGCCTGACAGCAAAACAAGCCTTTACAATGCGTAGGATGTAAAATAAATAAAGAAAGAAAAGGCCACGGAAGCCCCAAGGAGGAGGTCAGACTCAGCCTGGAAGGATCGGGGAGGCTTCAGAGGGGCGATGCTGAGCTGTGTCTTCAAGCCAAGTGGAGAAGGCAAGGAAGGGAGTTCTAGAGACAGGGAACAGCTTGTGCACATGGGGCTGTTGAATAAGCTTGTGAACCGCAGGTAGCTCGCCCGGCTGAGGACTGGCCAGATGGCGGAGGGCTTAATGAGACAGGCAGAGGGGCTTGGATTTTGTCCTGATGGTCAGTCATTCTCGGACTTTCCCATCCTGGCTTTTAAAATAAATCTTAACCAGAAGCTCAACATGAGAAAAAGATTAGTAACTCGTCATTGCCCTGCTGCTCTGGACAAGACCATTGCCACCCAGCTGGGACACAGCATGAATGACGCAGGGCTTGGGGGTTCTCAGAACCCTACAGCTTTGCCCCTCCCCATCCATGCTGTCCCGGAGGCATGTCAAAGGAACTTGCAGGACTGCTGAGCAGGGGGTAAAAACATGGCTATCGCTGATGAAGGACACTGGCAGGGCTGTGAGCAGACATGAACTGATTGTGTTGTAGGAAGCTTACTCAGAAGACAGAATGCATGAGGCAAGATTGCAGGCCAAGCAACTGGATAGAAGGGCAGCCATTGTTTCAAATCAATGATTTTCTTTAGTTCCCATTCTGTGCCAAGCACTGTGCAAAAATATTCCTTTCAGTGGTAAAGAGAATAGACAATATACATGTAGCACATGCTTTAAGAAATTATTTTTATATGAAAGTGATAGCTAGCACCTAGAGAGCATTTACTGTATACCAAGTATAGTACTTTACCGATATTAACTCATTTAATCCTTACCACAACGTTATGTGGTGGATAATATTGTTACTTCCGTTTTACAGATGAGGAAACTGAGGCACAGGCTGAGATGGAGGCTATGAAGGAACCAAACAGGTGTTGGGGGAAGTTTGCTTCATGGAGGTTGAGTTGACCCCAGCAAGATGGGAATGGATAGTAATGATGTCTTCAGATGGGACGTGAGCACTCCTGGCTGACATGACAGCAAGTCTAAGGGCTGAAAGGAGGGAATGGGGTGGCCAGTTTGAAGAACAAAAGGTTAGCGTGGTTGCGTGTAGGGAGATAAGGAGGGAAGAGTGTTAGGAGATGAGGTTACCAAGGAAGCAGCAACCCCATCCTCTATGCCTTGCAGGCTGCTGGAAGGAGATTATGTATTTTTTTCTCAAGGTATAGAAGAGCCTTTGAAGGAAAGTGAAGTGACTGGATTGGAATTCCCAAATAATGGTTGCCCTGGGCAAGGAATGGATGAAAGACTGGCTCCATGGGAAGCCATGAAGCCTGCAGGAGGCTCTTAAAGAAGCCCAGGCAGGGAACAGTGTGGCCCTGGTCAGCGTGGAGACAAATGTGGAGGGAACAGATGGATTCTGTGGACTGCAGTCATCCAGGGACACGGAAGAGCTGGACTGAGGTGGCAGCAGTGAGGGTGAAGAGAAGAGATAGATGACATAGCTTTTTAAGATGTAGAATTGAGAGGTATTGGCGACCAACGTGCAGGCAAGTTTAATTTACGTTGCTTTTTAGATGCCTTTGAGACACCCAGGAAGAGCCATTTAGCAGGCAGTTGGCAGCGAGTTAGGAACTGGGGATCTGCTCTGTCACTTGAGGGAGTGCCAGGCTCTGTGTTGGGCTCAGCACCGTGCTGTTTGTAGTCGGTGTGCCTGAGGGGAGCGACCAGGTCTGTCTCACTGCTGTTTCCCAGGCATCCATAAGGCTATGTAACCTCAGTACATAGTGGGACCTCAGTAAATGTTTGTCAAGCTAGAAGAAGCTGCTCGTCACCTGGTGGAGAAGAGAATGATTGTAGTTCAGTGAGACTTGAGCTCCCATGACACAACTGGAGCTGTGATCGAGCCAGAATGAGGCCAGGTAGCTTGGAGGGGCAGGAAGGTCCCTGTGACTTCCTCACCATTGAGGCTGGATTCCAGGTCATTGCCCCATGCTCCCAACCTGGTCTTGGAAGAGTCTGCTGAGAAGCATATTCTCCTAACATACCACCTATTCCTAAATGATCATTCAGTGACATTTTCCGAGGCCTCTTTCTCTGTTGGGGACTGATTTTTACCGTTAGGTTCCATGTGGTAACCCTGGCTTCTCTGAGGCAGCAGGATGGGGTGGGAACCCAGGGAGCTAGTAGTTTTACGTGTCGCCAAATATATATCAGCCTCCTGTGTGTAGCAGGTCTCCATGCCCCCTAACCCTGGGGCTCCTCACCCCACAGAACCCTGGTGCCATGGACCTCTGGGGAAGACTGTAGATCCCTTCTCATCATAACGGCTTTAAGTGTGTAAAATAAAAACAGAACTGCAAAATGAACCGATTATATTGATATACAGATATGTCAAAATATTTTTTTTTCCATTTGAGATCTAGTAACATATCTTAATACATTGTACAGCAAGATCTAGGAGCAGTAACTACTACCATAATTTCAAAGTAGAGATAGCATAAACAATATTTTGAGATATTGGAAACAACTATAAAATGATATGAAAATATCTCATTTCTTCTGGTGACAAAGTCACAGATTCAGTCAATATTGCTGTGGCCTGCACTCATAATGAAAGGGAATACTAAAATTCTGTTTTCCTCGTCCAACTACATCCATGGACTGTCTGATTCTCTTCCCGAACTGCGGGTGTCATTGGAGCCCCCTCCAATCATTCATTTCACTTACCAAGTGTTTCAGCAGCTGATGGCATGAAATGCAGTGTTGTATTTTGTTTCAAAACGTATTTGATTGGCTTATTTTGACAATACAAGGCTTATTTTCATCTGCATTTTACACATCAAGACTTGGGCCCAGAGCAAGTGCTCCATAAATGATGGGTGGATGGGTGGAAGGAGAAACTTTAGGAAAGTTAAATGACTGCCCTGACTTACAGCTCATAAGTAATAGAGCTTGATCTTATTTTTTTTTTTATTCTTTCATGCTATTATTATGCAATTTTTTATTTAAAGAGTTAACTCAATTTGAGGCATGTTCATCATCTATACTACTCTGATCATGGGAGAGAACAGTCCTATTATTCCTTGGTCAGAGAGCACCTAAGTGCTTTGTTTACTTCTCAGAACCACATTTTAAGTACGTTGAATCTGTAGGCCCTCAATGGCTGACATGACAAAAGCCCTGGAAACTGTCTCCTACAACTTGTCAATGGCCTATGGATGTGAAATTTAGAAAAGGCCAAGGTACATGGCAGGAAGAGGTGTGGGGTAGTTTAGTGTTGCTCCTCAAGGTAGAATTATGCCCCAGAGTTTACAGGGACAAATTTTGACTTGATTGAAGAACTCTGTAATGTTTAGACCTGCTCAGCAATGTGCCAACATCGCCTGATGCGATATTGACTGAAACCATTCAAACATTGATTTGTGCATTAATTCATTCATTTGATAAATGTTTATTGACAACCTGCTACCTGCCAGATGCTGAGGTGTGTGCTGCATTTAAAGTGTAGATTCAGATCAACTCTTGTAGAGCTTAGGGTCTATTGAGAAACAGATAATAAATAAAAATCTAGAAACAATAATTATAATAAGTACTTTGAAGGAAACAAATGGAGTGATATGATTCAGAGTCACACCTGGGGTAGGGATGAGAAGATTATATCATGTGTCCTCACCACCGTGAGGAGGTGACATTGAACTTGAAACCTGAAAGATTAAAAAGGCCTACAATGAAGTTAAGAGGGGGAGAAGAGATCTGAAAGAAGTAGCATGTGCAAAGGCCCTGAGGCAGAAAGATAGTAGCATGAGTCTGAAAGAAAACCACTGTGGGACCTTAAGCCTAGTAAAGGAAAGCAACAAGGCATAAGTTTGAAAAAGTGACAAGGACCAGCTCATGTAAGACTGGGGATTGGGAAGACATTTGATTTGGATTTAATTCTAAGTGTGATGGGAAGCCACTGAAGAATTTTAAGCAAGGGAATGACATGACGAGTTTTAAATGTTAAAGGATTATTTTGGCTATTGGATAGAGAATAGATTTTATATTGAAAGAGAGAGTCCAGGAGGCTCTTGGAGTAAATCAGGAGTGAGATGATGGGGGCTGCGACTGGGAGGAGACTGTGGAGATGCACTTGTGATTGTTGGGAAATTCACCTGAGATGTTTCACATATTGGATGTAGGGAGTGACAGGCAGAGAGGAGTAATGGACAGAGAGGAGTTGGCGGTGATCGATGGTGCTGTTTACCATGTCACGAAGACTAGAAAGGAACAGAGTTGAGGAAAGAAATGTCTGGGTAACTATTTCCAGCAACTCTGAAATCTTCTGATAGACACCATTTATTCTAGAAGGAAATGATGTCATTTATTTAGAGAGTATTTAGAAACTTGGAAGACAGCATGTTTTCTGTAGTCGCATATGGGGACACTCCTGGAATTTTGTGGATGGGGCTCAGGGCTGCTGAAAGCCCTGTGTCCCACAGGACAGCCCTCACAGCAAAGAGATGTCCCATCTAGAATGCCAGTAACTTTTCCCCAGAAAAACATGGGTGGACGGAGTCTCTTTTAACTCCGAGGATCTAGGAAAATGCATTATTCACACTACCAGCCTTTCATACAGTTTAAAAAAAAATTATTTGAGTCAGGTATCTTCTCATGAGGAATTGAGTGAAAGTAGGTATAGGGAGGGGATGGAGATTTAGGTGGGAGATGGTGCACAAAGCAGGGAAAGGAAGGATAAATCTTGGGATGTTGGCGGTAGGAAGGGCTGGGCAGCTGGAGGACACTGGGGCCCATGAAAGGAGGGGAGGGAGTGGAAGAGCAAGTGAGAAGGTGTGAGATACAGGCTTTCCACTCTTCCGGTTCCTTGTGGCTGCACTGCGTGCTACCAGGTGCTTGCCTGGTACAGAGAAGCTTGCCTAGCTGTGACCCCAAACTCCATTCTCCGTTCCTTCTGCACACTTGAGGTTTTTCCTTCTCATCATTTGAGAAGTAAAGTAAATTCCTGCAGTAAATTTTTCCTTCAGATGATCGGCGAGATGCCACACACTTAGAACCTGATAAGTGCCGTACACCCGGGAAGAATAAGGAAAAGTGATAGGCCCTTAATAGCTAATGAAATCACTCTCTTAACTAGGGTGAATAATTGCCCTTTCTATCTCTCTATCTTAATAAAGATTCTTTTCTAATGATTTTCACATGTGATTTCATTTGGGCCTCCCACAATGCTCATAGACAGGGCATGTGTATTATTGCGTCCATTGTACAGATTTCGTACTGAGGTGCAGGGACCTAACTTGCCAAAATCAAGCAGTCTGTGAGGGACGAGCAGGCACCAGAACTTGGATGTAGGGCTTCTAGCCAGGTGTCCTCCCTGGAAGTGAGCCCCTGGGTTAATAATTTAGAAAGTGATTGAAGAAACTGTTTCAAAGTCAATGTATGTATGCCAAATGGTATACAAAAATTAGCTGCCCCACAGGTCTTTTATCAGCATGCAAGAAGGTCATAGGCACTCAGTATTTGCCTTGGCCCCGTAAGGTAAAAGCAAAATAAGAGAGTCCTTTTAGCACCTTGGGTTAAACAACTTGATTCTTGCTGGGTTCCCAGCACCTGAGTCCCCATTTTGGGGCACATTTCCTCCAGCTATTGCTGCAACAGCTGCAGGGTGGCTGTAAACACCCTGCCTGAGCCTTGATGGGTCAGGCCAGCTTTCCCATGGTAAGGCTGGATCATAGTGCTCTTCAAGGGCAGAGGGTGCCATTCATACCCTAAATACAAGACTGGTACCACCTGATGTTGTGCAGTGCCCACTGAGGGTGGTTACTGTTGATGAAAGATGGCATGAAGGAGGTCAAGCTGTTTCCCTTGTGATGTGCTCACTACCCTTTGTATACTCGCACACTCACACACGTGCACATGCATACACAGATCTGTGCATACCACCCATATATGCCTAGCACTCACTCAGTAGTGCCCAATTTCACTTCGGTATATCAGGCCCAAGGCTCTGTCTTTTTCAGCCCAAGCATCCTTTGAGACAAGGTAGCTTTTTCTGCACACTGAAGAAAGTTTCGCTCCCAGAGCAGGCTGCAGTGTAGGCGTGTCGCTCTGGTTAGACATGGCAGGCAGGAGAAGCAGAATGACAATTCTGAAGGAACCAAGAAAGCCCAAAGGGGAGACAAGGTGTAGAGTTAAATCAAGATTGGATTTTGTCATGAAAGGCAGAACTGGCAAAAGCATCATTACAAGGCATTAACCTTGTTACACACAGGCGAACAAGCAGAAGCTGGGATCCAGAAATAAATTACACGTAATAAACTAGACAGAATAGGCTGAGAGCAACATTAGCAGTTATGCTCCAAGGGGAGAGAAGGGCAAGCTACAAAACAGGCCCCCCAAAAGAAGAAGAATCATCTCTGGACACAGGGGGCCACCTGGACTCTCTCCCTGCCAACACACCTTTTTTTTTTCCTGCTTGGCTCCCTAGGTATTAACTGGACTTTTGTGAGGCAAGTTCTCTGGGGCCTTTTTTTCTTTTGTTTTCATTTGCTGCAATGAGCATAAGAAAGCCATTCAGAGACCTTCTTTTTTCCACTCATGGGGATATGTCCATTTCTGTGTGTTTCCAGCACAAAAGAATCCATTTCCATTCAGCCACCGCAGCCCTTAGGGGGTACAGTAAGGCCCAAGTCCACTCTTTCCTCTTTTCTCTCCAGGCTCACTATTGTAATTGGCTGTGCAATCCTGACTCTGGCCGGAGTCCTCAAGGGTGAGAGGAACAGGGACCTCCCCAGCTCCTGGTGCCTCCCAGCGAAAGGGGAGCTAGAGCTTAGCGCCAGGTCCAACCAGCTGTGACTCGCATTTCTTACACAGTGACTGGCTTCAGGTTGCAAGTACCAGAGCCGCTTCAACCATGACGGCGATTGTTAACTTAGTGAAAGGTTTCAGGGTTGGAAGTCTGTGCTCAGCCATGACCTCAAGAACCAAGGGCCTTTTATTGTTTCCCTGCACCAATCTTAGTGTGTTGATTTTCCTCTTCTAGCTTGACTGTCATGGAAACAAAGTGGCTGCCACCACTGCCACGTAGGCCCCACACAACTGATTTCAAAGTGGAGAGGTGAGGGAAGGGAAGGCACGGGCTCACCTTAAGAAAGGAGAAAATGTATTCTCAGAAAGGCCCTCATGTGGACTTCTTGTCTCGCTCTGGCCAGAACTGGGACACAAGACCACCCTTTGCTCCAAGGGGTGAGAAAACAAATATCTGGCAATGGGGAGTGGGATTGCCATTTGGTCTAGCTCAATCATGCTTTGCCCAGGCTTGGGTTTACTGCTGTCTGAACAAAATTATGGTTCTTATGGCAAACAAGAAGGTGGGATTACTGCCATGGGTATGGCATTTTTAAATAAGGTGATGATCAAAATGGAAAATAGACTTCGGGCCAAGGTGGAGGCGTAGGTAGACCCGCTTTGCCTCCTCATACAACCATAAGAAGGATCACAACTAAATTCAAAATGAAAAACAACCAGAACTGCCAGAAAATCAAACTGTATGGAAGTTCCCCAGCCAAGGGTAGTGGGGTTAGAATGTACCAAGTCCCCAGAGGGAGATGATGTCCAATTCACTCCGTTAGCCTCTTTGTGCTGCTCAAACATTTAATAGAAGTAATTGGTATAGGTGGCTGATATTAAGTTTGAAAAATTCTGGTTTTATTTTAAAGGAAGATGGGGTGTATGTGTGTTTGAGTGTGTGTGTCTTTTCATCTAAAGGTCATCAGCTTTTTCTTTTTCTGCTCCTAGTCATGAGGCATCTGAATGGTGATCTATTGTCCTGATTTCATAGATTTTTTTTTTCTTAACTTCAGTTGTAACAGAACTGGACCTCATCTTCCCCAAGTACACAAAAAGTATCTCTTAACAGGAACAACAACAAAAAAACCTTTAACCGGCTTTCAAAACATCTCCTTAAACTGAATTTACTATGGGATATTTTATACAAATAAGTCACTTTCTCCCTGGGTGATGACATCTTTTTCTTGCAAAGTGATCGTGGCATTGGAGGAAATCATTGCTAGCTTATCTCTTCCTCACAGTGCAACTTCAACAAAGAAATATAGGTGGCACTTTTCAAGTCTTCAGAAATCAATTTAGTCCATGGATCTATTCAGTGTAGATGTTAATGAAACTTGATGGGTTTAAAAAATAACAAATACTTAATATCAAATAAATTGGAAGACACAAACACTGTTCTCAATAATATAACGAAGTTAATGAGTCTTAGCCTCCCCCTGGGCCCCTCCCCTCCTGCCAAAACGAGGTGATTTGGGAATTGTGGTGATGCTTACTGAAGTTTGCCAGCGCTCTCATTGGCTAAAACGTAAATGTGTCTTTGAAACCCTCAATGCAGTTGGGAACTGAGCCCTGGCAGATAAAGTGTGCTATCACACTGTGTTTAGTGGCTGCAGACGGCAACGGTTCTTTCTAACTCCCTGTATCTTCCAGAGATTTGTGTAACAAACACAGTTCTCTGCGGGTGAAGGCAGGAAGCAGCAAAAAATGCTTCACGCCTTGAAACAAGAATGAAAGAGACATTTGGTCAGCGTTCTGCATGCTCTGGGTTCAAAGAGGGGCGTTATTTCATGATCAGGAGCAAGCATGTGATTCCATGTGTGCAAAGCCTCGAACTATTTAAATGCCTTCTGGGTGGGAGTTAGGCTTTCCGTTTCCTCTTCAAGAGCAGCAGCACCAGGTCCAGCCCCTGTGCTCAGTTCCTCTTTAGTTCTGTGGCTCCATCTTTCCTACCATCATGAGCGTATCTTTCTCTCTTGGCCTTCTGAATGAATTACCCTGTCTTTGGGCTTCACATTGCACCCTTCTTGTAAACCCAGAATCACTCTTTCTGCCATTCACACCCAATAGGATGATGGCCCCTCTCACATATCGGGGAAATGGCTTGTTTAACCTCGTGGAAACCAGTCCCCAGCTAAAACAAATTGCAGCAGGACCCTGCAAACAGCCAAGTGTAAGACTGTCTCCCTTCTAGTTCAGTAGTGGGCTCTCTTAGCAATAAAGTGGAACTTGGTTTCCTGTATCTGGGGGAGTGTTAAATGGCTGGCAATCAATACGTGTTAATACATAGTAAACAAATGGCTTTCCATGGGCTGGGCAAGCATGATGGTTTTGCAGATGAAAAGGATAAAAGATTATTCCTGGGATAAATGACATTTAACCATCTGAGAATTAATTACTGTTAAAATCTTTCTTTTTCTTTTATTTGTGAATTTGTGTGCATATTCAGAAAGACAACCAGCAACTTGAAAAAGTCCAACCAATCTCATCGTCCACCTTGATCCATTCTGACCTGACATCTGTTTATGGCACCGTGGTAATGAACAGAACCATTTTATTCCTGGGGACTGGAGATGGCCAGTTACTTAAGGTTGGTTTTCGTGCCTCCTTCAATGTTGATTTTAATAATGATCCAATTTGGGGCTTTTTAATTATTCTTTTATTGCTTCTGGGTTATGTATAACACCATACCAACTGTTTTATGAATTCTGCAGTGCCCCATCCAGAAATGGCTTGAAAGAAATTTCTGGAAATCCATATGTAATAATCTCCCTAGCTATGTCACCAAACATCAGCCTCCTTCTTTCCTGGCTCGTGCCATGGTAGTTCCCTTTCCCTACCCATAAGTTGCCTGAGGGAGGTAAACAGGGTCTTACCCCTGACTTACCTCCCTCCCTAAGACACTTAACCTTTCAGCTCTGTCTCCCTTATAGTGAAAATGGACAAAGCACCTGATTTCTCACAACTTCAAAGAAATCAGAGATTATAGGGCATGAACAGATGAAAACAAAAAACAAAAACCAAAACCACAAAACAGGTACTTCTTGACTCCGGCCCACTTGCCACCCACAGAGGAGGTTTGTTTTTTGCCCTTTGTACACACACCCACCCACCCACACACACATACATGCCACAGAAAGGTTAGAGACCTCATATCCTTTGTGACTTCCCTTGACTTTTACCTCTGAGGACTGCATTTCCCCACTGACTGGATGAAACTCGTCAAGTTGAGATACTTTATTCACTTAGGGGAGGGACTATGGAAAGGAGGAGAAAATAAACTGAGAAATACCCAATAACTTGCCTGAAATTATATAGCGGTTATCTTCTCGTGCCCTCAGCAAGCATTTATCGAACACCTCCCATGGTCTCCACCAGCTCCCATGGTTGGGAACTACACTATTTCACCCCTTCCTCTTCTGCAGATCTCCCATTCTGTCTTTTGCGCACTTCACACTCTAGCCAAACCTTTGCTTGCTCTGCTCTAAATGGGCTTGCACTGTACCCCTGTCCTGGATTGCTTTCTTTCTCTCTCTCTTTTTTTTAAAAGATTTTATTCATTATTTTCAGAGAGGAGGGCAGGGAGAGAGGAAAAAAAGGAGAGAAGCATCAATATATGGTTGCCTTTCACCTGCCTCCAGCTACGGACCTGGCTGGAGACCTGGCTTGCATCCTGGTTATGTGCCCTGGCTGAGAACTGAACCAGCAACTTTTGGGTTCCCAGGCCAGCGCCTATCCACTGAGCCATGCCAGCCAGGGCTCTCTCTTTTTTATCTGCTGTACCAAATGCTATGTCTATGTGCTTTGGCTTAGCTTAAACTCCACCTCATCTCTGAGGACTCCTCAGTCTGTGGTGATCCTGGTTTTTCCTCATCTCCTGAAATACTCACTATCTGTATCTTTTTATTTTTTTGGCTTATTACAAATGACTTGCTTTGATGCCTAACCTTTTCCCTTGTGTTTGCCTGGCCTTCTCAACTTGATTTTAAGCACCTTGAGAAGGGGGCCATGAATTCCCACAGGCTGATACAGTGCTGAGTGCCTGGTAGGCATTTGATTTCATCTGTTTTCTTTGGAGGAAACCCAGTAACATATGGGAAGGAGTTTGTTTGTGTACACATTCTTTTAAGATATACAATGATCATCTTTCCTGTTGTGTTAGCTTAATTTCCTCAGGAAAGGTAAACACCCATCAGTCATTCTACACAAGTTGCTCGGTGCCATGCAGTGACATCTATAGCTACACGAACCCGGTCAGGCTGATTGAATCCATTAACCCGGCAGAAGAAGGTCCCATCCATCCAAACCAGGCCTCCTCCCCAATTATCTCTGCAGATTTGGGATATTTTTGATGAGTGTTTTGACAAGAACACTCTTTCCCCCAACACTGAGCCAGCCAAACTGTCACATGGGAAATTGGAGGTGAAGGGCTATCAGTAGGTCCCCAGGGGAACCTGGTTCTCCCTGCCTGGCTTTCGCCCCACCCGTTCCTGTGCAGCTGGCCAGTTTTTAGAGATGTTGTGGCACCAGAGGTGTCAAGCCAAGCTGCAGCTTTAAGCTGCTGAGGAAGTAAGAGGTGGCTGAAGTCTCCCTTTCCTCGGCAGCTGGGAGGGGTATCCCTTCAAAATTTGCATCTGTGGCCTAGTTTGAGCAAAACGAAAGGTTGATTTGCTGTTTATTTTGTGGCTGCTAACATTTATGACAATGCTTCCTATGTTGTCCGTCACTCGGCATGCTCTAGCTAATTCAGTCCTGTCCGGAACTCTGTGAGGTGGATATAGTGTTCCCATTTTACAGATGAGGGAACTGAAACCCAGGACCGTTGGGGGATTTGCCCAAGGCCACGCATTGGCAGAGCAGGGATAGAGTAGGAACCTGGAGCAACTTCAGAGACCACCCTGAAATCCTTCATGCCTTTGTAACCTCTGCTTGGCAAGGTTAGCCGCTCCCTGAGAGCTCTCTGGGGGGAGTGGGAGGCATGTTGATCTTGGGGTCCCTGATGGGGGACCCCCAGTCCTGAGGTGGGTCCAAAGTTTTAGAGGCTGAGAGAAGAATCACAGCTTGAAAAGGCAGACCATCGGACCGAGGGAGTTCCTCGCTAGCCTGAAAACCTCCTGGGACGTAAGCCCTGCCCCCAGCTTCTGTCAGGAGGACATTACCAGGGATGAATGTGAGCTGATTTGACCCCTCCAATGCTTCTTAGAACAGCCCAGCAATTCCAAAGACTCCTCTATGTAGGTGTGTGCAAATTCTTGGATGCAGCCCCTGGGAGGCCCCAGAGTCCTGGAGACTTGGAGCTGTGTAGATGATGTGGAAGACACAGATAATCCCCAAATCCCTTTATTCAAAAACTTCAAGCTTCTGCCTTGCCAGGCTTGTCACCAGAACTGTTAGAAAAGCCGAACATTGATAGACACAAGTTTGGCTCCTCACGCCCCAGAGTGGAGCTACTAATGAGCAGCAAAAAACGAAACCCAACCCAAGGCAGATCAGCCGCATGTTTCCCATTGATCAAGAGTTGATGGCATTTTGACAGATGCTGGGCGCTGTGGTGTGTGGCTGGTTGGATGAGAGGCAGGAAACAGCAGCTGGGGGGCCAATTGCTGGTTTTCACCACCACACGAAAAATGCCGGCTTCTTAAATTTCTGAAAACCTGGTAGAGTTTTCATATAATTTGGTGCATTTAAAATATCAGGCTACTTAAGTAATTTTTTGACTGTAGAAGTGATTTATGCTCACCATGGCCAGTTCGGTTCAGTTGGTTGGGGCATCGGCCCGTACAACCAAAGGTCACATGTTGGATCCTTGGTCAGAGGGCATACGGGAGGCAGCCTTTCAATGTTTCTCTCTCACACTGATGCTCTTTCTTATCTCTGTCATTTCTCTCTGCCTTCCTCATTCTCTAAAATCAATAAACATACTTTTAAAAAATTTTAAGTGATATACGTATGCTCCTAGAAAAAGTTGCAAAGTAGAGCAGGGGATGAGGGGAAAGCAAAGAAAAAAAATACGCCCAGTTCTGTTATATTAGAGGGAACTGCTGTCAGCAGTTTAGAGTTAGGTTTTTTTTTTGTTGTTGTTTGGTTGGTTATTTTTTTTACATATTTGAGATCAGACTCTATCCAGTTTTGCATTCTTTCCCCCCCTTCAGTTAATGAAGGAAAATGCTTACATTATAGTCTTATGGGAAACCGCTTGTAAACAATATTTTAAAATAGCTGTATCATATTCTGCCTTGTGGAAACATTATTTTGAGCATAAGCCGAAATAGTGAATCACTTTTAAAAAGTCTTTAAAGACATGCACTTTTTCCAAGTAATCCAACACCACTTCCAAAGGTAAGATTTTACTCATGCTATGTGGAGAAATGAAAGACTTGACAACGTGCTAACACCTCAACTGCCCTCTTTGTCCTGCCTTTATTCCCAAGTCCCTATATAAGAGTTTAGAAAAATGGAAGGGCTTTAGAACTGAAAGGGTCCTTGGGGAGGATCTAATCTGCCCCCTTGTTTTATCAGCGTGCAGTCCTAATGGTTATAAGGCAGGGTATGTTCAGTCACCACCCCCAACTCCATTATTTCCCCATTTTACTTCCTTTCTGAACATGTTTGTGTTCTTTAATTTTTCAGTTGTCAGCATCTGCACTGAGATCAGCTCAGAAAGTGTGGTCACACTGAACTCAGGTTTTGGGAATTTATATCACATGTGTTGTGTAGCCAGGACACCAATAAGCATCCACAGTTATATAAACACATACCACATCTTTTTCCAGGTTGTGGTACAGTCTATCATGTGGTTTGGATTCCTTTGAGCTAACACATATAAAAATTGTCCTCATTTCAAGGGCAGAACTGGATATTTTGGGCTTTTTCCAGGTGGTAAAATAAGTAATAACAGAATATGCATGAAATTTGATATTTGAAACTTTATGCATGCCCATTAACCTTTCTCTTGAGCATGAAAGATAACAAGGCAGCCGGCGAGGAAGAACAATAGCTAACATTTCTGAGCTTTTACTATGTGCCAGGCATTAGAACCAGTGTCTGCTTGGATTAACTCGTTTAATCTCACAAGTCAATCCTATTACCATACCAACTTTATAAATGAAGAAAACCTGAGGTTCAGAGAAGTTAGGTGACTTGCTCAAGGGGATGTGAACTAAAGCAGCCTATCTCCTAACCAAACTACATTGATAATTAAAATGTAGTCTGTAGAGCTTGGTAGAATTGGTGGAGCTAGTTTTTATTTTTTATTTTATTTCTGATATTGGAATATCTGGGTCAATACCAAGATCCCATTAGTTGGGATTTTAATATATGTGGCTTCTGTGGTTCTAGCCTGTTCCTCTTTATGTGTTAAAATAAGAAAGAGTCCTTTTCTCTCAGGGTTTCAAGTAGTTCATAGGAGCCCTGATCATACTTTGGGCCCTCCTTTTCCTCAGTGGATTTCTTTAGAGCAAAAGAAGGAAATCATCTGTCTTTGAGTTGGTTCTGGGAATAGTGCCAGTGATAGGAGACTAGCGTTGGGTATCTTCAGTATGCCTAGTACTGAAGTAAGGTTCAGGGTGCCAGAAGCCATATCATGCCCTTTCCCCCTATCCAGCAGAAAAGCACAGCTGTCCTTAAAACCTTACTCCCATGAGTGGATTTAAGTTATTCAAACCATGGAGCAAAATTCAACCCCATCCCAGAAAGATTTTCCTGCCTTTTAACAGTAGACAAACTATGTAACCCCTGAGGAGCTGTTCTGGACTATGGTTTTTAATATTTCAAGTGAAATATGAGAAAACAAAAATAATAAAATCTTTTCTTTAATTATATTTTTAAATAAGATATTCCATAAGGACAAGCTTGATATATATTCATACATATGCGTTTGTGTGTATATATATAAATATATATTTTTTCAAATAAGGGAAAGGAGACTGTGGGGAAACCAGAACAGGACCTGGGGCTGGAAGAAGGGGTGGTGGGGATGGCTGAGCCAAGGCAATGGACCAAAAAGTAAAAGCAGCAATAAGTGTCAAAACTTGGACATGGGCTCCATGGTTGGCTGTTTAGAACATCTTATGAAGCTATTTCAAGTTCATCCGCCTGTCATTCATTTCAGTTTGTGCGTTCGCAGGGATTCCCCAGTTTAGAGCTATTAGACTCCCTTGTAATCTACAAGTCTAGCACTTGTGATTCAGGCTGTGTGCTTCTCTTATTAGTTATAGTAAAATAAGTATAATAGATTGGACACAAGAGATGAATTTGCCTTAATCTTTGTATTTCATCTTTATTATACCTAGCTACAGGAGGACATTAAAAGCTTTGGGAAAATTACCGTGTATGTGTGTGTGTGTGTGTGTGTGTGTGTGTGTGTGTGTGTTTATGGGGGAAAAAAATTGGCCTGTTTGTCCTTCAACTAGTTAGCCCTCCAGAGTGAGGCATACAGAAACAAATTTGGCATGTTAGAGCTTTTTGAACACCCACGACTTTTCCATCTCATGGTAACATTAAAGAAAATAAGAAATAGCCTTTTGTTTGATTCCTCCCCCTTGATTTTCCTCACCATGCTATCCCTCCCAGTAGTACCAGACTTGTGATGCAATTAACAAACTGCGTGGTGTGGGAGTCTCACACACAATATACTTTAGGGCTATAACTTTTTTTAAAAAATATATATGACAAAAATCCCCAAACTAGTTAATAACCTACTATGAGGCTTGAGGAAGATGTCAATAGAAACAATATGTTGACGTAAACTGGAATTCTTCATCAGGAAAAATTTGTTTTTATTTTCAATAGATTTCAGCTAGGAAAATTTGAAGACCCTTATAAAATCTTCAATGCTAATAGAGACATTTTCCCTTTAATAAATATTTATTGGGCACCTTTTATGAGCCAGGCATTGTTCTGGGTGCTGGGGATACAAAAGTAAACAAAACAATGTCTCTTCTTTCGTGGTAGGAAGAAAGAGACAGAAAGCAAGCAAATGGATTAATCAATGATAGAATCATTTTAGATAGTGGGAAGTGCTATGAAAAAAACACGGATGGTTGGAGGGTGATAGTGGGGTATAATAGAAGCTTCTCAGAGGAAGTGATACTTGAGACTTGAAGGATGAGGGGGTATATCAGAATATACATAGCTCAGGTTGACTTCAAATTAGATCTATATCAAGGGCATACCTTGCAAACAATGGATAAAATTTCACATCATGCCCAAGGAGGGTATGTGAATTGGCTGAGGTTTCTCTTATGCAAAATTCAACCCATTTTGACTTTTTGTGACTTACCATTACTTCCTGCTGCACTTCACTGATTTCTTTTTCCAAGGCTGCCTAGTTGAACGGAGCTGAGGAAGGAACATTTCCCTTGTTTCAGTCTTACTGGCTTTCTTTTCAGTGTTGATGTTGATGTGAATTTTGTGGTTGGAAGATCTAAGTGTCCACTGGGGCCCCTGAGCTGGGCTGTGGGGATGGGGACAGGTGAGATGAACATGCTGCTAATAGAAATCTGAAGGAGGCAGGTAGCCATTTCTTTTTTGTCCTATAGTCATCCGAGGAAGGTGAGGACCACTGAAGCAGAGACCCCAGTGCCTCCATGTAGCATGTTTGGGTCCCTTGTAATGAAAATGAAAACTTGTTGTTCTACTCTCAGCATTCTGGAGATCATTTTCTGTAAAATCTAAGCAAGAAGAAAAATAATTCAACCAACTCTTCCTCAAATACTTTTTAAGTTTAAATTGTATATATTTATTTTTTGAGCCAATACATTGATATTGCTCAAAATGCAAAAGAACCAAATGAACAGCACATGTTTCTACCCTCTGTAATACTGGTTTCTTGGGTATCTTTCCAAAGGTATTTTATATATGCCTGCAAGGAAGAGGGGAAAGATAGTTTTCTCCCCCTCCCACTTTTTAAAAAAGACTTTATTTATTATTTTTAGAGAGAGGGGAAGGGGGAGAGGCAGAGAAGGAGAGAAGCATCAATGTATGGTTGCCTTTCACCTCCATTTACGGACCTGGCTGGAGACCTGGCTTGCAATCTGGTTATGTGCCCTGGCTGGGAATTGAACCAGCGACCTTTGGGTTCACAGGCCGGTGCCTTATCCACTGTGCCACCAGCCAGGGCCTTTTCTCCCTTTTATTAAATATGGAAAACATATATGTATATATAGTAATGCATATATACATAAAACATGTATATGCAAATATATACATGTTAAACATAAAATAAAAAACTTTCTAATTATTTTTATGACTAAACAGAATTCTGTTTTTTGTCCTACGTTTACTTGTTTCCTATGGTTGGACAATTAGGTTGTTTTAGTCCTTTTTGGATAACTCATCTTATGATGGGTATCCATGTACATATCTGATTTCACATACATACAAGGAACTGCTGGGTCTAAGGGTACATGTTTTGTAGTTTTGGTAGATAGTGCCATGTTACCTTCCAAAGAGTCTCACTCCCCACATCCATGAGACCTAGCAGTTGAACCTCAGCATCTATGGTGATCAGGATAAGCTTCAGCATAGGTCACTCAAATAGTTTGTTCCGGAAACTAGCTGATAAACCCCAGCATATAGCGCACTTTGGTAATTTTTTTTAAATGCAAGAAAGAAAGACTTCCCTGCTATAATTCAGAGTTCTAAAGAGATCACCGGTGCCTCATCTCTAGTGTAACAATCAAATAAATCAAAATTGCCCCAAACTAGTTCTTTTTAGCTTCTACATGTCTCTGTCAGCCATGCTCTCTGACTAAAATAAGCCCCAATAATAACTGCAGTGCAGCTCTTAACTCACTTAAAGTGGACAAGGAGAGGTTTTTATTTTTTTAACTTTATTGTTATTATTGACACTATTATTTGTCAAATGCCCCCATTTTCCCCACTTTGCCCACCTCCACCCGGCCCTTGCCTCCCCTTTTCTCTGACCATCACCACTCTGTTGTCTGTGCCTATGGGTTATGCATATATGTTCATTGGTTAATTCCTTCCCCTTCCTCCATGCAGGCTCCCACCCCCTTAGTCAGCTTCCTTCATGTATCCATGTTTGTTCTCTAGTTTGTTCATCAGTTTATTTTGCTCATTAGATTCCACACGTGAGGTGGTTTTTTTGTAAGTGTTTTTATTGATTTGTAACTGACATACAGCATTATGTTAGTTTCAGATGTACTATCTAATGACTTGGTATTTGTATATATTGTGGCATGACCACCGCAGTAAGTTTTAGTTGAAATCAGTTATCATGCACAGATACACATTTTTTTCTTGTGATGAGAACTTTTCAGATTCATTCATTAAGCAACTTGAAAATATATAATACAGTATTACTAACTATAGTCAGCATACTGTAAATTGATTTTTTGTCTTGATATTTATTTATTTATTTTATACATTTTATTTATTTCGCTATTATAGTTGTACCAGTTTTTCCCCCTTTGCTCCCCTCCACCCAGTACTCCATTCCCTCCAGCAACGCCCCACTTAGTTCATGTCCGTGAGCCATGCATATAAGTTCTTTGGCTTCTTTATTTCCTCTCTTAGCATCCCCCCTATTCTTCTTTACATCCCCCTGTCTATCCTGTAACCACCAATGTGTACTTTTACCCCCTTTTACATCCAGCCAATTCATGATTTACTTATTGCCTTCTGTCAGCTTCTCAAATCATATTAATACAGTTTTCTTTTCATTATTCCAAAATGCCTACATTCATTTGTTTAAAGAATTACTCTTTTAAATAATATGAATTGCAATATTACCAAACACATGCAAAAACACATTTTACACATATTTAAAGTACATACTGGATTTGGAAGAGTTAATAAAAAAATTTTAAGTATGCCAATAGCTTACATAATTATTACATGTTAAATGATAGTATTTTAGATGTATTATGGCAAGGTTAAGCAGTTTTTTCTTCTTTATTACTTATTTTACTCTGGATGCTGTTTTTGTGACATATATCACAGAAATGGTGTATTGCAGAACTTACTTTTATGCACTAGATAAACTGTCTAGTGCTAGTTATGAACTGTCCTAGAGACAGTGCCCAACCCATAGTAAAAAATGAATTTGGTTTTTGAGTCAGATCCTCCCCCCTGCATTAATACAACTCAACTTTATTTTAAGTTACTGGAACTACAACTTATTCTTTTTGGAGTTTTCCATCTTAAATAGTAGATTTATTTATTTATTTATTTATTTATTTATTTATTGACTTAGGCTATGCACAGGTCTTACTTCTTTCAATACCCTCTGTTTTTTCTCTACATGTGTTTTACAAGTTGAAGTCTTCAGAAATACTGGCACTTGCAGTGCTCAGCTGGTCCCCAGAGTAGAAATGGTTATGTCTACTAAGTTGAGGTAAAAAATAAAAATCCCTAGGATTTAAATAATTTTGTAGAATAGTATTCTAGCTATTTTTTGAACTTGTGGTTGACTTCCTACGTGGTCCTAAACTAACCCCTGAACTATTTAAGAGTCTGTCGAGGTAGAGATTAGGTAAGTTCACATTTCAATAATTAAGTTTACTATAGCATTAATTTCTTTTCCCAAGTATCCCTAGTTTGGAGGCCTTCATAACTGGAAATATTATTTCCACAATTTAGTTGAAAGGAATCTCATCTAATTTATTATTCATCTCATGCTAATATGAGAATATGTATTGTCTATGTACACGAATTATGTAGTTTAGTAGTTTGCAACTCCTATCCAAATTGGTCTTTGTTCTCAGCATCTTTTCTAGTCTAAAGATTGACTGATTTCACAACACACCCATGACCACTTGGTTGCTATTTAAAACATAAATTGCTAACAAAATCTATATATTACACCCCGACAAATAAGCACATATTTTATAACAGTGAATAAGAAAGATAGCATGCCTTCTATGTAATATACATCCACATTTTCTTACTTTTTTCTTCTTCCTTAACTGCATTCGATTTTTCTGAGTTATTGCAAGTAATCTGATTTTCCCATATTGTGAAATGATTCCAATCTAAGAAAACTTACCCTGCAGTAATGCAGATACAAGTATATACAAAATTGTACCTTACTTAGTAAGTAAAATCTATTTATAACAAGATCACTTTAAAGTATTCATAAGTTAAAGTTGGTTCCTATCCATTCAGCTGCCTTATGTCTTTTGATTGGTGCATTTAATCCATTTACCTTTATACCTGTGTTTCTGTCTGTCTCTCTGTTTCTTCATCTTCTTAGATCAGACCCTTTAGCATCTCTTGCAATGCTGGTGTGGTGGAGATGTATTCTTTTAGACTTCTTTTGTCTGGGAAGCTCCTTATTTCACCTTCCATTTTGATTGAGATCCTTGCTGGGTAGACTATTCTTTGTGGCAGGCCTTTGTTTTTCATTGCTTGCAATATTTTTTGCCATTCCCTTCTGGCTTGTTGTGTTTCTGTGGAGGAATCAACTGATAACCTTATGGGAGCCCCCTTGTATGTTATTAGCTGATTCTCTCTTGCTGCTTTTAGGATTCTCTCCTTGTCTTTGAAATTTGCCATTTTAATGATGATGTGTCTTGGAGTGGGCCTGTTTGGGTTCATCTTCCTTGGGACCCTTTGTGCTTCCTGAGTTTGCAGGACATTTTCTCTCCTCAAGTTAGGGAAGTTTTCTGTCATTACTTTTTCAAAGTGGTTTTCTATCCCTTGCTCCTCCTCTTCTCCTTCTGGTATCCCTATGATATGGATATTATTCCATTTCATGTTGTCCTACAGCTCTCTTAAAACTTCTTCATTCTTTTTCAGTCTTTTCATTTTGTTACACTGCCTGGGAATTTTTTTCTACATTGGTCTCCTGCTTGATGATCCGATCCTCTGCTTTCTCTAGCCTGCTTTTGATTCCTTCTACTGTGTTCTTCAATTCAGAAATGGCTCTTATTGATGGTGTCTATGTCCTTTTTAATGCTGGTGTAGTTCTCAGTAAGTTCTTTGTAGCTTCCCTGGAGTTCTTTGTAGTTCCCCTGGAGTTGTTTGTAGTTTTCTTTGAACTCATTGAGCTCATTGAGCTTCTCTATCATCATTATTTTGAATTCCATGTCTGATAGGGTGCTTGCCTCTATTTCATTTTGCACTCTTCCTGGGGATTCCTCCTTTGCATTTGCTGGTAGTTTATTTCTTTGTCTCCCCATTTTAGGTGACTTGCTTGTTTCTGCTCCTTAGATTGGTCTGCTTTGACTTACTGTCTTAGTGGTGTGACCTTCTGTGGTGTCGAGGTGCATTTTTTTTTTCTTCCTGGATCTGTGCTTGGTGATGTCAGCTTGTGTCCCAGTCTGGGCCTAGTCAGACAGTTGGAGACTATCAGAGATCCTTTGTCCTGTCTCCTTTAGTTGTTAATCCAATCCACCTGTGAGCAGTGGTCAGTTTTAGGCCTTCAGTCACGGTGTGATGAAACGGCTCTTCTGTCTGTGATAATAAGACTTCTCTCCAGTTGGTGTTCTGTTGGTTATTCTGGATGATTTCTCCCCAATTAATCTGTAATTCCAGTTTGGTGTTGGGAGGAGATTGGTGTATCTCCACTTGCTCCTCCGCCGTCTTGGTTCCTTTTCAAATGGTTTTTATTTACTTTTTATCTTAAAGCAAATTCCAGATGCTATGTCATTTCACCCCTCATTTCATTATGCATCTCTAAAAATCACTGTGATCATTTTCCTAAATAACCATAATGCTATTATTGCAACTAAACAAAATTCTTGGTAATTATTTAGCCTTATCCAACATTGAGCCCATGTAACTGAATTTTCTTGATTAGTTCAAAAACGCCTTTTAAAAATTGTTCTTATTCTCATTGGTATCCAAACACAGTTCTCAAATCACATTTGGTCATTCTGTTTCTCTCATTCTGGAGTGGCCTCCTCCTCCTCCTCACTGCCACTGACTTTTTGAAGAAGTCCCTCTTGTTCACCACCACATATTGAATGAAGAAACAGCCTGTTGCCTATGAGCGTCTCACTTTGTGGCAGTGCCCGTTTGCTTTCTTGTGGTATCCTCCCACTTGTTCCTGTATTCCTTCTAATAAGCACTATAGGCTTAATTAATATTCTGGGCAAGAATACTTTTAGGTGGTTCTGCCCAATTATGCTTTCAATATGAGGAAATCTGGGTAGCAGCCTTTCTTCTCTTAAGTCTCACTTGAGAATATTTCTGTCGGTCTTCTTCATATTGGCCTCTGTTTCTTCTCTGTATTACCATTTTCCAGGACTGGATCAACTCTTTGAATCAGAGCTTATAAAGAATATGAATTTGTTGACCTAAGAAACATCCAAAGCTGTAGAGAATTTTTATGAGTTTATTTGAGCTAAGCCGACAACAATTGCTGGGAAGCAAAATCTCAACAAATTGAGGAAATGCTTCTGAGAAGGATAGTTTTGCAGCTTATTTTATACATTAGAATTAAAGAAGGATGTATAGAGGGGTTACATGAAATTCATTGGTGGTAAGTTAAGAGGGCAGGAGAGAGCAAAGTGGGAAAATCTCTGGGTTGGATAACAAGGAGATGGAGAGACACATACTTTTTTACATTGGTGGGTACAAGGTAGGTGATAAGTAATTAACATTTACAGCACACAGAGATGGTATTTGGGGAACAAAATAACAAGGAGGGGTTCTGTGGTCTGCTCTCCTGGTGCTGGCAGTTGCTCCCTGAGGGATCTAAAAGAAGAAATTATTCTGTCAAATGTATGTTATCTTAGATCCAAAAAGATAGTGGACAGATTCACTTAAGGTAAATACAGACCTTTGTCAAGGAAGCTACAGGCCTAGGACGTGACCACCCGCCGTAACTCCCTTTTAGTTAGGAAGTTTTAATTTCAGAACATCCTATGTGCTTACTTTAGGTCTCTGAGTTTGCAAGACCACCATGTTGGCCTCCCCTGAACTTGTCAGGTTTACAACATGGCCTACTTTCCTTTAAGTTCTCTCAAAAGCACATACATCCTATTTTGACTGGCATGGCACAGTGGATTGACTGCGACCTGTGAACAGAAAGGTCATGAGTTCAGTTCCCAGTCAAAGCACATGCCTGGGTTGTGGGCCAGGTCGCCGCTTTGGGGCCTGCGAGAGGCAACCAATCAATCCTGCTCTCCCTTGCTTTCTCCTTCACTTCCCCTCACTCTAAAAGTAGATAAATAAAACCTTTAAAAAACCCACATGCACCTGTTTCCTTTATTTATTTTTTTAAAGACACCATTTATTTATTTATTTTTTTAAAAAGATTTTATTTATTATTTTTCTGAGAGCAGGAAAGGGAGAGAGGCAGAGATGGGGAGAGACATCAATGTATGGTTGCCTTTCACCTACCTCCAGCCATGGATCTGGCTGGAGACCTGACTTGCAACCTGGTTATGTTGCCCTGGCTGGGAATCGAACCAGTGACCTTTGGGTTCTCAGGCCAGCACCTTTTCTACTGTGTCACCAGCCAGGGATTAGGTTATCAATTTTTTTTTTATTAAAATATTTTATTTATTCTCTTTAGAGGGAGGGGAAGAGAGAGAGACAGAGAGGGAGAGAGACATCTATGTATGGTTGTCCTTCACTTGCCTCCAGCCACAGACCTGAGGGTATCAATTTTTAAAGGCTAGTTAGTAAGTCCTTGATAATAATACAGAATGTCTCCTTTTGGTAAGGTTGGTTCATGTGTCTCTTTATCTACACATTGATGCATAAGGCATCCAGTAACTCATGATGAGAAAGGCCATGCTTATCAATAGGAGTAGATCTGAGGTTGTGGAGCTCTGCAGGGAGAGCTTTGGGCCAAGGGAAATGAAATCCCCTGAAAATGTAGCTGCTTGAGTTTTAATTGTACCATTTGTGTATTTCACCATTCCAGAGAGCTGGGGGTGATAAACACAATGAAAGTGTTGTAGAATAGGCCAAATATTACATACAGATGGCATTATTTGCCCAGTGAAATGAGTCTCTCAGTCACTGCAACCCAGAGGGAATTCCCTAATTGGGAATTATTTTTCCAACAATAATTTCCCTACCATTAAGGATGTTACTCTCCTGCAACGGAATGTCTCAACCCAGTGAGAAAACATACAAATTATAACTAACACACAGTTGTGTCCTTGAGATGGTGGCATTTTCATATAATCCAACTGCCATACTTCAAGTGGACCTAAAGGGAGTGGGAACTGTCCTTGGGACCTGTGGCTGTATTTTGGATAGATAGAACATCTGCTGTAGACTTCATGAGCCACATAGAAGGGTTCCAATAATAACATTTACTCCCTAAAATCATCTCAGGATGCCATCGTGTCAGCTCATGTAACATGGTGAAGTATATGTAATTAACCCCCTATTATAGGTAAGATTGAACTCTGATTGGGTCCAAACTATATCTGTCTGAGTCAAAGGCTCCTCCCTTTTTGTTGCTATATCTCCTTTTCTTCTTCTGCAGTTATCTGTTGGAACTATAAAAGACAGTCTTTTATTGATATAACAGGAAGAAGAAGCATTCTTCGGTCTGGATAATTTGGTTCCTTATGGCTGCTTGATGCTGCAGCATCAGCTAAATTATTTCCTTTGCTTCCATGGTGGCAGCATTAGAATGTCCTGGAGCTTTGATAATTGCCAGTTGTTTCAGTTGCTGGATGGCATCTAATAATTCTGCAACCTGTTTTCTATTCTTTATGGGCTGCCCTGAGGAAGTTAAGAAGCCTCACTGCTTCCACAACATCTGGAAGTTGTGAGCTACACCAAAAACATAGCTACTATCAGTATAAATATTGGCTATTTGATCTTTGGCCAATTGACAAACTCAAGTTAGAGCAAATAATTCAGCTAGTTGGGCAGATCTAATTCAGGTAAGTAGGAAGCTTCAATTATGTCCACCATGGAAGTCATTGCATATCCTTGTTCATCTTTCAGATAACATTCATCTATAAACTAGATTAAGTCAGCATTATCCATAGGAGATTCCTGTAAACCATTGCTAAGAACAAAAAGGTGGTCAGTAACCAAAACACAACTGTGGGTGTATTAATCCTTCGAAAATGGTAGCAGAGTTGACGAGTTAAGACTGTTACATCCAGTTCAAGTCCTATCAGGTGTAGCAAACAAGAGTTCATGAGAAGCCAGTTGGCTGACGGAAGTGTTGAGTGTGATGGGAGTTCAGTGGAGACTCAACAGAATGAGGAAGTAAAGGAGAGCCCATAGCTATTTCTTCTGTTTGCCCAGCATGGCCGTAGCAGAGTGGGCCTCCTGCAGGGATGGAGCCCTTTGGCTTCTGAGTCTAGTTGCTGACTGGAATATCCCATAGGTTTGTGATGATCTCCCTGTTTCTAAGTTATAACTCCAAAAATGTTTTCTTTATTTGTGTGTATAAAAAGGAAAATAATTTACTCATATAATTATGGTGTCCCAGAGTGAGAACTTTAGATAATAATACTTCCTCTAGAGTTTCTTCAGCTTGTTTCACTTCAGGGTTCAATAAAGTTGGATCAGCTCCATCTGATTTTAATAAGACATATAGAGGCTGAGCTATTGATGAAAAACTTGGAGCCCCATTGTGACAGTATTCAGCCAGACCCAGGAACCCTCTAAGCCATTTTAGTTTTTGTTTGTTTATAGAAGAGGAAAGAATATTGTTCCTCTAAGTCTTTTGGGTTCATTAGTAGCCCATATTTAGATATTAGACGACCAAGGTACTTTACCTGGAGTAAAACCGAGTTGAAACTTATCTTTTGAGATCCGATATCCCTTTATGGCTAGCTGCTGTAATTGGTATATTGTGTCCTCTTGATAGTCTGATATGTCCTAGACCATAAAGGTAAAATCATCCATATACTGGGTGAGAATGGAATCTCTGGGAAATTCAGCATCATTTACATCAGCTTTTAGTATCTGAGAGGAATAGGTGGGGCTCCCTGTATATCCCTGGGGCATGACTGTCCAAGTAAACTCACACTCTTCCCAGGTAAAAGCAACAATTGTGTTTTGCTTGCTGACCACTGTTTTATTCCTAGGCATGGTTTACAGGAAACTCCTATTGATAATGCTGACTTAATTTGGTTTACAGATGGATCACTTCTAAAAGATGAACAGAGACATTACTGAGCTATCTTTGTGTTTTTTAAGAGGAATGCTGAAAAAGGCCCTACGTAAACCTATCACTGAAAAATATTGTCAGCCTGTAGGAATAACTGATAATAGGGTATGTGATTTTGGGACCACAGGATGTCTTTATTTGAAGCTCCAAGATCCTGTCAAATCTCCATTCTTTCCCATTGGACCTCTTTACTGGAAGAATAGGAGAATTATAGGGGCATTAAAAGTCCCCTTTTAAAGTAATGCTGTATAATGGGCTTCATTCCATTAGGTATTAAAAGGGCATTGGTGAATATTAGGTAGAGGCAAAGTATTGTCAATGGTTATTTCAATAGGAGTGGCTGACTTAGTCTTGCCAACGTCTGTACTGGAAAAGGCCCAGAGTTGCACTGGAATGTCCTATAACAAAGCTTCAGTCCATTTTAAGATTTGTTTTCTCTTGTGGAGTTTCTTTTTAAATCATTATTTTCCCAATTGGTTTCATGTCTTAATTATTTAGTTTTAATCACATTTCACATTTCTGAGAAAAGGATAGGTAGGTATCATTAGCTTTAAGAGAGTCTTACTCTCTCAGGTGAACTTGGGCAGATTTGACTCGTAACAATATATGATGCCGAGAAATGTTCCCTTGCTGAGGGCTCACAAACATTGGTTGGTGAGATATCCCTACCATTTGTACAGCCGCTTAGTCCGATGGAGGGGGCAACTTAATTGGGTAAGTTAACAACAGATAAAGTAGCCTGGATAAGGGCCTTCATAGGTTCCCCTTTTATGGTAATTTTATGTTCTCTGAAAGGACTAGTAAGGAGGAGGGGAAATGCCCTCTCCTGGTCCTCAGAGCAGTTCTGTGCTCACTACTGTTTCTTTTCTTTTTCTAAATCCCATTTCAGTCTCCTCAGTTCTTAAATGACCTGGCTTTCTACAACAAAATCAAACTCCTCTACAGTAGTGCCCCAACAAACCTTATTTATAATTCTGTTGCTTTGTTTCCCAGAAACCAGTAGGTATATTGATTGGGATAGGTCCAAATAGATAGGATAATATCTTCTAATAGTTAAGTTACTTTGCAAAACCATCAGGGGCCTGGAGAGGGTTGGGGAAATCTTTAGTTAGAATCCTTAACTCTGCCCCAGTGCAGGAAGAGTAGATTATGCCTGGTGACCCTTGTCCTGAGAGTGGTTTTTCTCTAAAGGAAGCGCCCCTAATTTCCAGTGTGTCTAGTTTTTTGTTTTTGTTTTTGTTTTAAGTCTATCCTTCTGGTTTTCTATTCTGAGTGTTGCCTAGGACAGAGGGAGCTATGGTGCAGGACATTTAGAAGAGAGAGAAATGGGAGGAGGAAAGGAAAGGAAGTCCGGAACACAAAGTAAAGGGTATAGCGGGTCAGTTGGAGAGGGGAAAAAGCCAGGTGTTGTCATTGGGAGGCTTTGGAAGCTGTCTTATTTCAGAAATTGTCTCCGTAATTTTCTTAACTTCCTGGAAAGAAGGAAGTTTTTCTGCGCTGTTTGAGGCTTTGGAAGATTGAGGTAAAAGCCTCTTTCATTCAACTTGATTTTACAGCCAGCGTTTTTGTCTGTTGTGCATGCAAAAATTAATTTAGGTGTCAAAAGAGCTCCATTTTGGCTATCTTAAGTTAATATCACTTCTAGTTGAATCTTCTCATTTCTGTAAACACTTGCAAGTGAAGGCTTCCTACAGGTTGTCCATTTGCAGGAGTATTAATAGGGGCTGTCAGCCTTGCGGGGTGAGGGTGGGGGCTTGTCAGCCTTGGAGGCACAATTTCCTATGTTAATTTAGTTTTATTTTGAGATCTGCAGAGTTTGAACAAATTTCTAGGGATTTTGGGTGGTGGATTAAGTGTGTTGCTTATGGGTTGAGCTCCAAGGGGATGTCACCTCCCAAGTCGCACCAACCCTCTGACATCTCTCCCAGGTGTTAATATAACCATGAGTACAAGGTAAACAGCCTTGGTGTGTGGAAACTGGAATGAATCAACGATTTCATAACAGCTGAGTGAGAATGCCCTGTGGGGGCCCTGCCCTTTTTGAGGGGTATTCTTTGACACCTCTGTGCTGATTGTTAGTCACGGGAGAATATCCAAATTTCAAGCTGGAGGGAGGAAACGCCCCTTATCTTCAGAGCTGCATGATTTCAGATTCTCATTTAGCCAGCAAAGTATTTTGTCCATACTCACAGTAAGTAGTTCCAATTGAAAAGCCCCAATTTAAAACCACCCACCCATGTTTTTCCTCCTGTCCCTGAGTTATCTCAACCCTTGACCTTTAGTGCCACCTCAAGGATTTTTTTTTTAAAGAACAGCTCAAAGGCAGGGCCTCCTCCTACCTTAAAACAGGGAGTTCTGGAATTCCAAGAAAACTTACCAGTTTATCCCAATGCAAATCGAGGAGCTGGTGGGGTACAATGAGCCCCTGCTGGTACCTAGCACTGGGTCTGGGTCTGCAAGGTGGTCCTGGGTGGGCTTCTTTGGGATCATGCTGACTGTGTCAAGTACATGTCGACAATAAGAAATGTCCAAACCTGTAGAGAATTTTTATTCAGTTTGAGTCAAAATGATGACAATTGCTTGCCGGGAGGCAGAAATCTCAACAAATTGAGAAAATGCTGCAGAGAATGGCAGTTTTGCAGTTGATTTTATACATTAAAATCAAAGGAGATGTAAGGAAGGTTACATGAATTCCATTCAGGGTAGAATAGGGGGTGAGAAAAAGCCAAGCGTGGGTGGGGGATCTCTGGGGTTGGATAAGAAGGCAAAATAGAGTAACACGTACTTCTTTTACATTGGTGGGTATGGCACCTAGAGATGGAATTTGGGGAACAAGAGAACAGTGAGGCTTTCTATGGTCTCATGCTCTGGTGCCTGTGGTTATGCCCTGAGGGGTCTGGAAAATGATATTACTCTGACATTTCAAGTATGTCATCTTAGGTGCAAAAAGACAATAGACAGGCTCACTCATGATAAAGGATGACTTTTGTCAAGGAAGCTACAGGCATGACTACCCCACCATGACGCTCTTTCAGTTAGGAATTTTTATGTTCCTATGTGGTTACTTTCAGTCTCTGAGTTTGTAGGGCCTGCCACACGGGCCTCCCTTGAGTTTGTTGGGTTTACCATATGGCCCCTTTTTATCCACAAATTAGAGATGGGAAGACAAGGAGCTGGCAAGTCCACACTTGCTTGGTGCTTGCCCTGTGTCTCCCTTCATTCTGTTTTCTGCAGACCAGAATCCCGGAGAGAATCCCATGATGATGGAAACATTATGCTCTGTCGGCACTCGCAATGTGGTGGCCACCAGCCATCTGTGGCAAGCAAGCACTTGCAATGTGGCCAGTGAGGCAGAGGACCTGAATTTTTAATTAAAACTTAACTAGCTGTATGTGGCTAGTGGCTACCATACTGAATGGTGCAGCTATAGATAGAGTCATTTAAAAATGAACTGAGGCACGATCTGTTCTATTTCCCTTGGGACTTAAATATTTCTGTTCCATTTGTCCAGAGCTGCTACTGAATTTAGTGAGTGGTTGGCTCCCAGTGAGCTTCTTGCTCTGGGCTTGCCATGGAGAAATGATGGAAGGAAATCAGCATTGCAGGACCAAGCCAGACTCGGGGAGCAGGGGCAGGTGCAGGAAGATGCTTCATGTGCCAGATCGATAAGGAGATTTTGATTAAATAACAGTATGTAATTGCCCTCCGAATGTGTGGGTACAGACATATTATGGATCAGTAGATGCACAGATGTTGATCTTGTCTGAAAAGAACCCAGGTGCTGATTTTTTCTTTTCAAATCATGTGTCCAGTGTAACTACTCTCCACAGTGTTAGGGATACATTAGATCTGGACATGTTCAAACTGACAAAATATTGAACACCTTCCGTTTGGGAGGTGTTGTATTAAACAAAGAGCTAGGTACAAAGATGATTAAGGCATGGTTCCTACCAAAAGGAACTTGCAATCAAGTAGTAGATTATTATCAATCAAACACGTGCTAAGCATTTTCATAATTTTTGTTTGATTCTTACAACAGCTGTGTTTAAGGAAGGCATTCTTAGACTCATTTTAGACACGATGAGATTGAGACGTAGGGAGGATAAGTGACTAGTTCAGAGCAGCACAACCACTTAAAGGCCAGAGCCGGGGTGCACACCTGAGCTCAAGCTCCCGTTGCATTTCTCCAGGATTATGGTGATAGTCTCCTGATGAGTCTTCTGCCTGTGCTTCAAACCCTGCTCTCACCATGCCACTCCTCTGCTCAAAGCCCTATGAACACTCCTTTTTTCACACCTGGAGCATGAGGCAAACTCTCTACACAAGCCTGCAAGAATCTGTGTTCTTCACCCTGTTATCTTGCTGCCCACTCTCCTCTGCCTCATCTGTTCTATTCAAATCCTACTGGACTCCTCTCATTCGAGGGTTCCTCTATGAAAAGCACACTTTGTCCAGATATCTGAATGTCATCATCCACTCAGGTCTCTAAATAGGTGTCACCTTCTCACTGAGACCACCTCTGAAAATGCATTCTCCATCTTCTTACCCCACTTAATTTTAACTTTTATGACCTTCTGTATATTTTATGTCACTTACTTTTAAAAAAAGATTTTATTTATTGTTTTTAGAGAGAGGGGAAGGGAAGGAGGAAGAAAGAGAGAGAAACATTGATATATGGTTGCCTTTCACATGCCTCCAGCTAGGGACCTGGCTGGAGACCTGGACTGCAACCCGGGTATGTGTCCTGACTGGAAATTGTACCAGCGACCCTTGGGTTTGCAGGCCGATGCTCAATATACTGAGCTACACCAGCCAGGGCTGTCACTTACTTTTTGCTAGTGTCTGATGTCATTTCCCCGCATGCATGCATGAGTGTAAGTTCTGTGAGGGCAGGTTTCCCTCCTCCTCCCCTACCCTGTGTTCACTGCATTTTCCAAGCACCTAGAAGATGCCTGATACAGAGTGGACGTTCAGTAGATGTTTATTGACTGAAGATGAATGAAGTTCAGGTTTGTTCAATTTCAAAGCCAGACTTGCTGATATTTTTTTATATCTATACATACTCATTGTTTAGACCTGATAAGTTGTCCTGATTACTTGAAAATGCATGACTATGTAGAATTATATGGGAGAATCAGAATAACCCAGACAAATACATGTTGAGCTGACTTCCTTTAGTGTTTAGATCAGTCTTGGCAGAGTTCTAATGAAGCTGTTGCTTGTAGCTTCTCATAATGCTGATCAGGCTTGGTCAGGAATTGTTGATGAGCTTCCACAAGTGAGGATGTTGCCCAGCATTGAAGAATGGCTTTGGTGTGCATGTGCATGTGTGTGCATGTGTGACTTTGTCCCCTACAAAAGCAGAAATGCTGTGCTCATTATTTTCAGCCTTATAGAAGACAGGCATGTGAGGGTGATTAAGGAACCTGGTACCTTAGCCAACATATTTAGTAAGAAAGGATGGGTTTTAGAATTAAACCTAGTTTTGCCACCCTGCTGTTCAAAATACTTAATAGAAATAATATTTCTCTCTTTGGGAAAAAATAGGTTATTCTTGATGAGAATTTGACTTCAAATTGTCCGGAGGTTATCTATGAAATTAAAGAAGAAACACCTGTTTTTTACAAACTTGTTCCTCATCCTGAGAAGAATATGTACATCTATTTAACAGCCGGAAAAGAGGTAGGTAAAAATGCTAGTTATTGCTTCTGACTTATGAATAAAAATTGTTTAATTGATGTTATTATCTAGTAGTGAAGCTTTTACTTTGAACTCCCAAGTTTAAACATTGCTGCAGGCTTGGAGAAGACCTGCAATAGTTCAAAGGCACAGAATTAAAAACATTACTGTCAGTAACTAAGCAAGAAATATTACCTATTTAGACAATTTTATTATTGGCTATATTTCCAATGCCAAGTTTTGCAGAGGAGGGTGTGCTTGCAAATGGGTGCATAATCAGCAAGGTAACTGAATTTACACATTTATTGTGTGGGCACTGAATAGTTAGAGGCATTTATGAATATACCCAATGAAATTGGCTTTGGAATTTGGGGTTAATATCAGGCCACAGTCTCACACGCATTCGTTAACCAGGAAATATATGGCGCTTGCCCTCCCTCTCTTAATTTACTGGGCTGTTTTAGTTTTTCTTCTTGCTTCTGCTTAATAAATTACAAAAGACACCTTTTTATATTTTCTCCATTTTTCACAAAGTGCTTCATTAAGGGAAGGGGGAAATAAACTAATTTTTATTCAGTCCCTATTCACTATGTACAAGTTACTATTCTACATATAGTCTCTCTAGACAAGGTATATAGAATTATGTATACACACATAATAAACAACATTAATGAAATGTGTTTATTTAATGATATAAAATTACCTTTGGTTTATATATGAAGACTCTAAGATTTGGAAAGATTAAATAACTTGCTCAAGAATATGTATCGGTTAGGCCTTGTCAGATTAGAACTTAAATTATGTTCTGATCTTTTAAAGCCCATGATAAATGAGATCAAATCCTAAATTTGTGAAAACTAAGCAAACCCTTCTGGTACAGTGGTTTTGACCTATGATTCTTTGAACATACAAAGTGCAAAGAAAATAACTGAGATTCATATAATTATATAAGGATGCAACAGATGTCCTTGGCCCATCCCAGTTTCTCATTCTTCTCTTTTCAATCATTGTAAGGACAATAGCAGTGACATTAATCTCCATGTGCTATTAGAGTCACAGAGTATGTAGGCAAGCACTTTGTAGCTTCTGCAATTTCTAAAAAGGCCCTGTTGCTGTATGCATGTTAAAAGTCAGTTGTGTCAAAATGACCACATCAAGATGGCTACTAGATTTCATGCACCTTTGTAAACCAGTTCTTCACTAGATGGAATCTCCTTGATCAGCTTGCTTCCCCATTCAAACATTTTTTTTTTCATTATATTTCTCCCCCAGAAGTCCCATATTGAAAGTTTTTTGTCTATTCAATAAACTGCATATATTAAGTAACAACTCACATTCCCAGGCTTTATTCATCAAGGGTGTCTCAACACCAACAGCCAGAGGGCTGACTATATTGTCACACAGAACTGAGAAAATTCCAGCCCAACACCATGACTTATGAAGTCTGGCTTAATCTGTGCACATTTTTTCATTCAGCGTTTTAAAACATTGCAAATAGCTCATAGATCCTCATTACTACCTTCCCTGAACTCAGGACTGTAGGATGGCAACCACTGTGAGAGCCTCCAATAGATGACAGGTCCTCAGCTTTCTGAGGGTAAATTATTCGCATCTCTGGTCATTCAGAGCCTGACATCCTAAGGCGAGTTCTCAACTGGGCATCAAAGCTCACATTCTTCACTTAGGTTTATTGCTAGAGCTTTTGTCAGGAAGACTCTAGTTGGGCTAGGGGACCTGAACAGAGAGAAAACCCAAGGAAAGTTCTATTTTAGACTCTGGGATAGATAGTATTGGCCAAACTAACATGTCCTGGTTCATCCATAGAATGTTATAATATATAGCCATTAAAAATAACCATATGGCCCTGGCTGGTAGCACAGTGGATAAGGCACCAGCCTGTGAACCCAAAGGTCACAGGTTCGATTCCCAGCCACGGCAACATAACTAGGTTGCAAGCCAGGTCTCCAGTCAGGTCTGTGGCTGGAGGCAGGTGAAAAGCAACCATACATTGATGTCTCTCTCCCTCTCCACCTCTCTCTCTTCCCCTCTTTCTAAAAACAATAAAATAAAATCTCTTAAAAAATTAAAAAAGAAAAATAACCATATGAAAATATTTGCATTGCTTTAGAATAGTCACTATAATATGTTCAGTTGGAAAAGCAGGTCTAATGTAGTATTTATAGTGTCCTCTCTTTTACATGGAGTTATATTTCCGTATATTCAAGTCTATTGCATGGTGATTCTTCTATAGCGTTCTAGGGATTTATATTTCACTAAATGTTCTGAACTGAGGTTGTTCTAGGAGCAGATGTTACTGACTCTACCCCTCAGAGCATGATGCTGGGCATATTCAGAGGCTTTCAGAAGCCTGGGCTAAGGAAATCTATTTCACTTTTTCAGTGTAAGGTTTCACATGTTTGTTGGGCCGTGGAAACTTTTCTCACGTAATAGCAATAGCCAACATTTATTGAGTGTTTAGTATGTGCCAGACAATGTTTGTAATAACCCCAGGAAGTCTGCAACACAATCACCATTTCACAGATGAGAACACAAGGTTAGAGAGATTATGAGACACTTATGAAAATCCCCCAGAATTTAAAACAAAATGTTTTGTGAGTTGCAAGGAAATATCCACATTCTGGTTAATTCTGGCTCGGGCTGATGGTCTGCCCAGCATGTCCCATCAGCAGCACTGTGAGCTGTGAGGTGGACGGGCATGGCTCTCTCTCCTCCGTGAAGTCAACTTAGAGTTGAAAGATATTCCTCACGATAGCTTGCTCCCCTCACAAACCTAGCCTTTTAAAGAAGTTCCTTATACTTTCTAGCATCTGTAGCTTCCTGGCTTAACGAGTCCCAGTTTCCTTATTACCTGCTGTGGGATGCTGCCTGCAGAAAACGGGCCCTGCGACACGCATGTCCCTTCCTCCTACCACCCTGCTTCACGGCTCAGTCAGCAGCCTGCGTCTACCCAGCCCCGGTGTCTACTCTGCGGGCTATTTCCTGACAAGGGGAAGAGGCAACTCTAAGGGCAGGGAATGATCTGAGAACTCCCCCTATTTCTTTTATTTCCAACTCCAGTGGGGGGCAAACCCTGGAGGCAAGAGAGGAGGCTACTGCCCCAGAGAGGCATGCTGGAGGGTTCTCCTCACTTCCCCGTCTGCTGACAGCCTCATCCTCCTGGCTTCGTGCCATTTCCAGGTGCTCATTTCCCAAGTACTCTTGACTACCTCTGTGTGAAGCCAGCTGACCTGATTTTGTGATCCCTTTCAAAATCATTCTTAGCAAGTCAGAAACCTGACTGCATATCAGACCCTCCCGAGAGAGCGCTAAAAACACAAGATTCCTTGCCTCTGCCCTAGACCTTCCCACCTAGAGTCCCAGCAGCGAGGGTTTGGGAATCTGCATGTTCACAAGTTCCCAAGGCAATTTTGAGAAAATGCTTCCTACCTTGGGACTTGAGACACCCTGCCCCATGTCATTGTGGACACATTCAGAGTTTGAGCCAATAAATGTCTCTCTGGCCCTTCATCAGATAAAGTGCAGTGGCGTTTCTGGTGTTGCTTATAATTCCATCTGGACTGCTGTCGTCTTTATTTTTAGGTGAGGAGAATTCGAGTCGCAAACTGTGATAAACACAAATCCTGTTCGGAGTGCTTAACAGCAGCAGACCCTTACTGCGGTTGGTGCCATTCGCTACAAAGGTATCTCCTGAATTCTTTTCTCACCAACTCACATTTTCAAAAAAAGTGTCATGCGGCCGAACACTTGTTGCCCCACGTTAACGATTCATTCCAGTGACCTGGGGGAGCTGATCTCTTGGCTGACTAAAATATCAGTGTGTAATGCAAATTAATTCTCAGAGATGTTCCCAGCTGTGTCAGTGCTTTAAACCATTTGACCCGGACTGCTCAGGGTCGCCCACTCCCGGGCTGGGAGGGACAGAGATGTGACGTAAAGAAGGTGGTCTGGAGCTGTCAGTCTGCTTTTACTGTCTCCAGACTTCTCCCGATTTGAGAGAGAGAGGTGAAAGGTTCTCCCTCAGGGGAGGTAAAAGAATAAGGATGTTTGAAATTTTTCAAATGAATCCTCATAATGTCACATATTTGGTTGGTGCAGTGGGAGCCTGATTATTGATGGTGTTGTCTCCCAATGTGCCATACAGCTATGGGCTTGATGTACAACCTCAGGCACCGGGCAGGATCTGACCAGCCTGGTCTTGAATTATGATGCTCACGACCCATCGAGGCTCAGGGGCAACTTGGAGCAGCTTCCTCACCATGGCAGCTCCTAGCATCACTGGGACCAGCCTGGTTGGATTCGCTGTTGCCATGGTAACCCAGTACTCAGGCTCTCACTATAGAAGCAAGGAGGAGAGAGCCTGAGCTGCAGCTCAGGCAAGGGAAGAAAAAAAAAAAAAAAAACCACAACAGTGTCTGTCAGTTTGGCACTTTCAGTTTTTAAAGGTAAAAAAGGATAAGAAAGAGTAGAACAGGTGCAGAGCAGCTGAAGGCTGAACAAGGGGCCGTCTGGAGGAAGAAGAGAGAGAGGACTAGGAACAGAATTTGGGAGCCTCTGGGAGAGGAAGCCAAGAACAATGAAGGGAGAGGGGGAAATACACTGTAAGCAAGAGGTTCAGGAAACAAACTAAAAATATGGGGATGGAATTAATTAAGAGTTCACGGAGGGTGTCAAAAGCTGAGATGCAGCAAGACGCGTAATTGCCTGCCTGTGCCTTTCACTGCACATCCTTACGGTGCTGCTTCCATCAGAATCACTGGCAGACAAAAGCAGGGCCAGGAGAATTCTCATGAATAATTGTAACTGGGTGGGAAGGTTTTCTTCTTGTCATTTGCCCAAGAGTCGAGTTTAAGGAATTAACTGATCATGAACAGCATTTCATTGTCTCACACCCACTAAGCGGTTTTGCTGTAATCTTTCTGATCCATCTCACTTGTGTAGATTCCCTGTCTGTATTTGTAGAGCCACATGCAGTTCATCCAGCGACGGTGGTGGTGATTAAATAGCCACATATAGCTGGTGGCTACACTGTTGGCAGATGCAGCACATGGGAGATGTCCAGGCTGGTGACATGAATTTGGGAGTTGGTAGTGTTTAGATGGGACATAAGAAAGCCTTCAGACCAGGTCGGGGAGGGAATGTGGATTGAAGGAAGAAGTAGCTAGAGAACTGAGCACTGAGGTGAGGAAGTTCTTAGAGGTCAGGAGGACGAAGAGGAAACAGGAAAGGGAAGAGAAAAAACTGAAGTAGCTGGTCTCTGGGAAGCCAGAGGAAGAAAGGAGGAAGTGGTCCACTCTGCCATATTGTGTCGAGAGGTTGGGCAAGAGGAGGAGAGACTTGATCTACTGAACTTAGGTGTTGCTTGGTGCCTGTGACAAGGACAGTTGGGGAAGCCGTGCGAATGCTGCAAGTGAACAAGAGGACAGAGCAAAGACAGCTCTTTTGAGGAGCCTTGCTGAGGCTAGACAAAATCCTGGAGGAGAAAGTGGAGTCCAGACAGTTCTATTGTTTACAAGCGGCATGAATAGCGGTGCGTGTGGGGCTACTGGGAAAGGTCCAGTAGAGAGGGGGAAACTGATGATGCAAATGAGAAGAGAAAATTGTAGAGCGCTGTCTTTCAGCAGATGAGGGAAAATACAGTCTATTGCATCAGTGGGGAGGCCAGCCTCAGACAGGAGCGTGGGACAGTTCCTCCTTGGTCATGAGAGGGAAGGTGAGAATATGCTCCCAGAACAGGTGGGTGGTGGATGCACGTACAGTGTATTTTCATATTGCTGACATCATCTTCAGTGACTTAAAACAAGTGAGAGTGAGAGGAGGTGGTTGGGGGGGGGAGGTGAAGGGAGAAGAGAGAAGGTGCGAAACAGAGTGGAAGAGAGAATGGAGATGGGAAGTAGAGAATGATTGCCAGGAAGCATTAGGGCCCAATTGAGGTCGGTAGTCTTGCTTTCGAAGTGAAGGCAGTAAGCATGGTTTTGCTTTCACAAGCCACGTTCGGCTCTGTTTGGTGAAGCGGTAGAGTAGGCAAGAGTTAGGTGGAATCAGAGTTGGGGCTGTGCCAGGAAGTACTTAAAGACAGGCCAGAGGAGCCTGGGAGCGGAGGGTACATGCAAGGATGGACAATGATGATGTGGATATTGATACTCGTAATGGTGAACTCTGGGGCTCTAAGCTGTAAGTGAACTCTAAGGAGGGGAGTGAGGGATGTGAGAAGGTGGTAGGATCTGTGCGCCGGAGGTTGCAAGGAACTGGAAAAGGGTAGTGGACCATGGGGAGCTTGAAATTAACCAGCTGCAGGGAAGCCATGACTTCAGGGAAGGGCTTAGTTTTGATCAGAGCAAGCAGATGAAAGGAAGAAGGGAAGAAGAGGTTGAGGGCATTGGGCTTTTACTGATGGTGGACTCTGAGTTCCAGGCTTCTAAAAGCCTGCTTGCTGCCTCCCTTGCTTCTGCTCTTACTTTCTCACCTCTGCCTTTTAAACTCCAAACCAGATCCTGTCATTTCCCAGATCAATCACCTCCATCAGCTTCAGTCGTAGAATGTAGTCAGACTCCCTTACTACCAGGGCCTGCACAGGAGGCTTTCCTTAGCCTGGCCCTTTGCTATTTCTCTGACCTCTCATTGCCCTCTCTCCTTTCCTCTACCCCAGCCCAGCCACACTGGTGCCCTTTCTGACATGAGTATCCAGGCTTGTCCCTGCTTCAGGGACTTTGCACTTGCTGTTTCCTCAGTCTAGAATATTCTTCCCCAAATCTTTCCCCATCTGGCTATTGTTTGATTATCAGGTACCAGCACATACACGCATCTCCACAGGATTATCCAGTGTGAAGTAGCCTCACTCACAATGACATTGCTGTTTTATTGTCTTCATGGCCCCAGCACTATTTGACATGATCTTATTTCTCTGCCTCTCCATTTATTACAATGTGAGTTGCCTAGGTTCAATAGAGAACCTTGTGTTGTTCATTATTGTCTCCCCCAGGCTCTAGAACAGTATCTGGCACATAGTAGGCATATGTTAAATGAATGGAGTAGATTGAGTGATTGGGAAACTCTACCAATGGCAGGACACTTGTGCGTTAAGATGCTAAAACTCTCTGTATTTGTGGACTGATGGCCCTTTCCAGCCATGTCAGATTACTTGGTGTCAAACTGGCTTGGTTCTGGTGTAAGATGAAATAAAATTAAGCTTCAGATCCATGACTCACATTAAGCTCCCAGTTCCATTCAAAATTAAGAATTCTAAAGGGGTGTGTTTACTTATAACTGTGGAGCAGCCCACTGTGTTTATTTTAAATGCCACAGATTTATTTAGAAAAATAACTCATTTTCTCTGTTGCGAAGGTTGAGCTTTCTTGCATATGTGTCTAGAAAGGGGATTTGTTGGGGGGTGGAAAATCAGCTTCCCTTCCTTGTGATGGGGTGTTAAGAATAGGCATCAGGATAAGCAGATAAAAAGCAATTAGATAAACAATGAGCTCCAAAAAGTCTAGTGTTTTATTGTTGGAGCTTCAAATCCAACCTGGGATGAATTTGTGTTGGTGGAAAGTAAATTTTGTAGACTGGGTATCTTAGGTTTGGAAGCAGTTTCTCAGCTTCTCCCATCTTGCAAAGCATAGCACATGTGTTCCGTTATAGATTTCCACAAAACTGGCAATCCTGAACCAATGAACGGGTGAGGTTCCAAAAGTTCATTTGCAAGTTTGGCACTCAGAATGCCTTTTCCCATAGAAACAATGTCATAAATTAAGGACTGATTCCCATGTCGGCCCACAAAATCCAATTTATTTAATTTCAACAAATATTTTTTTGAATATCTACCAAGAACCTAGTGTGGCAAGTCAGATAACGAGGTGATACTGAGAAAGGTCAGTTGCCACGTGGAGGCTTAAGGAATTCCCACGTTAGCTAGGAGGCAGCCGTGTCATTGGCCAGTGTTCATTCATTCAGTTGGTCATCCTATCAACAGGTCTTTTTGGGACACCTGCAATGTGCTCAGCCCTGTTGGAGGTGCATGAGGTACAGTTCTTTCTTGCCTACTTGGAGCTTGCAACTTAATAAGGATGTAAACACGTGTATTGGTCTGGTTTCTGCTGCAGTAGTCCTGAGTAACAGATTCTTAGTCATTTACAAGAACAAACACTTATTTATTTTGTGCTTGTGGTTCAGCTTCAGCAGGGGTGGAGGGTTGGGTGGCTAAGCTTCAGGTCAAGAGTTTGATTCAGCTAATGAACAAAATAAGCTCATGAACAAGATAGATACAGAGGCATGAATACATAGAACAGTCTGGCAGCTGTCAGACGGGGAGGGTAGGGAGACTAGATGAAAGAAGGTGAAGGGATTAAGAAAAAAAAAATATACGCAACACATAGACACAGACAACAGTGTGGTGACAGCCACAGGGCAAGAGGGGCCAGGGAGTAGATGGAGGTGGCAAAGGAACGGAAAATGGGGATAGAAAGGGACTTTGCTTGGGGCAATGGGCACGTGATACAATTTTGTTGAGTCTGTACACTTGAAACTTCTATGGGTTTGTGAACCAATGTCACCCCAATATTCAAAATTCAATTAAAAAGAAAAGAGATTGATTCAGGTCCGCTCCACAATCTCCCATTCCAAGTGCTTTTCTCATGGCAGATAGCAGAAGCACAAGAGTCTAAGCTGAACTCTGCAGCACATGCAAAGTCTCCGCTCATGTCATGTTTGTTAGCATGCCATGCAGCCTGGCCCAACACCTGTGGTGTAGGGAGATACACCCTATCTCCCGTAGTGGGAGACCATGCAAAGGGACATGGCAAAAGGCTGGGTGTGTAATTCTAGTACCGGAGAGACTAAGGAATTGGGAACAACAATCCAGTCTACCTTCATAAGTTAAATAGCTACCAATCTACCAACAAGTAAAAAGAGCATTAAGAGGAGTTAGCATAGGGAGAAGTGGAGGGTTTCATGGGGGCAGATGGAAACCATCTAACCAAAACTAAAGGGTTGGTGAAGGTTTCCTGGAGGGATATCTAAGCTAGACCTAAATGTGAGCAGATGTCAGCCAACTGAAGAGGAGGGAGAGGAAGCTGGCTCAGGGAGCAGGCTGTGCCAAGGCCAGGAGAAATGGGGTGTGCAGTTGAACAGAGGGAGTGCTGGGAAATGAGGGTAGCATGATAAGCAGAGGCAGATGGGGCTGGGTCTTAAAAGCCATGTTAAACAATTTGGGTTTTGTTGGAAGGACTTTGGGGAGCCATTGCCAGGCTTAGACCAGAGAGGACCTGGTTGGAAGCTGCAGATCGCTTAGAAGGTGGTGGTAAACCAACAAGAGACTAGGGACTGAATTAGAGAAATGATGGTGGCCATAGGAAGACGTGGGTGGATTTAGGAGCTATTTGGAAGGTAGACTTGACAGGGCTTAGTGATTAATTGGATTCCCCCTTAAGTCTGACACACTAAAAATAGGGCCAGAAAGTGAAAAGTAAAATATCAAGGTGGCTGGAAGATGTAGTCTTTCCCCTTAGGTGTAAATCATCACAAAGAAAATAAAGGAATGATACCCAAATACACACTGGACTCCCACTGTGTCCCAGGCCCTGGACTAGGCACTAGGCTGGAGCCCAGATAATGGGCACCTCAGTCAGATGGGGAGCACCTTCCACCAGACGTCAGAGCTGCGTGTCAGCGGGTGCAGTGGTCATCACGTTTCCCAGCAGAGCAGGGCTTGGGTATTGAGATTATAGGACGAGCGCAGGTGTCTTGTCATGGGTCCCCAGAAGGACACAGTGTCATCAGGGAACAAGATTAAGCAGCAGCAGCAGGGCGTTTGGGATGCACAGTGCTGGCAGCAGTGAAGGAGGGAGGATGCAGGTCCTAGAATCAGTTCATTTGGGATTGAATCTGAGCTTCTTGGTGGCCTCCAAGTTTCTCATCTTCTCTGTGATTCTCCTTTGCTCTGAAGCAGGGTTGTGACCTTATGGGGTTGCTGAGAGAATCGAATCAGAGAGCATGCGTAAAGGCTTAGACGCAGTGCCTGTTCATAGTAAGCACTTAAGTAATGTTAGCCACCGTCGGGTGGAGCCCCAGAGGAGGGAGTCATTACTTGTACCCAAGGGTGAGAAAGGCTTTGGAGAGGAGGTGGCATTACATTAGGCCTTTTCTTCAAGGGATGGAAGGGATGGAAGGCACTTCAGGTGGAAGAACCAGCGCGAGAAGAGGTCTTAGAGGGCACGGAAGATTGAACTCCATCACTCCAGTGCTCGCTCCAGAAGGCTGGGTGGGACCAGGGTGTGAAGGACTCTGAATCTGGACTCAATTAGTTGCTGCTGGGAACTTACTGTATCACAGGGATTTTAGCAGAGGGCTGACAAGATCTTTTTGTCTTTTAAAAAGATGATTCTGATGGCAGTGGAGAAGAAGATGAATGAATCTGAGCATTAGCGGTACCACTGCCCATCCCCACCCCTTCCAGGATTGCTTCCTGTTGGCAGTCATTTCTCACGTATTTCCCCACCTCTCCTGAGGTCCCCGTCATGTAATGGACCCAGAACTGGACCCTCTTTAGAAAAGGGGCCACACTCATCTTTATTGTCTCGCCCTGTAATGCCTCACCCTGCACAGGATGGGTACAGGGTGGGGACAAGGCCCCCAGACACGCTAATTATAAGGTGTCTGTAGGCTTTCCTCAATTATTTTTACAAATGTAACATTTGCCTTCTTCCTCATGTTTCTTGCATGGTGACAGTTGGTGGACCTTCAGGCAGACCCTAGCAGCAGTTTTTAGGTCTTCAGCTGCTGGTAGTTTATTTTGCATGTGAGACTGTGAACAAGACCATTTCTCAACTTGGCCAGATGACAGGACTCAGTGGCCAGTCCCCCTCAGATTTTCTGAGAGGCTCGGGGGTAACAGAAGGGAATTTTGAACACAGAAAACTGAAAATTGAATGCTAAGCATGTTTGTGTTTCAGAATAACAATCAAAAGGGGTTAAGTGGTTTGCTTACGGACATATCCAGTTCCTTGTGTTGCTCTCCTATCTTGAGGTCCGCCTTTCTTCTCTTTGCCAAGACGCATTTTTCCCTGCGTCCTCCCCAGGGCTAGTCATTAATCCAAAGGGTAATGGACTGCAGTTGCCCTAAAACTTGACCAAGAAAACCTGTGGTGCTTGGTAACCTATGTCCACATTCTCCTGAAGCCTGAGTTCCTGTAGTCTAGTTGGTCTAGTCTGCCATCCTGCGAGGTGGACAGTGTACAGCAGAGAAGGCCACTGAGGCTTTTCAGTAGAGGGGTCCATCAGGTGTGCCCGCTTAGTCTTTAGAATGTGGTCGAGTGCCCTCCCTCGACTTGAGCCAGGTTGGGCCAGGAGACAGGGGTCTGCATGTGTGGAGAAGAATATGGTGTGTCCTGCACACTCCAGCTCGTGGTCCATTTAGACCTCCCACTACTTGATAAAGCCAGTACTATTACAATACCCCCTTTAGAGATGAGAAAACAGCCTTAGGTTGTGTATTCATTTCCTACTGCTGCTTTAACAAATTACCTTGGTGGTTCAAAACAACATGTATTTATTTATCTTATGGTTTCAGAGGTCAGAAGCTTGCAACGGTTTCACTGGAGTAAAGTCAAGGTATTGAAAGGACTGTGTTTCTCCTGGAGGCTATAGGGAGCATCGTTTTCTTATCTTCTCTGGCTCTGGAGATAGTGGCCCGTATTCCTTGGCTCATGGTCCCTTCTCACATCTCCAAAAGCAGCAGTGTAGCATCTTCAGATCTTCTTCCCTGACTCTGACCCTCCTGCCTCCTCTTATAGGGACCCTTCTGAGCACTTTGGACTCATACAGAGACAATGTCCCCATTTTGAGACCCTTACTCACCTGGGCAAGGTCCTTTTTGCCATGTATAGTAACATATTCACAGGTCACAGAGATTAAGATGCAAATATTTGGGGGGGAGCATTATTCTGCCTGCCAAGGGTTAAACAAGTAGTGGAGCTGGTTTTCAAATCTGGGCTTAGCTCTAGCTGCCAAGCTGGTACCATTACCTACCTCTATAGCAAAAGGTAAGAGAAACAAAAAGGAGATGTTATTCCTCATGGTGATGGGAGGTAAGGGGAGAGCCTGGTCCAAATGCACCCTTCATGGATGACTGCTTGCTTATGCATAAGAAGGATAATATGATTCAGGGCCTACCTGGGTTACCCTTTCACCTTCAAAGGTAAGCATCTGTGCATTTATGTATTGAGCACTTAGCATGTGTCAGACTCTGTTCTTAACACTAGGATTCTCTAGGAGTAAAAATCGCAGTCCCAAATCTTTGTCTTCATGGAGCCCCTCTAGTATTAGTTTCCCAGAGCTGCAGTAAGAGATGACCACAAACTCAATGGCTTAAAACAACACAGATTTAGTCTCTCACATTTCTGGAGGCTAAAAATCAAAAATTAAGGTGTCAGCGGGGCCATGGTCCCTCAGGTTCTAGGGGGGAATCCTTCCTCTCCTCTTCCAGCTCCTGGTAGCTCCTGGTGTTCTTGGCTTCATAACTATATCTCTGCCTGTCATTATATGGCCTTTTCTTTTTGTGTGTTCAGATTTCCCGCTCCTTTTTCTTATCAAGGTACCAGTCATTGGGCATAAATCCAGTATGTTTTTCATACTGAATTGTTTTATGAAGTTATTACATCTGCAAAGATCCTGTTTCCAAATACAGTCCTACATGGACATGAATTTGTGGGGGGCACTATTCAACCTTCTACATGAGAGAAGATGGACAATGTAAAAATTCAGAAGGGAATAGAGAGCATGGCAGATGGCGATCAATGCCAGGAAGGAAGATAAAGCAGAGAGGAAGGGGTAGGGAATGCTGATGGGAGGCTGGGGAGGTTGCAGCTTTCAACCAGCGAGGTCCGGGAAGGCCTCACTGAGAGTGGGACACCTGAGCCAAGACCTGAAGGAGCACCTTCAGCTTTGGGAATGTCTCCCTTCGACCGGATGTGGCCACATCTAGCTGAGTGGCCAGAAAGACAATTCGAGACAGACGTGCATTCGCATCCTACATTCGTTCCTCCTTTCCTTCCAGTCTGCATTTGAAGTCTATGCAGTGACACTCCTTTCTGGTCCAGTGGGGCTCTAATGATAGCAATAATGATAATAATGGGATTTGGGAGCATCCCCTCCTTCTTGCATGAAGGTCCCATTGTGCTGACTAATTGTGTAGAAGCAAGTAGGACAACTGTCTGTGGGGTGGAAGCAGTGGGGGGTTAAAGAGGAATAGTTATTTGGGCCTTGGGGCATCACTGGATTACCCTGGCAGAGAAATAGCATGCAAATAGGTTCCTGAGAAGGCTGGAAGGGATTTGGGGACTTTGAACCCCAGAGAGGGGTCTTGGGTGAACCTGAGTCTCCTGGGTTCTTCACCCTATCAGCTGTTAGAGGAACTATGAATAAATCCTACTTATTTAAAAGCAAAAGGTAAAGAGATGAAAAACACTAGTAAGCCCTGACTGGTGTGGCTCAGTGGATAGGTGCTGGCCTGCGAACCCAAAGGTCACTGGTTCGATTCCCAGCCAGGGCACATAACCAGGTTGCAAGCCAGGTCTCCAGCCAGCTCCGTAGCTGGAGGCAGGTGAAAGGCAACTGTATGTTGATGCTTCTCTCCTTTTCCTCCTCCCTCCCTGACCTTCTCTTTGACTGATGCTCTCTGACTTGGAGCAAGTACCATTAAGAACCCCTTTTAGTAAATACGAGTTTTAATGGAAGAGGTTTTTTTGAAATGACCTTATCTCAGGCAGCAGGCACTTTCATAAGTACGTATTGATTGGCTTTAAATTCCTCAAATGTTTTCAGTTGTCTTTGTGGCCCAGCATTTGTCCTGTTCTCAGCAACTCCACCATGTTTTTCCCTTTGTAATGTTTTATGCCAATGCTTGTGTCCTGCTGCAGAGAGACTGAGCCATTTCTAACATGCCACACTAGGTATTTATTTAATATCGCTTTCAGGAAGATAGGGGTGTTATTGCCACCTACTTCTTGGTGGAGAAATGGAGGCCCGAAGAGGCTGAGGGATATGTCCCTATTCATGAAGAATGTGGGGGAGATCAGCTTTGAACCCAAATCCTCCTGACTCAAAAGGCATCATTTTCCCATCTTTATTTCCTTACTACCTATTTTGTTTAAATGCCTCACTTAAATTCTCCAGTTCATGCTTTGCATTTGGATATAAACATTCCCACTTTTAGTACACTCATCACCCACAAAAGAACCACATGGGGTGAAGGCCACAAATCCCTTTTGTGTGAGTGGTTCAGTCTGCAAATGTGTTTTCTGTGTGCTAAATAGCTCCAAGTTTCAAGACAAAGGCTGGTTTTCCACCACACCAGTTAACAGGCCGATCCAGTGAACAAAAATCAATGGAACAACTTAGGCTGGTATCACGGAAACATGGACAAGAATTTAGTCACTTTAAAATTTAATTCTTAATCCAATTCAGCTAACGTTTGTTGAATGCCAGCCTTGGGCCAGGCCTGGTACTAGGCCCTGGGGAAACAAAGATGAATGGAGCTCTGCCCTGGAGAAGCTGGAGGGTTAGTGCGGGAAGCAAACACTGAACCAATAATTTCATTACCCTGGGAAAGTGCTCTCATAGCTGCTGCTCAAAATGTGGAGAGACCCTAAAGAACCCGTTAGTCTTGGGATGAAAGACAGGTGTGATTAAGAACCTTCCAAGAGGGCTTGAACCGCATGCGCCTTCTCACATGGCAAAGGCATGCTGAATGCTGATCTGGTGTCTGTGAGCAATGCAAATGGGCCGTCTGGTTAACTGTAGTGCCCCAAGTCCGTCTCCCTCACTACCATCTTGTGTGTAGCTTACATCACCCGCATTTTTGCCGAAGTTCTTTTTACTTGTGTGTGTAATAAGTGTAACTACTAGTATTTACTGTAAACCTCAGTTAAATAGTTACATGTTTTTGCAACAACTCCTTGGGATAGAAACTATATTAGCTGCCTTTCTGCAGATGAAAAGCCTGAGACACAGAGATGGCCCATGATTTGCCCAAGATCATCAGCATGAATTCGCAGAACCACTTTCCACTTCCTTCATAAGTTTTAAGCAGTCTGGTCTTTAATCAGTTCTTTGCAGAAACCAAGCTTTAAGTGAATAAGGGTCTTGGCACATGCTGTTCCTTCTGCCTGGAATGCTGTTCCCACTACTTGTGCTGTGGCTAGATTGTTGTCATCCTTGAGCTATCTGCTCAAATATGCTGAAATGCCACCTTTTTTGACTAGCCTGTCTAAAGCAGTTCCTCCCTGCTATATTTTCAGTTCTGCAAAAGACTTACCTCAATTTGAAATTATTATTAGTATTTAAATCCTCACTCAAGGATATATTGATTTTTAGACAGAGAGGCAGGGGGAGGGAAAGAAAGAAAAACATCTATGCAAGGGAGAAACATTAATAGGTTGCCTCCTGTACATGCCTCAACTGGGGAACCAACACACAATTAGGTATGTGCCCTGACCAAGGTTGGAACTCATAACCTTTTGGTGCATGGATGATGCTCCAGCTACCTGAGCCACCCAGCCAAGGCTCAATTTTAAATTATTTTAAATTATTGTCTGCTTATTTGGTTTCTGTCTGTGTACCTCACTGTCATGTAGACTCATTAAGAGAGAGACTTGAAGTGGCTTATTCATTGATGTGTCCCCAGTGTCTACTGCAGTGTTTGGTGTCCAGTGGGCACTCAGTAAATATTTATGGAGTGAGGGCCAGGTATGGTACCAGGCACTGGGGGCAAAATGAATAAGATGGTCCTTTCTTGTGGGAGACATACAGTCCAATCGGAGAGATAGGCAATCAAATCAGCAACTAATGCAATGTGCTGTATGTACCAGGAGCATGTGTAAGGTGCCATGGGAACACAGAGCAGGGAGAGATTATCTTGCCTAGAGGCTAGGCAGACATGAAGGAGGTGACATTGAACTAGTTGGAACAAGGGACACAATCTTACCAAGTATTGCAGGCACCAGGACGTTCTGGGCCATAGAAACCGACATGCCAGGAGAAGCTGGTTAGCTTGCCCTGCATGTGTTTATCAAATAACTGCTCTCTGCTAAGTGTGACAGCTAGATACTATATTAGAGATCTGTGTTTTTAGGAGCTTACAGACTAAATAGAGAGACAGACTTACCAACCTACAATTAACCAGGCAGGGGGGTTGCATTTGGGGAGGAAGGCAGGGGCTAAAGCATAGTGTTGGGGTAAAGAGGGGTGCATGGAAGCATGTGTTCTAGGCTCCAAGTCATGAGAAGGAGGCACATGGGGAGAGGGTCTTGATGGAGACAAAAGAGTGCCATTGAAGAATTTTAAGTAAGAAGTGATAGCATCGGCTTAGCTCTGGAGCATGACCTAGATATTGGTGTGGAAGCAGACTGGCGCCACTGGAGGTGGGAAGGAGGGTGCCCAACTGAAAAGCCACTGTAGGAGCCCAGGTGAGAGGAGACGGGCTATTGTAGAATGCAGGAGATAGCAAAGAGAAACGCGTAACCTTAATAGATCGTGATCAATTGGGGAAAAGAGCCACACAAGGTCAAAGTCTTCTAATTTATTTGATCACTGCTCCTTAACCAAGATCGAGCAGTGTTTCCCAACGTGTGTGACTAGAACTGACCCTCTAATGGTAGGTAAACCATTAGAAGACGGTGCATCGTTCATTCCCATCTTGGCAAATGACAGACCACACCGGCATATTCAAGGCTCTGAGAAGTCGCGCCGCAGAGAAAGTTAACCAGTGTTTCCCAAACTTCTTAGCAATAGAACCCTTAACACTAACACCCCAAACAACCATAGGACACACTTTGAAAAAGGCCGAGAAATGAAATAAAACCTGTATTTTCTTGTGCAGTTCACGCTCAGAGTGGACCTGTTCACTGTTAATCTTGGCATTTATGATGTTGCTATCCCGGTAAAATTTTGAGGAATCTGACATAGGAGTTGAAAGAGTGGGCACCAATGCCAGACTGCTAAGATTCACACCAGGCTGTCTGTACCTCAGTGTCCTCATCTCTGAAATGTCCGTTTGTGAAAACAAGGCTCAAAGAGTAATTCCTAGAAGACCCTAGAAACAGTGCCTGGACCGTCAGAAGGGTTCTTTGAGGACTAGTCTGTAAGTTTCAGCTTTTGTGAGAGGCAATTTAGGGTAGTAGGTAAGACCATGTACTAGTAGGTGAGACCATGAACTTGGGAGCTAAATTTCCTGGTTTTGTATCTTTGCCCCTCTGCCCACTAACTGTGGCCTTGGGAAAGCAATGTGGAGCCTTCTGTGTCTCAGTTTCTCCCATCTGCAAAGCAGGGGCAATTATTGTACCTACCCATAGGTTTGTCATGAAGAAGAAGGAAGGAACCAAATCACATGAAAAAATGTTACCTGGCATGTTAGATGTTTTTATTTTTGTAATACAAATCTAAATTGCTTCTGTTACTTGCATAGTTTTACCAAGACTTTTATCTACAGTCATGAAGATGCCATTTTTCAGCTTTCTCAGAGGTGCTTTGGTCTTGTGTCTTGGCATTCCCCTTTCCTGAAGCTGTGGCCTTGACTTCAGAGTTAGTTGGTCACTGTGGCTTCCTATTCTCTTCTGTGCAGTTGAGTTTGGTTTCTTCATCTCATGGGCTGACAATGTTAACGAAAGTCTGCTGTTCTGGGGAGCACCAGACCCGACCCCTCCTCTGGGCTCTGTGCCTTTCCTAAAAATACAGACATTTGTTTCAGATCACATGGCAGAAGACCTTGGGATGTTCTTGTAGCAATACCTTTCCCCAGTGTGGACATAGTCTCCAGTTTCCGGAGAGAGAGGCTGGACTATGTCCTTGTTAAAAGTTTTCTGATATTATATCAGTATAGAATCTTTGGAAAAGGTCACACCAACCCCCACCTTTAAGCCAATTACCTGATATTTAGTTATCAGTTTCCTTCAGGGACTGCCTGCTCTTGGTGAACAATTACATTAGAGGATGCTGATGAAATTCTAAGGGCCGGAAGCAGAAGTTACATTTCTGAGTTCAGAGTTTCTATTTCAAGGTTGAGTAAGTGCTATATTTTTGCCGAGAGATTCTAGCCTAATAGAGGCAGATTCTCAAGGTCCCTCAGCCCAGCCCATGGGTATTTCACCTGCCTGGAAACTTCAGCTCCTTTTCAGAGATGGGTCTCTCAGTTCTTTAAGTTGGCATGAAAACAATTAATAATTTAAGCCATCCCCATTAAACAGTAGAAATACTGTATAAATACAATACTATAATAATAAATTTAAAAGTTGATCCAGCTGGGCACTGTTCCCAGACTACCAGCTGAGCTGAAACAGGGGTAAGTAAAGAAGAAAAACTGCTATATAATGCAAATGTCTGCAATCTCATTGTTTGCTGCTACTCTTTTGTTGCAAATATATAGTGGTGAAGTAACATTATGGATAAATAGGTTTTGTAGACTAACCTGGAAACCTAATCGCTGTTTATCCCATTATTTCTATAGGGAGAAAAGTGTATTCCATATTACAAACAGTAATGGTTTGCAAGCAAATTTTTTAAAAACACAATAGATTTGTAAGTTGTAGAATTTGAACCTGTAGTTGGATATTCTGTATTCAGGGCAGGTGATCCATGCAAATTAGAGACCGCTCAGAATCCCCACCCCTCCAAAATCATCGGTATCGTTTTCATCCTGGAGACTCTGCCTCTCCCTCTTTCCTCTCTGCTGCTGGGGTCCTCATCACCACCACCTCGTCCTGGCTAAGTCCCAGCCCTCCCCTCAGACCACTGTGGAGACCCCAGGAGGTCAGGAGGAACTTGGAATGCCTTCATCCTTATGCACCTTTTAAAGTGACTACTAGGGCTCACAGGAAGCCAGGCAATAGGATGGCCAAGGGTGTGGTTCGGAAGCCAACCTTTGGTCACTTATGGCTGGTTGACCTGGGCATGTTGTTGTAGTGCTCTCAGCTTCAGTTTTGTCTCTGTAGAATGCGGATCTTTGAGGGCTAGTCCGAACTTTGAACCCAGACCCGCACCTGCCTGAGCAGTGGTGTCCTCCATGCAGGTGCACCATGGGGTGGTTACTAGAGGATGTTAGTTTTTAGACATATTTCCATAAACTCAGGAAGCAAATCCACAATGCAAAAACACTTTCTGAATTCTAAGTAGCAGACTCAGAAACAGATGTCTAGAATCACCTTGTTCATCAGTTGGGGCCAGGGTAGGTTTTGAACATTCTTTATAGGTGGGGGAATGTACTAATACAGTTGAGTGGCAATATCAAACTTATTATTTTGAATCAGTGAAGCTCTACAGTAGATTTTATGGCAAACCAATAAAAACAATCTTAAATAGTTGCATTCACTAAATTGTTTCTACATACAATGTTTTTCACTTAAGGAAAAAGGAAAGGAAAGTTTAATTTTGTTATTTTTTATTAACTTGTTTTTCTTCAGGCAGGGTTTTTTTTTTTTTTTTTTTTTTTTGTATTTGAGATGGCTTTATTTCTAAATTTACAAATGTGCAACATTTGCACATTGGCCTTATCGTGTAAGCATGATCTCTGGCTGCATAAAGGATTAAAAAAATAAAATATTGCTTGGGGATCTTAGGACTTTTGGATCAACTCCCAGTAGCGGATGGGACAAAGGTAGTAGAGTAAGGAAAGCAAAACAGTCTCTGCCATTTTCTCCAGAATGCGCTCATCCTAATCCAAATCCAATTTCCCTCCTATCTGTGGCCCAAAGAAAATGAAATGAAGCCAGTTAAGAAATCTGTCTCCCTGGGAATGCCTCACTGAGGATCCCCTGCATCAAGCCACATGTCTGATAATGTGATTTTAATTTTGTTTGGGCAATGGCTTAAATGTTTATGTACTTGACTACTGCCTTTTATTTTATTTGTTTATTTATTTGGAGAGGGGAGAAGGTAAGAAGGAAAAGAGGGAGAAAAACATTAAAGTGAGAGAAACATCAATCGGTTGCCCCTTATACACGACCCACCTGGAGACCAGGCCTGCAACCCAGGCCCAGGATGGGAATTGAACCTGCAGCCTTTTACTCTGTGTGATGATGCCCAACCAACTGAGCTATGATGACCAAAGTGACCATTGCTTTTGTTCAGATATAGGAATCAGAGGGTTAGCTTTCAAAAGGGATCATTTTCAAGTAACTGAGAGATGTGGGATCTCTCAAGAAATTTGAATGTGTGAGTAACATGCTGTCATGAAGATTTTATAATTTGTAATATTGGAGAAGTAATAAAACACTGTCGTTGGTTGACCATCTGGTTATACATTCTTAGTGTCATGGTTGGTTTTTTTATTTTTTCAATTTTATTTTTTAACTGGTAAGAAGCAAGGAATGGGAGTTTCAAAATTTCAAATTTTGAAAGGTGCTTTATAAATAAAGAATTTATGTTTAGCTGCTTAACATGGTTAGATTTTATTTTTACCTTATACAAGCTAGGAAATGAAAAGTTTGTTTTATGTACCCTGTGTGTGTGTATGTGTGTGTGTATTTACAAAAGATAAACTGAAAATGTCCACTCCTGATTTGTTCCTTCTCTGGCCCCAGGTGTGAACTTCTAATGTACATTAAAAATAGTCTCTTTACTGTAAGTAGGAATGGGACATAAATTATAGGGAAACTTGAGAAAGAAAAATCACCAACAGAAAGGACCTATAGAGATTTCATATTTCATCCATTTATTCAAACATATTTATTGAAACCCTAGTATTTGCATATCATGCTGCCAGACACTGAAGGATTTGCTGAAGAAATATTAAAGGCATCCTCTCTTCCTTTGAGGAGCTTAGAGCTTACTTGGGGAGAAATGACATAGACATATGAAACGGTTAAGTTGTAATTCAAGGCAGCATATGATTAAATACCAAAATGTGTGGATCCGACAAGAAATGCTATAAGAGTTCAGAAAAGGGAGTGATAACTCAGTGGCACTACTGTTTTCTGCCTGCAAATTGGCAACTCGTAGCACTATTTGTATGAAATATTTTACACTTGTTTTTTGGCAGCCTTAGGCCTTGACTCCCAGGCAGCATTAAGAGCCTACAAAAATATTTGTACTTCAATCTCTGTAGAGCTGGCTTTTTTTTTTTTTTTTCCTCTCCTAGGCAGAGGAAGTGCCTTATACAAACCAGAGTGCACATGACTGGCAGGTAGTTTTTGACAGTCATAATCTCTTTCAATTACAAAAGAAGAAAACAGCCTCATCATTCTCTGTTTTCCAGTCCAGTGGTACTTGTCTCTCCCTTGCAGACTCCCCCTGACATTGAGAGGTGGTTTAATTTGAACTTAATGTCCATGACAGATGAGCTAGCCATCAAGGGTCAGATACATTTATGGCTTTGGAAAATTGCTGGGGAAAATCCCCATGGTCATGATGCTGGAGAAGGAACCGACACAGATGTAGGTGAGTTCAGACACAGGCATGCTCTCTGGAAGCAGGGTTCCCCTAAATGTCATAATATGATGACAAGCTGAGAATATTGTGCTTGCGGATGATGTTTAATGAAACTTTCTGGCTTCCTGTTCTATTTGTGTCATATTCAAATTAGCACAGAGCTCAAAGATGAAGACATGGAACCTAAATTCATAAGAATTTTAAAGAAAGGAGAGAGACAGGAAAAAAAAAGAAAGAAGAAAGAAGCACTTATAAAATGTCAATGCATGTCAAATACATTCTTTGGGCCCACATCTCATTTTCTCAGATCCTCTCAGGGACTCCCCACAGCTGAATGGAGTTACCGTTTGGTTGATTTTCAATCTTATGATTCATGAATTTTCAGTTTCTTATAAAACTCAATGTCATTGGTTCTCTCCCATCCTTTTATTTTAACTGTAGGCCTTGAGGAGGCATGTATAACAGATGTTGGGTTTTTTTTTTTTCCCTTGACATTATTCAATGAAATGTCTGTGGAGCCCAATACCATTTGAAAATAATATGGCACATGATGTTCATTCTTTTTGTTGGGTGGACAGCCCTTCTGGTGTGGCAGGAGTTCCCAAGTTAGTGTGACCTATAGTGACCGAGACATCAAGCAGACCAAGTGATCTCACCACTGTGCTTCTGGTCATGTTTATCAAAGTAGCTGGCCTTGGCTCCAGCTCAATTTATTGGGGGCATCCTCTGAGCTGGCTTTCTTGGGAAAGTGGCCTTGGAAAGTGTTTCCCCTGTATCTTTTTATGTAATTTGGCTTATCTGTACAAATAAATGTAGCACATAGTTATGGAATATCTTATCAAATTCTTGGGAAGACTCTGCCTTTGACGCATTTTTATTTCATTATCATACCACAAAGCACAAAATAAGTAGCTTTTTTGTTTTTAACTTAAAAAAAAAAAGTAAAAATTACAATAGGTCAGTGTTCTGGGAGTGAATTGCAAACCTAAAATGTATGCAATATGTAAACCCTTTCTTGGGCTCTTCTTTGCTAAGTTTTTCTAGAAGGGAGCTCTTTAATTTCAGAATCCATGAGAGGATGTGCTTTCGGTGTATTGGAGATGGCATCGTGAGAGATAGCTCTCTGCCCCGAGACATGATGGGAGAAAATGCTGTGCTGTTTTCCTGTTGCTTTTCGTGGTTTTAGCATCTCCTTCCTATTTTCACTCAAAGTGAATAATCCACTGTACAAAGCCTAGTATTTTGTACTGAAGCCAGTATGTGAAAGTTTTAACTAATGCATGTGTGGGGTTGCTGTTTTATTCCCTTTTTTTTTTTTTTTTTAATAGGTGTACTTTTAAAGATGATTGTGTAAATTCCCAGAACTTAGAAAACTGGCTGGATATTTCATCAGGACCTAAAAAGTGCCCTCAAATTCACATATCCCAAAAAGATAAAGATAAGGTAAGAGGAAGGATTTTAATTTGTCTCTATCATATTGTCTCATTTTGCACAATTGATGCTACCTTCCTTCTGTGTGTAAAATATCTATTAGCAATCTGATATGCTTAGTTAGGAGAACCATTCAGTTGGTTAACTAATATAGAGCACCATGCACCCGACATGGTGCCAGGGATATAGCAGAGACCAAGACATAGTATGGACCTGCCCATGTGGAGTTTGTTATCTTGTGGAGCTGCAGATGACCCTCAATAGTTGAATTTTTTAAAGAGATGGACTTTTATCATAGTAGGAAAACAGTGATTAAGAACTAGAGTAAAATGGAATTCAGGTTCATGGTCAATAGGATGCCTGAAATGGGACTTAGTGTAGAATTTTGTTTTATTTTATGGTTCCTTTTCCTTATGTGTTCAGGCTTCCCCTGACAGCTATTTTGTGAACATTGCTGCAAGCAATATTGGTAGTGGGGAGAGAAACCAACGTGGGCAGTGAGTATTATAAGTGGGGTCCCTTGGAAAGAAAGCCAGTGGTTCTTGCCAAGGCAAAACTGCCCATCAGCCCTATCATTGGAAGAGAGAAAGGAAGAAATGAATATATTCAAACATTTTCTGATTCACATACCAACCATGTCCTATGGGAAAATGGAATTCCCGCCTTGCTATCTCAGCAGTACTGTAAGGAGACATTTTCTCCCTAATTATGGCTCTTGTTCTATGAATAATTGTACAGAGTCCTCATCAACAGCCAGTTGACCTGCCTGTTGAGCTCCCTCTGTTTCATTTGAATGTCACATTAACAAGGAAATGGGCCACTTCCTTCTTTATCTTACACTTTGCCATTTCAAGTAGCAAGAACCATACCACTTAAGATGATTTAACATTTAATAAAGGATAGCCAGGGCATTTAATGAGTGATACATAATAAAAGAATCAAGCTTTGAAGTCATAACTGATCAGATCTCAAGGATTTAAGGTTATTTGGTGGTTGTCACTTTCTGTTGTCTTCCTGCGGGGCAGGGTAAAAGAAAAAAGAACTTTCAAAGCCTTCATCCAAACAGGCCTGAGGCAAGAGAGAGCAGCTTCTGTTAAAAAGGTGCTTAAAGGCATCTAAGCATAGGTATGACCTAATTTTTGTTTCTCTTATCAGTCTGAAAAATCTTTGGTGTTGATAGAGAATGATGGAAAATAGCTTGATCCTTACACTACCCAGGACTCTGATAAGAAGTGGTTAAGATTTATGCAAATTTTTTTTTCTTTTATCATCTGGAAAATTTTAAGCGCAGGAATTCAGCTCAAAGATGTGAGGGAAAGGAACTTGTTCATTAAATAAAAAGTACTGCTTACACAATTTGCTTACCTGGTATAAATTAGCCACCATTTGTATCTGGTCAGGGATATATCATACAAAAAATGTTTATCACTCAAGCAACCCAAGTCCCACTGTAGGTTACCCTGATCCTCCCAGAGTCTTCCCACACAACTGTTACCTCAATCTCTCCAGCTCATCATGACTCTCAGGGTAAAGGAGATAAGAATTTTGTAATTTGAGTAAAGCTAGTCTCTGAAACCAACTTTGTTTGGACAGATTATTTTAACAGTGTTGATAACATTTGACTCCATCTCTTGGTCATAATATTTCAAAAATATATCAGTTTCATGGTCTTTTACAACTTAGATGAAAATCTCAGAACTTTGTCTATTTAAATAATACCTGATCCTGACCTACAGAGATGGCAGTCCGTGGTTTTCCCCAATTATGCATGCTAGCTCCCCTCATAGAGTGTTTGCGAACTGCTCATCATGTCCTCGTGACATTCTAGTAACTTTTTAGGTACAGAAAAACCCTATATAATGCAGGGACTCTGTTCCCAGGACGCTTCATCTCTTTACCCAAAATAATTAAAAGATAGTATATTGTCATCCTCTTTAAGAAATTGACATTAACAAGAAATCATTAGAGTAATTCCAAATACTGTGGAGGCATTTCCATGAAGTTTTGTTGAGTAAAAACAGCAAGATGCTGAAAAGTATGTGCAGCATGATCGGAAGAGTCCCTATATAAATTCATGTGTATATGTCTCTGTAGGGTTACTAGAGAAAAATATGGAATAATTTATTACTTGTTTGTAAACATGAGTCATAGATAAGTAAAAAAAGAAGAAAAATGAAATCCCTCTATACACAAACACAAAAAAGGATGTATGGTATATCCTATTTTTACATTATATAAAATTATATGTTTGTGCATACCTATAAAAAGATTCTAACTTTTAGTAAAAATGGGTTATACTGATAAAAACAAAAATAGAGGTAGAAATGAAATATTTCCCACAAACACTATGATTTCTAATGGAGAGTCTCTAAAAACCTTCTTTTACCAATCAGAATGAAAACAGGGAATTTCACCATCACTGATATAATCGATAGTTTTTCAAGTTCTGTTTAATCTATTAATACAAGAAAGAAGGAATAGAAATAATTGTTGGAATGGAATAGACAGAAATATCATTATTTGCCACTTTTAAGTGGTTGTATATCTGCAAAATCTAAACATTATTTTTTATAACGATTTAAATTAGTAAAAGTAAAATGAAATACTAAATATTCAATAAGTATTTAAATATTAATAACCTTACCTACATGTGAAGTAAAACAAGCTGTTAATATCCATTAATAACAGATTTCATTCATTAGGACAACAGTAATATTCAGTTATATATAATCTTAAAGACCAGGGTATACCTACTATATTTAAAATTATTTTTACTAGGAGATGCATGTTGAAGACAATGATCAAAAAAATAGTAATTTTGGCTTTACAACAGCTTGTCTTAAGTGATTTTTAAAAAAATAGTCAGAATGTGGGCAGCGGTCTATTGAGGCTATTTATAATTCACAATAGAGAAATCTTATCAATGAAAAGCATAAGCATAAATAAAAATAAAAGCAAAAACAGACAAGGTGTTTTCTTGGAAGATACAGAAAACATCTTGACTATATCCAGACACGTACTATGTTTCTTGGCGGGAACATATCATAGAAATGCCACATCTTCCTCAATCTGTTTTCTAGATTTCATGTAATCCTAGTGAAATTTGAATAGACTTTGTCTTAAAATTAATATAAATTCATCTGGAATAATATAAACTGATCAAGAATATTCAAAACATATTTTGAAAAAAAATTAAGCAAGACCATTTTCATATGACAATAATTTAGCCCTATTCAGGTTTAAAAATAGGAATGTACTTTTTACTCCATTACATGAAATAGACTAAAAAGCTGAGAAGGAGTTTAAAACATTTTTAAGATTAAATGCTATGAAATAAAAGGAAACGAAATTATTTCATAAAAGGTGCTAAGATAACTGACTTACAACATGCAACTGTATAATTCAATTCACAGTTTATAATAAATATAAAAATGAAATTTAGGCTAATTAAAAATTTCATATGAAAAACCAACACAGAAAAACTAACAGAAAATAGGACTGATAATTCAGAAGTATCAATTTTAAGCTTTGAAGCAATAAAGTATATAGTAACAAAAAATATGTTTGACTTTTTAAAAATCTATACAACAAAAATATAAGAAAAAACCAAAGCACATATTTTAGGAAAACATTTACAATAGACAAAATATTAATTGCAAAGTTTTTAAACTAGGAGAAATTAAAAAGAAAAACATAAGGACAAAGCATTTATTCTCACAAGAAGAGGTTTGGAGAGTTAGAGCTATGGCAATATGCTTAACTTCACCAGTTATCAAATAACTACAAATTAAAGTGATAATAAGATATGCTAACATCTAGTGTTAGCCATGCCAATTAGCACAATCCTTTTGAAAAGCAATTTGGCAATGTGTTTCAAAAGTCATAAATAAATTCATTCTTTGCAGCAGCAATTGCAGACTTAAAATTTTGAAGAAGTAACTTGAAAGAAGAAAACCCAGAAGCTTACAGACGCTATTGCAAGAGCATTCATAGACTTAGAAGCCTGGAAATAACGAAACTATTGGGCAATAAGGGAAATGGTTAAGTAAAATACGGCATGTTGGTTGACCTGGTAGAATGTTTGTTGGTCCCCACAGATGCCATCAGCTAACTGATACTCCAACTCTCTGTACCTGTCTCTGATCCTTTGTGTCTTCATTTTCCCTTTATCCAGCCTAGTTCAAGAAAGAACTGTCAACCTGCTAAGGATGCCCATGGTGGGTTTATTAAGCTGATGCTTCAACTTTTTAACCATACTCACCCAGAACCCAAAATTATGCAAAAATGCCTTACTTTTTGGCTAACCTCTCCTTCCACTGCACTTGAAAAAAACCTTGCTGTCTCCTATTTTCAGATCACCACAAACTGGTTTTTGCCCTACTGTTCCCCAGAAGCTGTTCTCAGTGAGGTCATGGCTGAACTCCAGACAGCCGTTCCAGCAGATGCTAGAAGTCCACATTCTACCCTGCACACTAGCCGGATTCCTGAAGCCCTGTCTCTCATTGCACATGCTTTCCATGCTCTTCTGTTTGGCCTGCATCAGTCTCCCTTGCTGGCTGCTTCTCTCCCTAACTCTATTAGAACTCTTTCAGGCCCTGATTTGGTTCTTCGTCTTTTCTGTCTCTCTAACTTTATCTACAATCTTGTCCACTCCCATACCCGTATGTTCTTGTTTTCTTTACCTCCACCACAGATCGTGCCTCCAAGTGCCAACCTTATCCTCTTGATTATCAAACAAGTAACTTGAACTAAACACAACCAAAATCGAAATCTTGAATTTTCTACCCAAAGTTAGTTTCTCCCTGTATTCCAGCTCAGTACCTGGTACCTCTCTTCACCCATTTGCTCACCCAAATCCTTCATATCTGCACACCCCATTTTCAGTGCTGCCCAATGCTACCTCTAAAGGGCATCTTGATCTGTTCATATTTCTCATTTCCACTACACCCTCACAGTCCAGACTTTTGTCATTTCTTTTTCTTTTGTCCAAAGGAAGGGAGAAAGAAGGGGGTAGAAACATCGATGTACATGAAACATAGATTGGTTGCCTCTTGCATGCCCACATGCGAGAACCCAAGGGGGCCTTGCTCACAACCCAAGCATGTGCCTTGGCTGGGAATCAAACCATTGACCCTTGGGTTTACAGTCCTGGACTCAATCCACTGAGCTACACCAGCCAGGGCCTGTCATTTCTTCTTTTTCTTCTTCTTTTTTTTACATTTATTTATTTATTTTTATTGTTGTATTACATCCATCCTGTTTTTATTCCCCACCCACCCACTCCCCACCAAAGTCAATCCCACTTATTGTTCATGTCCATGGTTCTTCCATACTAGTTCCTTGACTAAACTGCTCCCCTTTTTTGCCTCCCCCTCCCCCCTCCCCACTGCCCACTGAAGGTCTATTCATTATATTCGTGTATCTGGTTCTGTTTGCTTGTTTGTTTGTTTTGTTCATTATTGTCCTGTAATGGGTGAGATCATATGGTATTTGTCTTTCACTGACTGGCTTATTTCACTAAGCATAATACTTTCCAGTTCCATCCATGTTGTTGCAAAGGGTAGGAATTCCTTCTTTTTTTCTGCTATGTAGTATTCCTTTGTGTAAACATACCAAAGTTTTTTGATCCAATCATCCGCTGATGGGCACTTAGGCTGTTTCCAGCACTTGGCTATTGTAAATAGTGCTGCTATGAACATAGGGGTACATAGGTTCTTCTGAATTGGTGTTTCAGGGTTCTTTGGATATAGTCCTAGTAGTGGAATTGCTGGATCAAAACGCAGTTCCATTTTTAGTTTTTTAAGGAAACTCCATATTGTCTTCCATAGTGGCTGCATTAGCATACATTCTCACCAACGGTGCACGAGGGTTCCCTTTGCCCCACATCCTCGCCAACACTTGTTTGTTGATTTGTTGATGATTGCCATTCAGGGCCTGTCATTTCTTAATGATCACTTAATACTGTGTGGCCCTAAAACCAGGGTAGTTTTAGTCTAGTGGATTTTTCCATGCTCCTATTAGACTATAAGCTCTTTGAGGGCAAGAACTATAGCTGTTTGGTTTACTAAAGTATTCAGTACTTTGTGCAGCTCTTAGCACATGCTAAGTGCTTGATAAATGTTTGTGGAATAAATAAGTGCAATATTACAGTTATGTTAAAACTATATGTGTAAGAACTAGAAGGAAGTGTGGAATTATTTATTTAGTTATTTATTTAAGATTTTATTCATTATCTTCAGGGAGAAAGGTAGGGAGGGAGGAAGAAGGGGAGCGAAGCATCAATGTATGGTTGCCTTTCACCTGCCTCCAGCTATGGACCTGGCTGGAGACCTGGCCTGCAACCTGGTTATGTGCACTGGCTGGGAATCGAACCAGTGACCTTTGGGTTCTCAGGCCAGCACTGAGCCACCAGTGAGGACCCAAATGTGGAAAATTTTAAAAAGCTGGTAAAAATAAGATTTAAACAAGCTTTTTGTTATGTTTGAATAGTGAAATACATTTAAAACACATATGTATACAGGATAGTATAGGATGTGACCCTGCACTAAGATGCATGGTGCAGCTGTGAATGCTGGGTCAAAGAAAGCAGGTGCATGAACATTTAGCCATTTGTTGAAGATGAGCTAGTGGGAATGGTTTGGGGTATGTTACTAGCCTCAAGCCCCTAGAGGCGGTTGTGCTTGCCTTCTTCCAGCATGATTGTATGTCCCAGAAACAGAATTTTTTGGAAATGGAACAATGGGGTTGGCCCCTGGGCCAGGCTAGAATAGATTGAGCAAGCTTATTTGAGGACAAAAGATAGCAAGCAGAATCTTAGGTGGCCCCGCAGAAAGTCTGGGCAGAGGTCAGAGGTATGGCAGAAGATGGAGACCTCCCAGGTCGTCTGGGACTTCAGCCCTTCATCCCAATGATAGGGTTACCACTTTTTCTGCTCCTGGCTTCCTAACTCCCACCTTCCCACTGGATCCCCTTCACGCATCTGATACAAAGGGGCTCACCATTGGTACAGTAATGCCTTTAATTTCCCTTTTCCACAGGAGAACCATGCCTTTTTCCTTTAGTTAATTCACTGGGGGAAAAGTTGCTGTAGAGGAAGTGTCAAGATTTTATTTGTGTGTCTCCTTGTATACACACACACACATACATGAAAATAGCCGCCACCTCCAAATTTGATGATATATTTGACTAAAACCTTAAATAATTTTAAAAGTAGATTTCATAGACCACCTTCTTGAATTATAAACTAATATTAGCAATAAGAAATACAGCGCTGATAGCAGGAAAATCAAGATAACCCTCTTAAACAAACACTGGACCAAAGGAAAACAAATGAAAAAAAAAAAAAAAAATCATGTGTTTGGATGGGAATACTTGCTATCATAAAGCTATAACTTTTGTTAAAAATTAATGTGTATATTTATAGTACAATTCCAGTTAGACTCAGTTTCCTTACTCCCTTTGAACAAAACAATCTTAAACATTATATGGAAGAATAATGTCTAGGAAATGCTAAGACAGTTATGAAAATAAGGATAGTAAATGTGCTTATCATATAATATATTTGAAGTCACAGTAGTAAAAACTTGATGATATTGGAATAGAAGTAGATCAGTAGATAATTGGAACAGAGCAGAGTTTAGAAATAGATTCTAGGTCTATGGTAACTTAATATATGATGAAAGTTGTTATTTCAGTTCAGAGGCAAAAGAGATTCTTTGTTTTGTTTTGTAAATGGTTGTGGTATAGCTGATAAACCATGTGGATAAAAATAAAGTTGGACCCTTATCTCACATAAAGTATAAAAAAAATTCCAGATGGATCAAAGATATAAGTTTTAAAAAATAATAAAGGTGGTAAGACAGTTTTATATTTGCTTATATGCAAGGGTTGGGGAAGAACTTTGTAATTAAGACAAAGAACCTGTATTTGATTGCATGTGTGTAGCACACACGAGTTACAAGAAAAACAGTAGTTTAGGAGAAGATGTTTGTAATAATATGACAGATAAATATTAATAGCTATTATAGATAGACATCTCTTAAAAATTGATCAGAAAAATACACAAAAGAAGAAAAACAGTCCAAGAGTTGAGCATGTGATTCCGAAAAGAGCAAACCACAGAGCCAATAAAACATCTTTCTTTATATCTGCAACCTGAGAAGTTCTCATATGGCAGGCAGGTGAAAGGGTGAGTTCATTTAAGGCTCTAAAATGGTTGGACATGAAGCAAAAACAATGACTTGGTTCCTGAGTCACCTTCTTCCCTACACAGACTATAGTGACGTTGGTGGGAAGTGTCCCTCCTAGACACTCAGGGTGTGTGGTGAGGAACATGGACCTTGGCAGGGAGCTCTGCAGGGGAGAAAGTGGGCTGAACGAGACCTGCACCTGCAACATCCTGACCACAGCATCCTACAAAGGTAAGTGGACTTGTTGCTGCTTTTTGTTAGAAAGAGAAAAAGGCAAGACAAGTTCAGTTGGCCCATAGAGCAAGTTAAATGACAAAAAGAAATCTAAATAGTCCTACAGTCCTACACAGTAGACTTACTCTCCCTGCCTCCTGCTTCCTGCTTTCCCCACTCCATCCTGCTCACCTCTGTCCTACCTCTTCCATGACTGTGGGACCTCATCCACTATCACATGTGCCTGAGGCTGACAGAGGATGGTAAGTTGGATAGGCAAGTGTAGTAAAGCCAGAGACCATTGGGCTGACCCTACCCAAATGGCTCAGAGAATTCAGACATCTGAAGAGCTGGAATGTCCTTGGTGAGAAGAGAAAATAGAGTGACCAGTGTTTTATCATCTTAAGTTCCTTGCAGTTTTTCATTCATGTAAGAAATGTATATGGAACAACTACTATGTTCCAGGCACTGTGCTAGATACTAGGGATACAGTAGCCAAAAAAAGCTGACCTGGTCCTTGTCATGGTGTTTACAGCCTATCTGGGGGCCAGGGGATGGTAGATGCAAGTAAACAGCTTGCTACAATGTAGTGCGTGAATACAGGGAATAGAGGTACCATGGGAAGCATGTAGAAAGGATGCCTGACTGGACTTGGGGGGTGTCAAGGGGGCCAGGAGATCTTGCTGGAGGATGAATACAATTGAGTCAACCAAAGAAGAGTGGGGAAAGTATTCCAAGAATAGACCCACTAGTGTGGTGGCCAAGAGGGAAAAAGCTTTGTTTCAGGAGCCAAAAGAGGTTCTATATAGTAAAGGCAAATGGGGTAGGGACAGGTCAAAAGTGAAGTGGTGATAAATGGATACCAAAGAAGGCACAAAGTGCCTGGCACAAAGTAGCCATTTGTCATCAAAAGATTTTTGTTGCATGAATGAATGAATGGCCACAGGTGTAGAATGGGCTAGAGGAAGGAAAGACTGGGTTCTGAAAGACTGGATAGAGGGAAAGTTGTTGCCTGGTCCAGGTGAGGCAGACCGTGAGAGCTGGGTTGGAGGTAGTGGGGATGGAGAGGAGTGGATGGATTCCAAAGATAGTTAGGAGTTACAGTAGATGGACTGAGAATTCATGTATCCCTTTGGGTGAGAGAGACTGGAAGAAGAGTCACATTTATGGTTCAGTCTTCCTAGAGTGGGTGGAGATCATAATGAAGCTGAGTTTTGTGGTGGGAGCTGGTGTTACCTAATTAACTCTCAGTCCCTCAAAAGGGAATTGAATGCACCAGACCAAAGCCAACTTTTTTTAAAAATGCCTCTCAGCTGTTGGGCGTATGGTAGCTGATTGTGTCTGTTTGCTCGAAAAATTATTTCCATTTTCCACTTTTCGTTGTCCATACTATACAGCCTTTGTGATATGCGACTGGTTGATACTAGTCATTAAAGTGCAGATCTTGCCCGTCATTAAAGTGCAGGTCTTGCCCACCTTTAAAGTCTGCTTCTGAAGTTTTTGCGATTACCTTATAAAGCTAGCTGCTTGCTTTCAGAGCCTCCACTAATCACACCCAAGCCTTTGCCTGCCCTTTTGCGAATGCCTTGCATATTGTGAGTGGGCAAACACACTTCCCGCCTCTTGTGCTCCCAGCCAACGGCCATTGCCACACCATTGTCCGTGGTCTACAGTTGCCTCACCCCTTTCACCAAATCCTATTGCGCTTCTGCTATGAAATGCTAAAGGGAAAGTCCCCTTTTCATACAGCTTTTCTGGATTCTGCTCTAACTGTTCTGATCATTCTAGCACTCCCTTGATCTCCCGCAGGCACCCCAAGTGCTGCATGGACCTCAGACCCCGCCTAGGTATTTCCTTGACTGCTCTCATTGTGGTGTTTTCTTTCCCACCTAAGTTCTATTATCTCTCCCAGAATAACTGTAAATGCTTCAAGAGGAGAGATCATAGATGTTTATTTCCCTGTGATTTTTCCCAGCATTATTCTATATACAGTTGATGCTCGGAAAAGTACAGCTTTTTCTGGTCTTCATCACTGGACCCTTGTGGATTCTGTTGACATGTATTTTCACTGGGTGGCCCTCTGAGCTAAATGTCCATGTGCTTGCTTTACTGACATGTAGCAAGTGTCTGTTCAGATGCTCTTGCTGGGAGGTCAAGCTGGCCCTCCAAACCTTGTCTTAGAACAGAGGATTATCATTTTACACAGACCCATAGTATGTGAGCAGAATTTTATGGGGCATCCTGACTTTCAGAAAGAATTTTGTTGTTCTAAGAAGCAACATGAAGTTGAAATTCTAAGACTTTTGAAACCACACACAACTAAAATTGCAGCAAGAAAATTATAGGTGCCAACAAAGTTAGGCCAACTTCTTATTCTGTTAAGGAAAGATGCCTGAAAAATGATCATCATTCGCTAGCACCATTAATTTACAAAAGGAAGACAATATTCATACCAAAATGGGGGCCAGTGTTTTCACAGAGAAGCGCTGGTCCCTGGTCACAGCAGGATGTGAAAAGCACCCACACTGGCTGTAGACCATCATTCTGTGGGCAACGTTTCAAACCACAGGTTCCCCGCCTTCTCCCAGGTCTGCTAAGTCAGACTATCTAGGAGCATGGCTCTGGAATCTGTATTTTCATCAGTTTTCAAGTGATTTTGACAGACAACTGGATTTGGGAAGCATTGTGGATAGGGTACCAAGAAAGTTAAAGAGGCACCGGAAATGGGACCTTTTTCTAATGCTGATTTAGCACAGGGTTTATCTTTCTGACTTTATTCTTCGGAGGTTTTCTAACCAATAGGCAGGTTTTCAAACATTTGGTAAGAAAATCTGCACCACAGAGTTGACTGAAGTTGACTCCAAGAGGACCCTGGATCCCAGCCCATGGGAGCCCCACCTTATGACCTCACCTAGAGTTGGTGAGGTCGATGTTTGTGGTGTAGATTTTTGAAGGTGTAGGATTTCCTCTCTCGCATTTTGATTCTCTTGTTCTAGGCGCTTCTTGCTCAGTGACTTGTTTTATTCTTATGCTGTGGCCAATTACAAGTTGAGATAGTGATCCCGGGGAGAGTATGAGATGTAAATGGGCTGGAAAATGGCTTTTTCCTAGCAATTATCCACAGGAGGCCTGGAGCGCAAGGTGGGCCCGGGCCTGTTTGGAGCCCTGTGCTGTGTGCTCCGCTGGCCTGCCGTGCCTGGCCCACAGGAAGGCACCCCATACTGACTGAAATGTGAGTGAGCAGCTGGCACCCCACCCCCTTGCAGAGGAGGCAAAAATACTCATGTTTTGCATCTACAGCTTTGCTCGATGATAGCAGGACTCCACCATCAATGACTTGTTTTTTCCTCCCTTTGCTCCAGATGTTTCAGTTGTCAACGTGACATTCTTCTTCGATTCTTGGCACTTATCAAAAAGATTCAACTTCACCAACTGCTCATCATTAAGAGAGTAAGATTTTACTTGAAGTCTAAATATTCTCTCATTGGCTCTCATTTATGTATTTCCTTGACTCTTCCACTTTCTAAAGAACTCTTTTGTGGAGTGGAACTTTCCAAAGTGCCTTTTGGAGCATGGCCTAACGGGCAATGGGAGGGCGCCTGAGCTCATAAGCTTGCTCGTTCGTGTCCTAATAAGCAAGGGGAAACTGCCAGGCAGCACATAGCTGTGCTGCAGCATTTCTACCAAGAGGGAAATACAGTTGCCCAAGACCGGAAGGTGGCCTTGAAGTAAGTACAGTAGAAGGGATCGGAATGGCTTTGGGAATTTGGGCCCAGAAAGAGCGTGTGAGCATGAGATAAGGGAAAATCATACGCAAGGAAAAGAACAAGATAAAGTCTGTTTCATCAATGAACGTGTTCAACGCATAAACATAGACAACAGTATGGTGGTTACCAGAGGGGAAGGAGGAAGGGAAGATGAAGAGAGTAGAGGGTGTCAAATATCTGGTGATGGAGGGAAACTTGACTTTGGGTAGTGAACACACAAGGCAACATACAGATGATGTATCATAGAATTGTACACTTGAAACTTATATAATAAATTTAATTTAAAAAAGAACATGTGAATGCTGCCTCCCACCTTTTTTAAAACCACCCTTGGCCCTAATGAGCTACATAATCCCTTGAGTCACAACCATGCCTCACTCCTTGCTTACAAAGCAAAGCAAAGAGAAGACAGAGGAACTATGTTTCTCAGATTCCTGATTTTCCGGTTGGAAGATGGGGTGGAGGTTCCCATGGAAACAATGGGAGGCTCTATTATTAGTAATTCTGTAGTTCATTCAGTGGTTTGATTGACCGGCTATGTGAGTACCGAATGTGGGCAGCTTTGGTTTGGCCTGGGAACCATTGTTTCTTTGAGGAAAATGAATTCAAACTGGAAACTGAGTTGGGAGGCCACTCTACAGCTATTAGGACAGGGTCCCCCGGAACTTATCTTTACTCTTGCAGGATTGAGTTCAGTTATCTCTAATAAACAGAATGAATTGAGGGAGCGAGCAAAAAAAAAAAAAATGCTTGATACAGAAAGCCTCAGAAGTCCATGAAAATAGGGGAGGTGGCGGGAAAGGAGAGTTAAGTAGAGTTTTATGGCTCAAAGGAAATGGAAACATAATGCAGCTCTCCATCCTCCACTGTGGAGGCCAGACAAAGGCAGTCATTTGCCCCTGGGTCCCACAGCCAGGTGATTGATAGTCACACTCAGACCCACAGCTTCCCAGGGGTTGAGTACCCTCTGCTTGGGCACCTGCTTGCGGGGGGGTGGGGGGGGGAGATGGTGGCGGTAGGAATGCAAATCATAAACCTGCCTCTAGCACACAGAGGTAGCCAGATAAACAGAGCCTGGGTTTTTTTCTTCCATTGAAATTGCCGTTGCTATAGGTCAGAATCTCAGAATGCTTCAGCATTTCCTAAAGACCATATAAAACGCAAATGGTGTCCCTTTTCCCTGCAGGAGCCTTTTCACTGTCCCCAGATTAAGCCTGCCTTTGGCCCATGGCTGCTTCCAGACCTGCCTGTATTTCTATATTAATGGTTTTTTAACTCCAATTATCCTATAAGTGCTTTTCAAGCCCTCCTCTGTTACCCATGCATGATACGTCATTTGATGAGGAGATACAATTCTTCCTTAATTTGGTGAAAAAGCCAATAATGGCATCCCATTCCCTCTGCTGGCCTGCACCTGCTGGGCAGTTGGTGGTGGTATGGCTGATATGGGGGTGGGTGTGGAGGGAGAGACCAGTCTCCAGAGGGAAACTCACCTGAGGGTATTCAAACAGCAGCGGTAGATTCAGAAGCAGATTCAGTGGGTTCCTCTGCCGGGCAGGTGACCCCAGCTTCAGGTTTCCATGGCAACACCCCTGCAGGTGTGATGACAGTCCATCAGCCTGAAGGCTGCCCCCAGGAGGGCACGAAGTCAGGGCTCTATCCCCAACTTCAAAGGACTGTCCTCCTTTCCCGGGGTCATCACAGTCTGTTTAGGGATTTTTTTCTCTTCTTTTATTTAAATACTCATGTATGGTCATATCACAGAGGGAGAGTCTAGGAGATGGGGATTTCCCAAAACCTGTAGGCATTAAGTTGGCTTTCCATGTTACCAGATGCCTAGAGTGTATCGGAATGGGCTGCGCTTGGTGCAAAAGTGAGGGCAAGTGTATCCACCCGTTCACAGTGTGCAACTCGCCTGATTACAACAGAAACCAGGTAAAGTGACACCCAACCTATCTTTGGTGTTCATTTCTAACTCTGAGTTTCCCACCTCTGTGGATGTTAAAAGGATGTTCTTCGTTTCAGGAACCTTGTCAAGCTGCGGTTGAGAGACGGAAGGTGCCACCCAAAACAATGGGAGGCAGTGAATTGGGGAAGAATAACAGAACCCACCAGGGCTCCCAGGTAAGACCCTGTTTTTGTGTTGCTAATGAAAAAATCCCCCTTTAAGTAATAATAACAACCATCAGTTTGGGTTCTGTTTTAAAATTCCCTTTTTTTGCTTTCTACCAAAATTCCCTTTTTCACCTTTGGTCTTTAAACCAAGTTTCATTTAATTGGCTCAGTACATCAAAGGCTGCACACTCACATAAAAGAAATTAAAATTCTGTAACTGTGAAAAAATGTTCTGGGAGGAGGAAAAATTTTAAAGATGACTTCGTGGCTCATTTGGGGAGAGTCAGAAGGAAGTGTGACACACAGCACTCAGGGGATTTCAACTTGAACCACACATTACAATCTCATTGCTGGAGACTGTGCATTAGGAAGAGTGTACCTGGTATGCAAACTAACCACACTTGGATTGCTCTTCTTTGTAGTGACAATCTAGGCAGTAGTTAATCATTTCAAAACAAAGACTTGTTTCTATATCTGATATGCACCATTCTCTCCACTTCTCAAAAATGGTTCTTTTCCATGAAATTTCCTTGGAAATTACTCTTATTTTTTTCATAGTAAATCACCAAGCTCCACTAACAAACTAAAGAGAGGAGGTGACGAGGTAAACATTTTCAGCTGGACATGGGGACTGTGCTTAGAAAAAGAGAGATATGCTGGCTTCATTCAGATGACAGAAGTGAACTGAGCATCTGCTGTGTGGTGGAAAGCCAAAAAAAAAAAGACACGCTTTGTGCTCATTAACCTTGGGGTCTAGTAGGAATAGACAGAATAACCTGAGAACATTTTTTTTTAAAGGATCAGTTTTCTGCTTCATGACTAATCTATGGCTTTGATTTATCTATTTGCTGCTATTTAAGGTCAAGGGCCGATATAAATAAGTAGCATGCTTTCAGTGACTGCCAAAAAGTTGATGGTAACTTTAGGTGAATTAAGTAAAAGGAAACAGGAACATGAATCAAAATGGATTTTGAAGTTAATTAAAAGCATTAGAAAAGGTCAGTGTGCCAATATTTCAGGATTTAAAAGTCTTTGAGGTTTTATTAATTGTTGAGCTTATTAATTAAGGGATGGACCTTTCTTTTGTCATTGATTTATAAAACTGAGGCATAGTGACAGAGGCTTGGATCAAGGAGGCGGTGACTTGACCCTTGAAAGAAAATTTTTATAAAATTAAACCTATCTTTTGTTGTTATTTCAACTTTTTAAATTTTGATGAAATACACATAGAATAAAATGTGGCACCTTTACCATCTTTTATAAGTATAATTAATAGTCTTACGCACTATTATGTACATCACACTGTTATGTAACCATTGCCACCCACCATCCTTTGCCAGATACTTTTTTTGTTTTCTTAAGATTTTATTTATTTATTTTTTAGAGAGAGGGGAAGGGAGAGAGGCAGAGAGGGAGAGAGACATTAATATATGGTTGCTTTTCACCTGCCTCCAGCTACAGACCTGGCTTGCAACCTGGTTATGTGCCTTGGCTGGTAATCAAACCAGCGACCTTTGGGTTTGCAGGCCAGCACCTTATCCACTGTGCCACCAGCCAGGGTCACTAAATACATTTTATCTTGCAAAACTGAAACTCTGTACTTATTACAGAATAACTTTCCATTTTGCTTTCTACTCAGACTCTGGCACCCACCATTCCACTTGAGTTTTATTACAATAGGTACTTTATATAAGTGGAACCATATAAGATTTGTCTTGCTGAAACTGTCTTATCTCAGTTAACATAATGTCCTCAAGGTTCATGCATTTTGTATCATGTTCAGAATTTCTTTCCCTTTTTAAGACTAAATAATATTCCATTGCATGGCTGTACCACATTTTGTTTATCTATTCATTTGTGGATGGGCATTGGGTTGCTTCCACCTTTCAGCATGTTGTTGTTTGTGTTTTTTTGTTATTGTGGGAGTTTGTTATATATTTCATATATCAACTCTCTATTAGATACATGATTTGCACATATTTTATCCCATTCTTTAGGATGCCTTCTCATTCTGTTGGCTATATCTTTTGCACAGAAGTTGAAAATTTAATGATGAAGTCTAATTTGCATATTTTTTCTTTTGTTGCCTATGCTTTGGATACCATATCCAAGAAATCATTCCCAAATCCAATTTTATTAAGCTGTCCTTCTGATTTTCTCCTAAGAACTTTATAGTTTTAACTCTTAGATTTAGGGCTTTGATACGTAAAGTTAATTTTTGTGTATGGTTTAAGGAAAGAGTCCAGCTTCTCTCTTTCGCAAGTGGAGATCCAGTTTTCCCAGCATGATTTATTGAAAGACTATTCTTTTCCCATTGACTGGTCTTGTTTCCCTGTTGAAAATCATTTGCCTATACATGCAATGATTTATTTCTGGGCTCCCTATTCCATTGATCTGTATGTCTCTACCTTTAACCCATAACACACTATTTTGATTACTGTAACTTCTGAAACCAGAAAGTGTGAGTCCTCCAACTTTGTCCTTTTTAAAGATTGTTTTGGAAAAAATTAAACTTATTTGAGATAATTCACATGTAGTTATACAAAAATAATAGAGATCTTATATATCTTTTATCCGGATTCCTCCAGTACTAATACTTTGCAACATTGACAGTGACAAAAGTCAATATACAGAGCAGCTCTGTCACCCCATGTTGACTATTTATAGCCACACCTACTTCCTTCCACCCTCCCACTCCCCATTTCTAAGCCCTGGCAATCACTGATCTGTTCCCTGGGTCCATGATGTTATCCTATCGTAGGTAGAATTACCCAGATGTATCCTTTGTTCATGTAGCAATAGTTTGGGTTTTTCTATTGCATGTTATGGTCCAGGCAATGGCTTTTAAATTTCTTTCATTTTAAAGGAAAAAATAATAAAGTCACTGAATCCTGGTTTCCTGTACTGTCTTCCTATATCTTTTGACCTTGATATTTTGTGGTTAAATGAACTGAGATCACCATGAGAGCAGAAGGAGGCTGAAAATAAACAAAGCGCAGACCTACATATCATCAGTGCTTCTCCAAGGATGACCTCTGTTAGTTTGGACAGAGACATTTTGTTGATACTGAAATGTTGTCTTTAAATATATGACTCAGAACAGAATCTCAATTTTGGTTAATAGGGAGTAGAGTATTACTTGTCACAGGAGGAATTTCTCATGTTCTCTGACACATTGCTGGCTTTCATTATCATGTGGAATGTGAAAACTCAGGTTTCCAGCTTGGGTCTCCACGTTGGCCTTGAATAAAACACTGAACACTCTCTTCCTAGCAGAAAAGCCATGGAGAGCTCTCCTTCAAAGCGTCTTCCCACATCACATAAGTACTGAGTGCTCAGTCCTTGCCAGGCACTGGAGACATGTGATGTGACTGGTACAGACACAGTCTTAAGCTTCATGATGCTGAGCTTCTTCCTACAGGTGTTTATGGAGCCTCTATTACTGAGCTCCATGGATACAACACGGAGGACATAAATAATCATGCACCTCTCTTGCCATCAGTCTCAAGAATCATGTACACGAGTACCTATGTAAGAATACAAGAAAACATGGATGGAACTGGAGAGTATTATGCTTAGTGAAATAAGCCAGTCAGTGAAGGACAAATATCATATGATCTCACCCATTACGGGACAATAATGAGCAAAACTAACAACAAGCAAAACAGAACCAAATATATGAATACAATGAATAGGCCTTCAGTGGTCAGTGGGGAAGGGGTTGGGGGGAGGGGGGAGGCAGAGGCAAGAAAGGGGATCAGTTTAGCCAAGAACCTAGTATAAAGGAACCATGGACATGGACAACAGGTGGGATTGACTTTGGGGGGAATGGGTGGGTGGGGAGGGGGACAGAGGAGAGCAAAAAGGGGATGGATGTAATACAACAACAATAAAATTTAAAAAAAAAAAACAAGATAAAAAATGTTAACATAGGGAAAGTACCAGAAAGTACACAAACCCAGAGAGCTTTCCCTGCCTGGGGCTTTATCTTAGTCCTCTTTATTTAAACCCAGCACCTGGCAATTAAAAACACTTCATCCGTGTGGTTGGTTAAGTCTTTGATGGATGGATGGATTGATTGGCGGAGATGGCATTTCAGCCCACCTTTAATGGATAGACGAGAAGCCTCTACCCCAGATGCATGGAGACTAAGGAGCGGGTATCCTTTTTTTTTTTTTTTTTAAGATTTTATTTATTATTTTTCAGAGAGAGGGGAAGGGAGAGAGGCAGAGAGGGAGAAAGACAGCAATGTATGGTTGCCTTTCACCTGCCTCCAGCTATGGATCTGGCTGGAGACCTGGCTTGCAACCTGGTTATGTTGCCCTGGCTGGGGAATTGAACCAGCGACCTTTGGGTTTGCAGGCCGGCCCCTTATCCACTGTGCTACCAGCCAGGGCAGGAGCAGGTATTCTAAGCAGAGGAATTAGCATAAGCAAAGGCGCATAGTGAGGGTGCCAGAAAATTTTAGAGTGCTCATTATTGGGAACCCCAAGTGATTTAATTTGGCTGGGGCAGAAGGCTGCAGGAAACTTTGGGACGTAAGTCTGAAACACCCCTGAAACACGTATCTGTAGGGTCTTACAAGCCAGGCCTAGGAGTGGCCACTTGGTTCCTCAGTGGCAGTAGACTGCTACTGAAAATTTTGTTTTCATTCTTCCGTGTCCATGGTTCTGATGTATGACATTTAATGGTTTTTAAGGTATGAATTGCTCATCCCAAGGACACACTGGGACCAACTTGGGCCCAATGCCCTCGCACAGATTCATGACCTATGTATGACCCATCCCTGCTCTCTGACCTGAAAACAGTGCCACCATTTACCAGGGGGCTACGTTAAGGAAAAGCATCACCAACCCAAACCCAGTATTTGACCTTAGGATGAGAAGTATTTTCAGCTCTAAAAGCCAGTCTCTCTCAGAGTCTGTTGACCCTGTCACCTCCCCTGACCTCTTTTCCTTCCTTTTAATATTCTATCTGGTGACTGCTGAGCAAGCATCCTCTCAAGGAATTTACATTCAAATTGTTCCTCTCTCTTTCTTTTCCTCCATCATTTTTAAAAAGATTTTATTTATTATTTTTAGAGAGAGGGGAAGGGAGAGAGGCAGAAAGGGAGAGAGACATCAATGTATGGTTGCTTTTCACCTGCCTCCAGCTACGGACCTGGCTGGAGACCTGGGTTGCAATCTGGTTATGTGCCCTGGCTGGGAATTGAACCAGTGACCTTTAGGTTCACAGGCCAGCTTCTTATCTACTGTGCTACCAGCCAGGGCTCCATCACTTTTGAATATGCATTTTCATGTCTCACTGGCAATCTGAATGGAAACTTTCAAGGACCAGGCCTTTAAAAGTGAAATTAAGTTGAATATGTACCTTGTTAACTAGTTTCTAGGGGGCCTACCCCTGTACTGGGTGCTGTGGGATTCACTTCCAATTGTTCATTTATTCATTAATTCATTCAGAACATATTTATTGAACACCTACTGTGTGCTAGACAGGCAGGCAAAATGTGTGCCTTCTTGTGGAGTTTATACAATGTAGAACTTACAATATTTTGGAGGAAGTAAGATTCATTTTCAAGTAGCAGTTGAGTGTGCATAACAGAAAAAGATATAAGAAGAAATGCCAGAATGTACTAAATTGAGCAGCAATAGCTAATATTCACTGAGCCTACGCTATATCCTAAGCTCAGAGTATCTATTTAAGTTCACGATTGACTTATTTTGCCCGCTTTATAGATGCAGATATTTTACACAGGACAAGTAGAAAGTAAATGACAAGCAAGAGATCTGAACCCAGGCAATCTGATGCCAGAGCCCACAGTTTTAACTGCTCCTCTACATTGTATGACCTTCTAAATATAAACCAGTATTAAACCAAGTAGTATTGATGACCAAAGCCAGCCCAGAGGGGGGTGGAAACTAATACTGGCTCCTCTTGGCATGTGGCTGTCGGGGCCTGCCCCATCTGTGCCACAGATGGGTGGGACAAAGACCTCCAGCCTGGGCAGGCTGTGGGGAGAGTGCGTTAGTGTCACAGCCTCTGGAGGAGATGGGTAGGTTGGAGTGTGTCACAGTGAAGGATTCAGAGCCAGGCCAGGCCGGCATCTTCTTTAAGACTGAGATGGGTAACTGAGGCCCTCGGGAGAGTGGAGCAGCAGGAGTCTCATGCTGAAAATCCCAGCAGAGGAGTGGATTTTGAGTGGCTGGGTTTAATCTGCAATTAGGGGTCTCTACTGGCGAGGAAGAGCTGCCCTCCCTGGTCATGGAGTCGTGGTCAGTCAGTCCAGGCAGCCAGTCCAATTCAGAAGTGGCCTTGGCAGCCGCACCTTGGGCCATGTCAGCATTATCCTCAGGTTAGAGAAGTGAGCCTTGCTGTCTCAGCACAGGCCTTGGTCTGTGCCTTTCTCCCGAAGGCTCCAGGTCTACCTCAGTCGGCCTTGTAGCTCTTGCCATTTCCTGGGACCAACAGGAGTTACAACTCAGGTTCCAGGGGTGTATACTAGGGGCCTAGCAGCAAATGAATAGCCTTTTTTGATCCATTAACGCTCTCATTTTTTCTTTAGTGGAGTTGTATTTTGCTATTTTCTTTCCATATCTCCTCTCCTTTTACATTTGACCATCTATTTCCCCTGCTGGTTGATACTCTTCTCAATTTATGCATTTCATTAATATATTACTTTTGTCCTGTGCTGTCATTAATAAAGATATTAAATAATTCTGAACCAAATACTCACCCCATGTAGAGCCTGACAGGACACTTCCCTTTAATTAGTTATGCTACCTTTCATCTCTCTAATGTCCTTTCGTTTCAGATTTCCAGCTGGTTTTGAGACCATGTGACTTTTATCCAGTTCTGTTTGAACTAATTTCCTGAGTGAAAATCTGAGAGACATTTAGCCTGCGTGTTGATTCAGGTCCAGGTCTACAGAGAGCTTTACTATATTCAGGTTTTTAAAAACAGTTTAATAGAGTACAATTTGGTCTTAATAAAATGAGCCTTCCTAATGTACCTCTTTGCAAATATTCTTTTCAATCATGGCAGTATCTTTTTCATTAATGTCATGGTAATGTGAATTGTGTACTTTTACTGTCAAGAGTAATCCTCTTAGACCTTTTCAAAGATAACTATTTCTTAGTGGTTGTGCTATTTCCAATAACTTATAATGACTTTAAAAAATAATAACAACAGGTAGTTGTATATTCTGTAATCAACCAGTTAACCAGTTTCTGGTGTGCTTTCTTGTACAAAAAAAAAAAAAAAAAAAAAAGGGAGTGACTTAAACTTGTGAACAACCAGAACTCATCCTGTTTTATTAAATCACTTAAAGTTGTGCAACCATTTAAAAATAACTCTTAAGTCTTTAAAATGTAACTGACAGGAAGTAGATTGCACTGAGGTTAATTTCTGGACACCAGGGTTGTGAGGGTGACCGTCAACAGTGGTTTGATTTGATATATGGAAATCCTTAGACAGAAGAAGGGGGAAGAATCTCTTGTAGGCCTTAAGGTACTGTCTTTTTGTTTCGATCCAGATTATGCTTTAAATTAACCAAACTCTTCTTATAAGTTTGTGGGGCCCACTACTTCATGTCAGATTGTTAGTTAATCTTGATCAAAATGCAAAAATCAATCTAAAAGACGAAGTATGTATAACAGTTGTAGGGAGAGCATTCCTTGCCTTTTGTCAATACTGGATTTTTAAAATCTTTGTCAGGAAAAATAGAAAATATTATATTTCTGAGAATTGTTGCAGCCATAGAGCACAGCCACGTAGCTGCCCAACCTGTGTGCGCGGACCGGTGCATGTGTGTGGACCTGCCCTGTTAATTTAACGAGGTCCTTTCTGTAGTCCTTTGACTCACTTCTTAAGATTAAGGGACGCTCTCCAAGCAAACAAAGGACAACTAATCTGACCCTCTTTGAACGCAGACTAGAAGCATCTGCTTTCATGAGATAGGCCAGGGCTGGATTTCATCCTAGACACCAATGGAAACTTCTCTAAACAATAAGGTTTTCAAATGAAATCCTTTTTAAGTGGCAAGGTCGTCTCTACCTAGGGAGAAAAAAAAAAACTGTTAAGAAGGCATTGTGGCAGGTCTTCTGATGGTGTTTGTAAAGCCATTTAAGGAGCAAAACAACCCCCTTCAAAATCTTGTGTGCATTAATTATAAGGCTTCCTCTACTGAGAGTAGAGAGGCAGCATTTACTTGGTGTGTTTGAAAGTTCTGCTTGGACAGACATCAGCAGTTTAAATATAAGATGTGGAAAGGACTATCTAGAAAGAAACCTGGGAATCGTATTTGACTTGGATATAAATACAAGTCAGCATTGATGTGCACATAAAACAAACACATGGCTTTTCTTGTCCCTCTAGGATGACAGTGGCCTCCTCCAATGTGGGAGTCGGCAAATCTTTTCTACAAAGAGCTAAGCAATGAATATTGCAGGCTTCGTTTGCTGTGAGGTCTCTATTGTGATCATTTCACTCTGCTGCTGTAGAATAAAAGTAGCCATAGATGATACATAAATGAGTGGGTGTGGCTGTGTTCCAAGAATACTCTCTCTACGAACATTGAAATTTCAATTCCATGTATTGTCACATGTCATGCAATATCGCTCTCTTTTTTTTTTGACATTTTTCCCCCTGGGCCATATTAAAAACAAGCCATTGACTGGATTTGGCTGCTCCAGGCAAATTCAGTAGTTTGCCAACTTCTGACCTTGGGCACACATCATCCCCCACCCCTCAACCCCCAGCACCATCCTAGGGACCCTTTAGGTGTTCAGTGAATACTTGTTCACTTAGCTGTCATGATGTCAGAGCCAAGGGTAAGCTTTTTTCTATACGACACACACTTGACATTTGCAAGGGATTTATCTTTAAGTCTTTGCTAATCCTCCCATTCCAAGGACCACTCTTGCAGCTAATTTCCCCCATAAAATGCACTCAAGTAGAACAAAATAATTAAAGTGACCCTTTCAGGCCCTTCATGATTCTAAAATATGAGGCTGAAGTCTTTACTAAGCAATCAAAATAAATTCTGCCACCAAAATCAATTCTCTGTCACATTACATCATTGCTGTGATGACATTAACGATGCATTTACCTCAATCTGATAAACCAATCCATAGTGATAATGAATGATGGTGACCGCTCTAGCATATAGCACCTGTATCTGCCAAGAAGCAGACAATGAAGCATCCCTTCAGCGGGATGGGGGGGCCCAGAAGCCCAGCAAGGCTGTCTGGGGGAGGGTCACACATACAGAGGAGCAGAGAATATACTAGGCTACTTCAAGAAGCACATGGTGGGCAGGTCTGGTCCGACAAAAGTGCTCCCAGCACTGTAAGAGGCTTCCTCCTAAACTATCCTCTAAGCGGGCACTCTTGGTTTTTAAGCTTTGGCCACATTTCACATGATTATGCATTTGGGATTGTTTTCAAATATCGAGAGTGTGAGTATGATTCACTCACACTAAAGATCTGTTGTACTTTATATTGGCCAGACTCTTAGAATTTTCTGTCCTGTTTTAGTAACCATATTATGGAAGAATACAGACTTGCTAGCAATGGTCTATCAGAAGAACTACAACGTGATCAAAATGATAGACGGTAGCATCTATAGGCGAAAAGGGAAAGAAATCAGGATTGTTCTATTTTTGAAAAGGAAAATGATTTTTGCCACCAAAAAGGGCCTTTTCTTTCTTTCTTTCTTTTTTTTTTTTTTTTAAGGGAATTTGATTAACGTACAGGTGGAGAAGTAAGGTGCATAATGTGGGGCCAGGTGTCAGGTGCATCCAAGGGAAACTTCCTTGGAAAATGAAGAAACGGTGGTATCTGCAAACTATGGAGAAGGAATAGTTGGCCACATGCTTTGAACATCCAACTACTTGATACTGGATGACTGAACAGGTTGATTCTTCACAATTTTCTCCCTGCAGTATGCTCCTGGATTCAAACAGCCTAGCTGAAACAAACAAACAAACGAAAAAGAAACTGCTTTCTTGGGAATTAAATTTATCCAAAATGACATTCTAAGTTAATGATGAGTCTGTCACTGGCCAACGATTAGTGGACTCCTTGTCTTTTCCTTCACTTTGTTATATTGTGAGGCTCCAGGGACTGGAAGACTGAGCATTTCTGAGACTCTAGTGCTATTTCACTCTTCAGACGGAATGTCAGACTCTTCAACTGTATTTTCAACTGCCTTGTGAGACAAAGACTAATTGGTTTGACCTCATGCTGTCACATGTTGAGAGACATGAATCTTTAGCATTCTTCCTTGAATTCATTGATTTCATTAAACACTGTCTGCTTGTGTTTGCAAAATGTTGTAATTTCCCAGTGATTTCCACCAACAGCAACGCATAAACAGATTTTCTGGAACAATGCCATTTCTTAGCTTTGATCTTGTGTTTAATTTTTATTTCCAATAGGTCTTCTACGTTAAGTCCATTGAGCCACGGAAAATATCAACCTTAGGGAAAAGAAATGTGATAGTCACGGGTGCGAACTTTACCCAAGCATCTAATAACATCGTAATGATCCTGAAAGGGACCAGTACTTGTGACAAGGATGTGTGAGTTCAAATATTAGTAATTTAATCTTGGTAATATAGTGAAAGGCTAAAACTTAGGCTAAATATAATTTTTCTGCAGCCAAATGATTTCCATGTGCCGAAGTGGACCAACTACTCTACATACTTGACATAATTTTTAAAAAGTAAAATCATTTATACACTACATTTGAAGATAATTGTGAGAAAACCTATCCCATGTTACCCCCCAAAATCTCAGTACACAGTTTCAGGATGTTGACTGTTTTGGGTCTTGATTTGTTTTCTTTAATAAAATCAAGTATTTTGAATAGGAAATATCATTTTGAACATGATCCACTTAAAAAACAGTTGAGTACCTCAGATTTTGATGGGAAAATATGGCAATTCTCTCAATGGATTGCCTAAAATTAAAAAAAAAAAAAAAAAAAAAAAAAACCTTTCTGATTTATTTTATTCTTTATGGTCTTCTCTTAATTGGATTGGTTTCATGCCCACATAATACCCAAATGGAACATAAATTAGTATTAAAAAATGAAAGAAAGAACAAATACCCCTACACAAAATATATCTGGTCACTGTACCATTTAAAACATGTTATTTATTATTTTTAGAGAGAAGGGAAGGGAGAGAGGCAGAGAGGGAAAGAGACATCAATGCATGGTTGCCTTTCACCTGTCTCCAGCTACAGACCTGGCTAGAGACCTAGATGGAGCCCTGGCTGGAGACCTGGGTTGCAATCTGGTCATGTGCCCTGGCTGGGAAATCGAACCAGCGACCTTTGGGTTTGCAGGCTGGTGCCTTATCCATTGAGCCACCAGCCAGGGCTTTCACTGTACCATCTAAACACCATTATTTCTATGACTTCTTTTCCCCAAATCATCTTTTCTATGAATCTTTTGAGAGAGAAATATCAATGTCTTACTGACATTCTTATACAAATGTTACCCTCTCTGCCCCCCCAAAAGAAATGTAATAATAACACAGTAGATAATTTGAGTTTTCTGCTTGTTAGCTTTTGTAAGTTTTCGCTAATTTGAAATAAAAGATGTTGCAGTCTGTATGAAGGGTAATATTGAGCTTGCTCCCACCATGGGACTGCACTGAAGATAATCTGCTGAAGCATAGTGCTTTGGTTTTTAACTAAAACAGATTTGCACAGCATTTAAACCTGCCACACTTATTTATTGATTTCCATTATAATTCATTTGCCACGTATAAGTGCCATCCCCTTCCCTTCCTAGCAGTAAGTTTGGGATATCCGTCATCTTTTGGGAAAAGCTGCCCATGGGTGCCTTTCCTCTGTTCTGCTATTTACCAGAATTATCAAGCACACATTAGTGCCTGTATCTCAGTGGCGTGGGTATTTTTGTTTCATTTTCCTGGGAAATTACCATATGGCAAAAAATCTTTCATTTTGTATAACAAAATCTCAAGTTAGACACCTGTGTGTTTGCTGAAAGGCAGTCAGCGTTACTGGGAAGTAAGCAGGTTTTCCACGCTTTACCCTGTTCCCGACTCTTGATGCTCTCATTTCAATTCTGGATGTACTTTGAGATGCTGGTTATTAAATTAAATGAGTAAGAGACCTTTCTGCATGTTGCATTTCACTCACCACATTTGCGTTCTGAACCCAAGTTCGTGAGCAGTGAACACAATACCCAGTTAACCCTATATCTGAGTTTGTGCTATAACCCCAAACCCCTTTAATATAGTATTTTTTAAAGCCTAATTATTCTAAAAGAGAAAAATACAAGAATAGTAGTGGAATAACCCACATTTCTGCCTCTTCCCTTCTAAAATTTATAAACAAGTTTGAATTTTAGTTATCAGCCATTTTATGATGCATTTCCAAGAGCTAGAATGCAATTCGGAGGTAATGTAAGTACAAACTGAGTCATGTGCTTTTTGAATTTGCTTTACTGTTTGAATCTATTATTACAATTGAAGGGATATGTGCATTAAAGTTAATAATATGCACATATTCTTTAGTAATAATACATTCTCATGTAGCATAATTATACTGAGCATTATTCAGACACAGCCCAGCCTAACGATTCATGCATTAGAAAGCCATTGTAGACATGATACACAGAGGAAGCTTCAGGTTCCCGAGGCAACATCGTGGAAGGCTTTGCTTGGCTCATGAAGGGTGACAAGGGCACACCCTGCAGATGTCAGGAGCACCCAGGACGGTCCCAGCTAATGTCTAGTCTGGAGCAACTTGGTAAGCAGCTTGGCTGTGATGGCTGATTGATTTTGAAACGCCTGGGCTCTTGGCACGGACTTTAGTCATGGGCTCTTCTGCTCTTTATGCAGCAGAATTCCCGTCTCTGCCCGGGTTGGGTGTTATCCTCCCAGTACTTGACTGGGACTTCTCTTTTTCTAAGTTTTTCTTTAGGGACATTTCCAAACATACACAAAAGAGAAGAGTGTATGAACCATTTTGTACCCATCCTCTAGCCTCAGAACTTACCAACATTTGCCAATCTTGTTTCACCTATCTCCTCTGCATGTTTTGGAAAGAAGGAAGGAAGAATGGCAGCTGAAATTTCTCAGAGCATAATCCAGACTTTCACTCATGAATACTTCAGCATGCCCTGTCTGGTGTGACTCAGTGGGTTCAGTATTGGCCTACAAAACAAAGATGGCCAATTCGATTCCCAGTCAGGGCTCATGCCTGAGTTGTAGGCCAGGTCTCCAGTTGGGGGCATGCAAGGAGAGGCAACCAGTTAATGTTTTTCTCACTTTTTCTCCCTCCCTTCCCCTCTCTCTAAAAAATAAATAAAATCTTTAAAAGTATATATACTTTAGTGTGCGTCTCTAACAGATACAGAGGGTACATTATTATATTCAACAAAATTAGCAATAAGTTCTTAATATAACATAATACTTAACCTGTGTTCCACTTTCTACTGGGGTTTCTTAAGGACAAATGTTACATCTCCTTCTTACCCTACTTCTAAGGGAAATGCCAATAAAAACATAACAGTGCACTAAAGAAAGAGGAACCCTGCCCCAGATAGATACAACGGGATAAGTGGCTCTGATGACTCATCAGTTGCCTGCACCTGCCTACTAGTTCATGAACTGATGTTGGGTCATCAACTGTGCTATGTATCTGTTTCATATAAGAGTTCATTTTCTACCTCTTTCTAGAGTACCGGTTAGCCAAGTGCTAAACGACACCCATATGAAGTTCTCTCTGCCATCAAGCCGAAAAGAAATGAAGGATGTGTGTATCCAGTTCGATGGCGGGAGCTGTTCTTCTGTCGGACCCTTGTCTTACATTGCTCTGCCACACTGTTCCCTCCTTTATCCTGCTGCCACCTGGATCAGGTACTTTGTAGATTTATATTTTTCTCTTGTTTTGGTTAAAAGGTCAGATGCATAAAAATAATGGATTTTGCTCAAATTAATCTACAAATACATCCTAGCTAAGTTCTTCTCCCAGAATTTCCAGGGTTTATTCCTGGAAAACGAACCCAGACCTGACAGACAGGATGCCCCTCAATGTCACATGGAAGACCAGAAGCACAGGCTGGTCTCCTCTTAGCCAAGGCTGCCAGGAAACTCACTGCAAAATGCTTGTTCATCCTTCGGTTTCTCTTCAGATCGTATATAAATTTTTCACTTTTAAAAAATACTTGTTCAATTGTAGTAACGATTCCTGGTCTAGATTTCTGGTACAAACATTTGATCCTGTTCACTCCATTCACTTCTGCCCATGACACAAAGCTTCTTCTTTCTCACATCTTTCATTTTAAAACCATTAGAGTAAGCTGTTTGAATAATTTGAGGAAATATTGGGAGCCATCTAAATCAAAGCAGTATCTAACTTCAAAGATCCTCTCTAAGTGAGAGATGAAAATTTCAAAATGGACTCTTCCAGAGAGACTCCAAGAAAAAAAAATTTCTCCCTTATTGAATTTAAATTCACACTCAGGTGTTAGAATATAACCCTAAAGATAATTTCTTCACCTAACAACATGGAGCATATTTTCTAGGTACTGTCTGGATGAACGACAGGTAAAGCTTTGTTTAAAAGGAACAAAAGAGAAGAGAAAGAATAAAACAAAAATGAGAAAACCACTTCTAATGTTCTTATTTAAGATTAAGCAGGAAGTAGACATATTAGGCTGCTAGGTTTGCCATAGCGAAGTATGACAAACTGGGTGGCTTTAATAACAGATACTTATGTCATCTAAGTTCTGAAAGCTGCAAGTCCAAGGTGCTGTCATGGTTGGTTTTTTGAAGCCTCTCTGCTTGGCTTGTAGATGGCCTTCTCCTCTCTGTATCCTTGCATGGTCTTCTCCTTGTGCCTAGCTACGTCCTAATCTCGTTTTTCTATGAGGACACCAGTCATGGATTTGGGCCTACCCCAGTGACCTCATTTAAAACCTTAATTACCTGTTTAAAGACCCTACCTCCAAATACAGTCACTTTCTGAGGTGCCAGAGATTAGGATTTCAACCACTCTTCCCGTAACAGAGGCATGAGGGAAACTGAAATTTCTAACCCAAGGTTCTAGCATAGTACTCCTTGCTCTAATTCCTATCGAAAAGTAAAAGCACACTTTGATTTGGCACTCCCCACATGCCTAGTGTGTTATATCCTTGACTCAGTTAATGCTTGCAAGCAGAAGGGCTCTACTATGAGTGGCCCCTTTTGCAGATGAAGAAACTGAGACATAGAGTGTTGAAATGAGTTGCCCAGATTCCCAGGGGTCTGTGTTCCAAGACAGGTCTGTAGGCCGATATGAGTCTGGGCCTCTTAGGACCAGGCCACACAGCAGGAGGTGAGCTTGAATGGAATGCACTTGAATCATCCCAAAACCATGCCCCTACAATCTGGTCCATGGAAACATTGTCTTCCACAAAACCGGTCCCTGTGCCCAAAAGGGTGAGGACCGATGCTGTCAGATACCAGTATTCTACTTTGCCATAAAATAGGAGTCTTCTTGTTGTCCCAATCTGAGGTTGAGTCTCTCAGTGACTCTCAGACAAGAACATGGCTCTGCAGCCTGGCCATGGGCCACACTTGGCTTGGTTTCCTAGTCATGGTGACAGGCTGGCAGGAGACCAATGTGGCCTTTCCTCCTTGTGGCTGGAAGGTTCAGAGCTCAATGTCTTTCTTGTGCCCTACACAAATTACCCTGCTCGTGCCCTTATCCTGGTCTTGTCATTATGGGCCCGGCTGACATACTAGGCTCCTGTCCCCTGGAATGAGTGTCTAGTGACCTACATGAACAAGAGTGTGAGGGCAGCCAGAGCTATGAACAGCTGTTTATTTCACATCTAATGACTGCTTTGCTTATAGGGGATTATGTGCTGAGAATATGTGAAATCATTTGACTTGGTTTTGGAGAGATAGAATGGAGCTGTTATTTATATGGTTTACCAAATAGGAATATAGTATATACTTTTAAGACCGTTTATAATTTTTACCTTGTCCAAAGTGTTTTCTAGCTCTCTAAATAAAATGTAATTGGTAGGTTGGGAGTTTAATTTTGAAAGTTGTTAGATTGAGGAATATTCATATAGATTAAGGAGTAATCAAACAAAATTCTGTTTAGTGAAACCTTTTCAAGGTACAGCTGATGATCTGATTATGTGCGGCACCATAATACAACAAAACTCAAAATTCCATGAAAGAGTTTGTGCATTTATTTTCCTACAAACTGTTTTGGGATTTGACAAGATCCTGAAATGTACATTAAGAGATATATATGTCTCTTAAAAGCTGTGACTTTGTAGCCAGTATCATTAAAAGACTTCTAACACTGTCCTGCATTTGAAATTAAGATTTGTTAATTTGCTCTCAAACGTAGCTGAGTTTAGTATTAAGTGTGAATAAACCTATAGCTTTGTTTATGAACGCCAAGGCCCATGTGTTTACTATGAAACTCTCATTGTTGCTTTTATTCCTGCAGTGGTGGTCAAAATATAACCATCATGGGCCGAAATTTTGATGTAATCGACAACTTAATCATTTCACACGAGTTAAAAGGAAACATCAATGTAAGTCTTTGTTATGGTAATTATTTTTCAGGATGATTTTGTTTTTATAACACTAAAATGTGTTGGGGGATGTAATTTATTTCTGTGCTGTATGATATTATGTGCTCTTACCTGTTGCATGATCTATACCATTTGTACTAGAAGAGAGGTAATGAAACCTTATCTTTGTAGTTGAGTATTTTGAGTTGCGGCACAGAGGAAAGAGGAATGAACTTGAAATGACAAGACCTGCCATTTTCTCCATGTATGACTTATGGCAAGTCACTTTAATGAGACAGTGTTTATGAGTAGGTGTGAAAATACTCTGTGAGTGGGAAGGTATGATGTAAAGAAGAACAGCATTTCTGTGAAGAGCAGGTGGTATTCCCGTTGCACAGAGAGAGCTGTGGTTCACACGGTCAGTGACCTGCTAAGGTGCCCAAGATCTTACCATAGGCTTCTTCTCTTGCCATTGTCTCTCTGACCTGACTTGGTTCCTTTTTTTTGACCTTGCCTCCTCTTGCCTTTCATCGCCCCACACAGTTGTCTGGTGCCCACCCCTGGCCCAGTTCTTCTACCAACAGGGATCAGACACAGGCCTGGTCGCAATGGATTTCAGATACAGAAGGGGGCCTCTGAGTGCACTTCTAAACTCTTTTCAAATACTCTGTTTCTCTTCTTTATTGAAATGTGAAGTCACAGCCTCTCTGGGACCCAGCCTGACCATTTTCTGACAAAGTTGGAAGGTCTTCGAGTGGTCACAGACCTGGCCCCAAGCAGTGTGGGTTCCAACCTAGGCACTGGAGGCCTTCCTAAGTTGTCCTTACAGCCTTATCATAAGCACACCCACCTACTGGCGCACTTCAGAGCCAGTTCCAAGCCTCACGTTGTATCTGATTCCAGACCATGTCTCTGTGATGTGAACATATCCCACTGATTGTTTGTACAGATTGACTCTGACCAGCGACCTTACCTGAACTTGTGAGTGGACTTGCTCTCCCTCCCCAGTGCTATTCCTAGACTGAGTAGGTCTTACTGTGCATCTTCTGCGGGCAAAACATTTTGATGGGGAAAGAGAAAAAATAGATAAAGTAATCATGCCACTTTCATGGAGGGAAATGGCAAATCTGCAGCGGCATTGAAAATCGAGACCACGGGGTGTCCTTAAATTTTAGGTCCTCTGATTCTTAGCCAGCTCAGAAAGCACGTAAATCCAAGAAGGCACTGAATGTTTCCACATGAAAGGGAAATTAAATATGGACGGGATTAAGAATGTCTGTGGAGTGGAGCAGGATGGGTAGGATTTGGATAGGTGGGAACAGGAAGGCCAGTTTAGGTGCAGAAGACAAGGACAAGGCCTGGGGTGGGTCAGGAGTGAGCCAGAGGGGTGGCTGGAGAACTTGAGCTGTCAGAGAGTGTCAGGACTGCACGTGCTCCCTTCATTCTGTAGGCAATGAGCAGAATCGGGGGTCTCTGAGCAGGGAGTGGTAGGAGCGTAGGTTATTTTGGCCATGGCGCACAGGATAGTTTGGAGCAGCAGTAACTGAGAAAAGGCCAAGAGACCGATGACAATGCTCTTGCAAAGTCCAGATTTGTTTGAGACGCCCAGCTTTGGGCTGTTGTCAGTAGGGCAGGTCTGGACCGCTGGGGAGCATGGGGAGCTGGAGATGCCTGAGTCACCTTGTGGAGCTGCCGTAAGGGGGAGAATGGGAATAGCGTAGTAAGAGTGAGAGCACCAAGGAAGAAGAGGAGGGCACCCGGGATGGAACCTTGCAGAGTAGTTTCGTTGTGAGGAGGGAAAGCACGTAAGATGGCCAAGCGGTGGCTTGGAAACAAACAGAAACGAGCATCTCCTACAGTGGCCGCTTGTAACTAGTATGGAAATGGAGAGAGTTGAGGAGAAGGAGGTTAGGGTGGCCCCGCCACCGATAATCGTTGTAGAAGACACCCCTTAACGAGCAGCTGGTCTGCCGAGGTGATAGTTGCTGAGCAGGTGAGTGGTTCGTCATCACAGTTGCCGGAACATGAGCGAGAGACTCCAGGCTGGCGTTTGGAAAGGTGTAACGGAGGAGGGGTGTTTAGTTTCTCCATGTCTCAGCCCTTGGCATCAGACTTTCCCACCTACTGCCTCTTCCAGCCTCCTTTTTATATGCCAGTCTTAGGAGAGTCAAGAAAAGGGGGAACCCCCCACCCCTGCCCGACAAATTTCTTTCCACAAGTTTGATTGCTCTTCTGTTAGGGATCTGTCAACACCTTTGTCCTAGCAGCTTTCTCTGTCTCTGCGGGCCTGAAAATGCCAGTGTTGATGTTTGTTAGGTTTTTTCATAAACAAACCTGAAATTGGGCCACACTTTCAGCTTCGTTTTGAGCCTTCATGCTCCTCTTTCCCTAGGGAGTGCATTGTCCCCTTCACTTTTGTTCCTCCTATTTTCTGTTGGGCCTGCAAAGCCCGTTCCTCCTTGTGGTTGGCGATTTTTGCTGAAGTGCGGCAGGAGGTTCCCCAACATGACTCAGCTGTCTGCTTGCAGGCCAGCTGCCAGCCCTACTGTCAGTTCCTCTTCGTCGGGGGAGTTTCCCAGGGCTCAGCCTTGGTGGCTAGGAGGACATGCAGGCCCATTGATGCAAAGTCTTCTCCTTTCTCTAGACTGCTTTTCCCACCGTGACATCTTTTCCGCGTTGCATAATATGACTGTTTCCATTGTTGTGAATAATATTATTGCGAATAATGGCTAGTATTTGTGTGCCGGGCACTCTTCTAAGCATTTGTGTGTACGTTGTCTCATGTAATCCAGCCCTCATTTAATTTAATGACCCCTCATCTCATTTAACTTGATGTAGGGTTAATTCAGCCCTGCAAGGTAGGCAGCATTGCTGCCCCGTTTTACAGATGAGAAAACGGAGCTCAAAGAAGTTCAGTGACCTGGGTCACTTGGCTCTTAAATCCCAGAGCTGGGACTCAGTAATGAGATTGTTAAATGCACTTTCCTTCTCCCTCAGGTCTCTGAAGATTGCATGGCAACGTACTGCACTTTCTCAGCCCCGAGTTTGAAGAGTTCAAAAGTGCGCGCCAATGTCACAGTGAAGCTGAGAGTCCAGGAGACCTACTTGGATTGTGGAAGCTTGCAGTACCTTGAGGACCCCAGGTTTACAGGGTATCGGGTTGACCCTGAGGTCGACACAGAATTGGAAGTAAAAATTCTGGTGCGTTTCTCTTCTTTTGCAGGTGTTTGTGTGCACCCACCCGCCCCCCTTGAATGGGAAGTGGCACCTACGTTTGTGAGTTTCCCCATGCACTCTGATTTCCTCATCTTCACTTTGCTCTTCACAGAAAGAAAATGATAACTTCAATATTTCCAAGAAAGACATTGAGATCACTCTCTTCCATGGGGAAAATAAGCAATTAAATTGCAGCTTCGAAAATATTACTAGAAATCAAGATCTCACCACCATCCTCTGCAAAATTAAAGGCATCAGAGCTGCAAGCAGCATTGCTTCTTCTTCCAAGAAAGTTCACGTGCGTCTCCTGCCTGTCCTCCCTGTCGGCGTTATTTCACTGGGGGGAACTCCTTGGCTAAACCAGGAGCTGGAATGGAACCTTTCTTGGATCTTTAGAGCCTCACTTTCAATAGGAGATGAACAAAGCTGGTATTGGGAGCCCAGGCATAATGCCTCTGAAGTAGCTGCCAGAATCCATCCCTGGGCCTATTTAAATGTCAGAGCACTGAGCACATCAGTGTCTATACTGCTAATGAGTCTTGATGGCTTTTGTTCAACCCATACGTTGAGACTGTAGCATCTGCAAACAGAATCTCTACACTCATTGATGAGTGAGCTGTCATTTTCCCAAGTGCAGAGATGACATGCCTTAGCAGAATCCCCAAACAGAGGCTCTTTAGCACCCTCAGAGGGGGCCTGGAGCCTAGTGCAGACCAGATCATCTATGGACAGTGCAATGGGCTGCTTCCTCCCCCATGAAGTCTTACTCACTGTGATTAATTTCTTCCCAGACATGTTTGAGGGTCCTATCACTGCTATATTTATTTCCTCCAATAAAGATGTGAGGCCATGGGGAAGGGAAACATATTAGATGTCTCTCTTTATAGTGTTCTTGCCATATGAGGGTCTGCACAGTCTCTAACAGAAAAAAAAAAAAAATGCTTTATGGTCTGTAGTCATAAATAATTGGATAGAGGACAGGAAAAAAGAACACCAAACTGGAAGGCAAAACAAAAATGTGTTCGTGTCCCAGCTGCATCAGTTGATAGCTGTGTGGCCTTAGATGAGTCACTTAGCTTCGCTGAGCCTCCTTCTGTCATCTGTTGTATGGTAACGATGGTAAGAATAATTACCAAGTCAGTAACAGCCACTAAATTCACTAGTGCTCCCCCATGTCCAGTTAGCTGAGAAGAGCAAATGCTAGATTCCCCTTCTTCGTGAAATAGTTCCTAAGTGCCTACATTATGGTGGGGACTGCAGAGAAGAAAACAGACCAAAATCACTCTTCTTTATGGAGATTACTTAAAGAGTTACATAGCAAAGAAAGTAGATAAAAAACGTGTTAGATGGTGGTAACTGTTATGGAGAAAATGAAGCAGGCAGAGGTGTAGGAACATGGGGCAATGCTATCAGTTTTACGGTGGTGGGAAGGAAAGGTCTTCCTATAAAGATGACATTTGAGTGAAGACATCAAGAAGCCAAGGAATGAGCCAGCCATAGGCTGTTTGGGGTGGAGTGTGCTAGGTGAGGGGAACTGGGGGTTGCAAGGGTCCTAAATCAGAATCCTGCCTGGTGCTTTTGAGCAATGAGGAGGCTGGTGGGGCTGGAGTGGAGGGAGGAATGGGGAGTATTCTGAGGAAGTTGGAAAGTTAATAGTAGGAGCCAGGAGAGCTGACAGATTGTTGGAGCCGCATGGGCTATTGTGAGGACATGGCTTTGGGCTCTAGGAAGCCATTGAAGAGATTTGAGCAGGGGTACCATGAGCTGACTTACTTCAGTGACGTAGCACATTTAGTCTTCATGATGATGCTACAGTTCAAAGATGAGGAGAGCGAGGACTGGATGGTTGGGTAACTATCTTAAGCTCCTACAGCTGGCAAGGAGAGCAGGTGGTGAAGCTGGGATATGGACCTGGGTCCTCTTTCTGGGTCCAGATTCTGGACTCTGGCTACTTAGCTTGAATCTTCCATCGGAGCAGCTGTGGTTCCTAGGATGGAAACGTACCTTCATACTTGTGTGTATTTCAATGCAAAAACAAGGCTGGATGTAGACATTTTCCCTTTTTAAGTTTTATAGAATTTTTATAAGCAAACACTAAAATTGGTAAAGACCCTCAGGGATTATCCAGGCTGAGTTGCTGAGAAGCAGCAAGATGTAGAAGAGATAAGTCATTTGTCTGCTCAGTCAAGCTCTAAGTAAGGGGCTTCTTACCCTCAACTTCCACTTCTTTAAACCCCCAGGGCAAAAAGGAACAAGATTTAAAATCTCTAGGTCTAGTCTAGCACATCTCAGATGACATATATGGAAACTGAGGTACAATGAATGTTCTTCATTGGCTCAAGGCCACATAACTAATCTGTCCCAGAGATGGGACTTGAACTCAGATATCCTGCCTAGCTTGCCATCTCTTTGTTTCTTGGGGAAACCACTTGGGGGAGAAAACTGTATGAATAGCTACTAATGGTACCTGACTCCATTGGGTCTAATGACACCCCTTGTCCCATTAGGTCAAACTGGGAAACTTGGAGCTCTATGTGGAGCAGGAGTCAGTTGCTTCCCCTTTGTATTTTCTGATCGGGCTTCCTGTCTTGCTCGTGGTGGTCATTTCTGGTAAGTGCCCTGTTTAACTTTGTCAGAAAAATTATTCCCTCAGGCCTCTCTTCAGGCAGGCCAACTTCCAGCTTTCAGGGATGTTTGCTTCAATTAATTATTAATGGATGAAAACCCAAATCAAAACTGTGGGACAGAAATGGTAGGTATAGGTTGCAGGCTTTCTAAACATTTTTTTTTAGGATGCTTTGGAAATAAAAGGCTGGATTACAAAGATGGTAGTTTAGTGTTTGAGAAATAGAATCCATGTTGCTGCCCCGATCCTTTGAATGGTGATGACAAATGTCCCAATTACATTATTCCCTCAGAATTCTTCTGGGATTCTGGATTCCCATGGTTTGGTCATCTCATCCTGCTATCCCGCCCCTCCCACCCACCCCAGCCCTGTACTTCCTGGCAGAACTGCATTTTAGAAGTGCAACCTGCACCATCTATTAAAATGTTGCAGGGCCCATCCAAGCATTGGATGAGCACCCTGGTGGTTGCTCACTGACTGAATCTGACTAACTGATACGTTTTATTTGGCCCACACAGCATGCTTAAAAACTTTGACGTAGTTCATAGTATTTTAAAACTTGGTGATTATAAGTTTTTAAAAAATCTCTTGAAAATTTGGAAGATCTGGGTCACTGGATCCCAATTTTCCCATAGCATCAGTTTGCTGGAGCTGAGAAGCAACTACCACGTGGGAGAGGGTGTATGTTCAGTGGGTTTTTGCCACAGTCTCCACTCTTCTCTGTTGTTTCACTCACCTGGTCCCTGTAGCCATTTCGTTTGTGACCTGTAGTTCCGAGCTGCTTTTTTTTTTTAAGTTTGTTTCTCCTTGTCTTCTTTGAAAAGAAAGCTTTTCTTCATAGCTAGTGCAGCGCTTCATATTTTTTTACTTAACCCAGGCATTGCCTTTCTAGGGGTGTTTGTTGAAAGGTATTAGTGTCTTGTTCCTGCTACTTACTCCCTCACGTTTGCTCATCCTTCTCTGCACCCATTTATGTATCTTGAGTTTATTGAGTATCTGTTATGTGGCTAATAACTATACCAGTTTTTGGAGCTAGAGAAGGTGAGGTAAGGCCTGATTCTTTGTCTTGGGTAGTCCTCAGTCCAATGAGGCAAAGATTTATGTGTTTAATTAACTGGCCTAATGGAATGAACTCATTTTACAGAGACCCCACTTTGCCCTGTCGATGATCATTTCAGGTACTTTTTATGCTCTCCCCAAGTTGTCTACCCCTATTATGTATCTGGAATCCAGGATTGGGCTTGATATTTTAATAAAGACTTGTCCAGGGCTGGCTGTGAATGAGAAGATTACTTGAAAATTCCACATCCTGGGCTCCATTTTGTGAATCAGTGGCTGTCACATCCTAAATTCACATCCACTTTGTGGCTTACTAGGCACCTGTGATCTCGTCCTTCCCCTCCCTTCACTCGGTTTGTAGAGATTGTTTATGCTCTTTAAGGTAAAGTGGGCTTAATTTAACATGTTGCCCCTGGATTCAGGGGTATCTGCAAAGCCCTTTAAAATTTCCATCCCCTCCTTCCCACGAGTTGAGGGAGACCTGTGTCATCAGCAGCTGGAGTAAGTACGCTCTTCAGTCCATCAATCACATCATGAGTGAAAACACTCAATGCACCTGGCCTAGGCCTACCATCTACTTAACAACCCCGCTGTGGCTTCCCTGAAGATCTCAGCCACGAAAATCTCACTGCTTAGTGGGTGGGACCTACTACCTCCCCCACAGGCACTGAGGCAGCGTCCCCTCAAGTGTAGCCTGCAGAGCCTCAGTCTCGGATAGTGCCCCTGGGAGAAGGGGGCCCATGATCAAGTAAATTTAAGAATGACTCTTCTCAAATAATCCATTGGGAATGCCCATCTTTTCTTGAGGAGGGACAATGCATATTATGGTTAAGATGGTTCACTTCACAAAGTGGTCCTGGGAAAAACCCTGTTTAATGTTGTTTCCTCCAGCATCATTCCCATCTGGTAGCAGGGTCCTTTTATCATGAAATTCCTATTAAAAGAAAAAACTCCCTAGAATAAAATAATAGTTGACCATTGTTGAGGTTTTTTTTAAAAAATATGGTCTCAATGTTTTCTGTTATTTATTTTAATCCTCTCAATATCTCAGTGAAGAAGGCCCTTTGGCTGATAAGGCAGCCAGGCACAGAGATGCTAAGGAACTTACCTGCAGTCACACAGCTAGTAAATGGCAGAGCAGGGAATGAACCCAAGCTCTGACCCTGTCCGGTTTACTGCATCTACAGTAGCCCAGATAGAAGCAAAAAAAAGGTTGGGGGGGAAAAAAAAAGGTTGAGAAGGAAGGAATCATCAGACATGGGGTTTCGCTGTGGACCACTCATGGTGTTATCCCACTTGATCTCTGCAAGCCTGGTGTAACTGAGTCTGTGGTGTCTTTCTGCATTTGTGGCTCAACTTGATTTCTTCAGCGATGTTTAGAAACATAAAAAAAAAAAAAAAAAAAAAAAAAAGCCCATGGAACAATACAAGTGGCCTGTGGCTATAAGGAAACTTGATTCATTCCATTTTCAGCCAACTGGGACCTTTGGTTCCAAGTGAAGGTTATTTGATTTAGCTTTCAATTTTAAGATGAGTGGGGGGTTTTGTTTTTCTATTTCATTTTCACGTGCCTCTCTTCAAAGTGACCCATCACAGGGGATTTTTCTTTTCTATAAATTCCACGTGGATGCTATTTATTCTCTCTCTGTCTCCCTCTAAAAAAAGCTGCAAAGGTTGGTTTTCATTTTTCTTCTTGTGTTTTAACATGTCAATCCCATGCTGGGTCTCTGTCTCCTCAGTGGCCATAGGGGTGACGAGGCACAAATCCAAGGAGCTGAGTCGCAAGCAGAGCCAGCAGCTGGAGCTGCTGGAGAGCGAGCTCCGGAAAGAGATCCGAGACGGTAGGCTCCAGAATTTTATTTATCGAAAAACAAGTCTTCTTCATTGTCTTTATTTTTGTTGTTTGTTTTGTCTTTTTCCCCTTAAACGGAGATGGCCTCGGTAATGAGAAGTATTTGTATAACAGAAGGCAGCTGAATAGCAGGTCTGGGCCCAACTTTGTCTCTTATTTCAGCTCTTCTCTGCAGCCAACCAAGTAATTGTCTATTGTTGCTTCCCTAATAAAAACCAAGGTCAGACTTCGTGTTAGACAAAACAGCAGAAGATTTTATCCATTGTTTTGCCGAGTTAAAATATTGCTCTTGGGATTCTGTTTTGCAGGCTTTGCTGAGCTGCAGATGGATAAATTGGATGTGGTTGATAGTTTCGGAACTGTTCCCTTCCTTGACTACAAACATTTTGCTCTGAGAACTTTCTTCCCCGAGGTAAAAGAGCATTGATCATGCTCCTAAGGTTGAATCTTGAATAGTAATGAAGGTGCTTGTTACTATTGTTAAAAGGGGGTGTTCACTTCCAAGGCAGCTGTATAGGATGTGCTTGGTGTAAAATAATGGCTTAAGTTTGAGCAGAGCAGAGAGAGGGATAATTATTAATTGGATTGATGAGGGTATAAAACAGTGATGGGCCACTGGCAATTATTCTTTGTCCAGCAACCAAAACCTCAGAGGGACAGAAGTTCAGAGTGATGATTTTTGCTTTGTTTTACTACCAGGTTAGAACTGAATTTGTAGCTGAGGAGCGAGCTAGTTTATTTAAAAATCAATACCTTGTGGGCTGGCCAATTTGTTGTGTTTATCTGCATGACTTCCATTGCAGCTACTAGATTATTCACCATTACTTCTCAATTGGAAATGAAAAGTACTACCAGCCAAGAGGCAGGAAAGTCGATGTGTATCACAGAATTTGAGTTGGTAACAGCCATTTTTTGCAACGAAGAGTTCTTACGGTTCTCTTCAGTAGTTGTTACTTAGCTAATCAGTTAGTATCATCGTCGTTGAGTAGAAATAGTCGCACGGGATGATGGATTTGTCCTAGGACTCCAAGGAGTAATTGACTTAACCCTCTGGGTTTTCACTCTCACTTCTGTTCTAACACCTCCATCCCCTCACCCAGTCACTCAACCTTCTTCATTTACCCTCCCAAGTCTCTGGCGAGGTAAACTCATTCTCCTGTCATCACTGACACCTGCCATACCCCAGCTCCAGAAAACTGCCTTTTTTGTCTAGAACTGGTGACCCCAAGAAAGGCTTAACCTCTGGAATACATCAGCACCAATTATCATGATTACTTCTAGTCTTCTGAGCAAAGCTGGAAGTCTCTCCAGGCCAAAGGAGAGCTTGTTTCACCTTATCAGAGGCTTCTTGGCTACATTTGACCAGAAACTCAGACACGTGCTGTGCAATAAGCAATTTCTAGTGTCTCTCTAAGTCTAGAAGTGGATGCCATGATAAGTGACATTGTGTCCGGAGGTTGGGATACCGCCATAAAACACCCACCATATTTTTTGTCCGAGCTTGAGTGTTGGAAATAAAGAAGACTATAAATAAGACTTCAGCCTTTTGCACTTGTACTCGTTTAGAAAACGTATGTTCCAAGAGCACCAGGTGCCAAAACTTGCCATTTGCCACCTCATCCATTTCTGCAGAAGAGCAGGGTGCAGGGAGGGGAGTTCAGTTCCCTGAATCAGGATGACGCTGCAGAGCCTCAGCAAAGGGTGCATCACGGGTCTTGTTTCCCAGCTCTCTGAGATTCCCCATTAAGAATTTAATAGCAATAAAATCACAGAGATTTCTACCATTAATATGAGTACTGTGTGGGCTTTTACAGTTAATGATTGCTCTTGAGCACTGGAAAGACTAATCTGTGGCCTGAAAAAGAAATTTTCCTAGCTTCTAAATTCAGTAATCAGGGGCAAGATAGAGTGATGAATGCAAAGTAACTCTTGTTTGAAGTATTAAAAATCCCAAGGAACAATTCTGTAATATTTTAGGACAGCAATTTTCAACCAGTGAGTTGCCAGAATTTTAAAAACATGCAATACCTGACTATTTAGTCAGGGGCACTGACCTCCTTTCCCTTAGAGTGTCAAATTTAAAAATGACAACAGCCAACACGACAATAGCTGTCAAGGTGTAAATGCATCAAAATTATACTTACTTTTTGTCAGACTGGCAAGAAATATAAAGTATTTTTGGGAGTGCGGCAGAATTTTAGTAATTAGTTTGTGCGTGCCATGAGATGAAAAGGCTTGAAAACCGCTGTCTTAGGAGAAGAGAGTGCGGGTGTCAAGAAGCCCATGTGATATAACTCTGGGTTAGGCATAATCTAGAAAGACAACTGGGAAAGGCATAAAACCTGAAGATAGAAGAGTCATTCAAGAAGAAAACCCAGAGGAAGCAAGCAGAAATTTATCAGAGCCCTATCGAGAAAACCTAAGTTAAAATTGAACTTACATAGTTAAAAAATGATGTAGTAAACAGGGGAACATACGAGTATTTTATTAGGACATTGCCCACCGGAATACATGCCAGGCTGCAGAGAAGTCCTTCTGCTAAGCAGGCCCTTTACTGAGAGGTCCGGAGCTGCCACCTCTAGCCTGGAGGTTGGATGGCAGAGGGAGATTTTTGGTTGGTTAACACCTACCAGATAACGAAACCCAAAGGAAATTGTAGGTTCACAGTGGCCAAGGCATTACCAGTTTCTGGTTCTTTACCTTGCTGTTTAGGTTTGGCTTTTAAAGCCTTGCTTTTCGTGATTTTGACTACTTTGTTTTGTTGAAAATAAGACAAAAAATAAGGTAAGCAGAGCCTTTAACCTCCCAGAAGAAGGCAGGAGAAGCCTTAGAGAAGCCAAGGTGGCATTCCCCTATTTGAGGTCAAGAATCAATCTATTGAAACTACCTATCTACTTAAAGTTGGTTCAGCAGAAGAATAGTAGAAGTAGAAAATGCAAATCCAGGGTTTGATTTTTCCACTTGTTACTAAGGGAAAGTATGACCAAAATAGTTGAGGTCTTCTTGCTTAGGTTAGCAAATAAAGCAAAAACTCTCTGCAGAAGAAACTTATTTTAATAAGAGAAATAGCCTAAAGTTACAATTATTACCACCCTCCAAAAAAAGAAAGAAAAAAACTTGAATATTTTTTTAGTTTATTTTTTATTCTGATGACTCACTTGAAGCATTACTCAGCATGCTTTTGAAATTTAATCATTTAAGTCCTTTAAGATTTGTGATAAACTAAAAAAAGAAATTTCAGATTTAAAAGTTAATATCTAGGAGCTACATAGCATAGCACATTAAAATACTTTTAGAAACCAGCAGGACAACAGGATTTTAGGCTAGTTCGCCCAAAGTTAGTGACAAAAACAATATTAATAGCTGACATCAAGAACTGACTATGCATTCATTTATTTAATTTTCATACCACACCCATGAGGTGATAATCATTATTGTCCCCATTTGGCAGATGAGGAAAGGCAGGCACAGAGAAGTTAAATAACCTGTAAACAGTGATGTGACCAGTATGTGATAAAAACCAGGACTGGAAGCCAGCTAGTTTGGCTCCAGATTCTAGCTTTTAACCAACCCGCTCCATGCCCTCCTGAATAACATTGTGTATGGAGACAGGAGATACTAAGCTAAGACTGGTAAAAACTTACCAACACAATTCTGCATTTTATGCTTGGAAGTTAAAGGGCTTGAGGAATATTTGCATATTTGCATCATCCTCTTTTACTATCACTTCTTTGAGCCAGTTCTTTTAAAGTGTGAGATGCCTTCATCTACCAAAAATGGGACTGATGCTGTCCATGATCCTTATTCTTTGTTCAGGCTTTCAGAATGCATTGGTGTTTCTTGAGAGCTGAATAATTATTTATTATGTAGTACAGACTATGGCCATGGGCTCTTCAGATTAGCAAATAGTGTCTCTATTTTATTAAAAACAGTCTTTGATATTATAACAAAAAAACACTATTCATTTCCTTTGGATGTCATGAATAATAAAAGTGTCTCCTTCCTCTCAGTCAGGTGGCTTCACACACATCTTCACCGAAGATATGCATGTAAGTCTATAAGTTTTCATTTTTAGCCCATGACTGCCTGACTTTCATGGTGTTATCATCATCATCATCATCATCTCCATTATTACTTTGAATTTTTATTGTGGGTTTTTTTGGATCATGAATTCAATATTAAATAATTCATTGTCTTGGAAAACCCATTGTGGATCTACTTTCTAACTTTAAGTTATTATTTTATATTGTACTATATTATACACATTCTTTTTTTTTCCAGAACAGAGACGCCAGTGACAAGAATGAGAGTCTCACAGCCTTGGATGCCCTCATTTGTAACAAAAGTTTCCTTGTTACTGTCATCCATACCCTTGAAAAGCAGAAGAACTTTTCAGTGAAGGACAGGTATTGGTCCATTTATCTATATTTTGCAAGTCACTAGGGAAAATAAAACCTAAGCTTCTTATTATTTTATTTCCAAACCACAAACTTGAACTTGGCATCATCGGAACAGGCTGTTCGGTTGGGTGGTCATACAGCTGTGATATCTGCATTTCAGATCACACCACCCCAACACAACAGATTCCTATTTTAAAAATGCACATGTACAGCTCCCTTCTCTGCCCAAAAACCTTGAAAAACCCCAACACCAAAAAAGAACATGAGTCCTAAATCAAAAAGCAGAAGTACTATATTTAATTTTTAAAAACACCCTGAAAATTTGGGAAAGACATTCACTTCTTGTTAGCACTTGAGTTTAAAGTTCAAGTGCTGAAAGCAAATAAAATGTCCTGAAGTTAACATTGGTGTGTGGTTTTTTATGGATGGAGAATGAAGTTGGTTGAAACCTAGACATTAAAAAAAAACAACACCCATGGGCAGCACCTCATTGCCCCTCCAACTTCCATCAGTGTCAAGCCAAGTCCCAGCTAACCTCATTAACCAAGGCTCTGTCTTTTGTTGTGTCTGCTTTTTATCATTTGACTTTTCTTTTCTTTCCTTTTTCTTTATTTTTCACTTTGAGATATAATTGACATATAGCTTAAGTTTAGTATATACAGCATGATAATTTGACATAAATATACTGCAAAATGATTACCACGATAAATGGTAATCCAAAATCTCATATAGCTATAGAAAAAGGATTTTGTCCCTTATGATGAGAACTTTCAGGGTTACTCTCTTAGCAATTTTCTTTTTCTTTTTTTTTTTTTAATTTAATTTTATGGTTATTGTATTATTTATTCCCCTCTGTCCCCTTCCCCACCCACCCACTCCCCACCAAAGTCAATCCTGCTTGTTGTCTATGTCCGTGGTTCTTCCATACTAGTTTCTCAGCAATTTTCAACTACACCACAGAGCAGTCTTAGCTATAGTCATCATGTTGTGTATTATATCCCCAGTATTTATAACTGGAAGTTGTGCCTTTGGCCCACTTCATTCAATTCTCCCTTCCGCCATTCTTACCCTGCCTCTAGTAACCACATATAATCTATCTCTTTTCCTGTAAATGAAAAGTTTGCTATTTCACTTAGCATACTGCCCTCAGGGTCCATTCATGTGGTTACAGATGGCAAGATTTCATTCTTATTTATGGCTGAATGGTATTTAATTTTACATCTATCTAAATATATGTGCCACATCTTTATCCATTCACCTATGATGGACATTTAGGTTGTTTCCATGTCTTGGATATTGTGACCAATGCTCTATTTTTAAACAGGTGTCTGTTTGCCTCCTTCCTAACCATTGCACTGCAAACTAAGCTGGTCTATCTGACCAACATCCTGGAGGTCCTGACCAGGGACTTGATGGAACAGTCCAGTAACATACAGCCTAAACTCATGCTAAGACGCACCGAGTCTGTAGTGGAAAAACTCCTCACGAACTGGATGTCCGTCTGCCTTTCTGGTTTTCTTCGGGTAAGTGTCGCACCCTTCCCTTGCCAGTGTCAGAGGTAAGACAACAGGCAGTTATTTTTAGCAGGTGCTGATGTCTTGCTAAGTCCTGAGCATGCCATGCTGTCAGCGTTCACTCGCTTTTAGTCCAGGTCTTTCCCAGGAGCATGCAAGGGGAAAATACACATTGTTTTTGCTGTTAACTGGCCTATGCAAGTACAATTCATTCAGAATTTCCTCAAATTTTTATTGTGATAAGGGCAATAAACTTGAGGCCTACCCTCTTATCAGATGTCGAAGTGTCGTTATCTGTAAGCATGATGTTGTACAATAGAGATCTAGAACTTACTTATCTGGCATACATGGCATTTTATACCCCTTGACGTTGAAGCCCACCTCACTTTATTCATTAACGGTCAGAGCCCAGTCGGTTCATTTAAGAAAATGTACTGAGTGGAGGGAATATTTCAAATACTGAAAAGACCACACTGTTCTCTGGGCCTCTGAAGCATCCAGGAAACACCCATCTTCCTACCAATGCGCTATGAGCTAATTATGCTCAATTCTAACCAGTCTTTCCTATGAAAGCAAGTCCCCAAAGAGCCCTCTGCCCCTCGGGCTCATTGTGTTGGAGTTACTATAAGATCCTGGCTGTACACTGTTCAAATCTTAAAATCTTTTCGAACACAAACTTCCTGCAAATTCCAGTGGTTTGGAGTATGGGCCCTGGAGCCTACTGCTTGGTCTGAAATGAGAACTCCATCCCTTACTAGAGGCCCTGAGCTGTGGAGCCTTGCTTTCTATAACCTGTAGAACTGGAAGAAGAACATTTTAGACTCATTCTGAGGCACAGATGAGAAAATGTATGCAATTGCTGAGCACTGAGTAAGTCGTCCGTAGATGCGGCCCATTATTATTATAAAATATTAACAGAAAGAGTGAGAGTGTTCCATCGAACCCAATCTTCCTTCATCCCTCAGAGGCCCCCGGTGCAGAAAGTTCTTATGGTTTTCTGATTTCGCCGGCCATCCAGATTCCGGAAAACCTGCATAATTGTGTATTTGTAGCTAGTTTCCAAATCTAATTAAACTTTGAATAAGATATACTGCTATGCCACAGGTTTTAACAGTGCTACTTAAGTTCAGATCCAAAAGCAGCACTTTAAATAGACTGTGCTTAGGTTAATGTTTAATGCAGTCTTACAAGTAGATGCACAAGGATTTGTTTTGCCAACCCCTTCCTCTCCCAAGGCAATACCCATTTATTAAGATTAATGAAATCTGCCTTCTTTTGTGTTGACTTGGTATAAATCATCATATGCTTTGGGGAGGTGTTGAATGGTTATTTCTGGGGCAAAATATTTTTTGCTTTCCACTAACCTAGCTTCAGCCAGGTCTTGCTTCTAAACAGGACTCTCCTAAGCAAGACCCTTACCCAGTTCCCAGGGCTTAGTCTGGACAGGCAGGTGGCTGTCTCATCACAATGCCACTGAACCCGAAGCTCTGGGAGTGGGGTCCCAGTATTCATGTTTTCTAAGCTCCACCAGGTAAATCTGCCTGCCCTGCATTTGAGAGCCCTGGGTTAGTAGAATGAGCACTAGACTAGGAGTCTTGTTAGAAGCTGCAGGTTCAAACTCTGAATTCACCTCAACCTCAGCTAGCTATGTGGCTTTGGGTATGGTATGACACTTTCCAGCCAGGCTTCTACCTACCAAATAAGGGGCATGGTCACTGGTTTTAAATTCCTTTCTAGATCTTTCTTCTGGGATCTTGTGATTGTTGCTCTGAGCCCTCAAGGGCTGGCCGGCACCTTGCTCTTGCTACTCTTGGGCATTTAATGGGTCAGGATTTCCAAAAACCTGGGCTCTAAGCCCAAAGGCCTCACCACCACCACCAAGAGCAGAGGGTTCTAGGTGAAGATTTGCAAGGCTGACTGAAGAGTATCTTGAGCACTTAGTAGTGAGGGGGTGGTTCACTGGGAGGAAGTGGCATGAGCCAGTGGGCGATACTTTCATTTTTAGTGGAATAATTCCCTCTGCTGTGGCGGCCCTGAGGGGCCCACGGGGTGTGGGACTCTGGTGGCCCTGGTCCTCATACCCTACCCTAGGAACATTTGACTGGGCATCACTGGTTCTGTAACCTTTAGGTAACTACCCCCGTGAACCTCCCAGGATCTGGGGGTAAAGCCACAATAACATTAATGACTGCCATTTTTTGAGTGTGCCAAACATCATGCTAAGAGCTCTGCTCACCTTTTCTCGTTTACATCGCGTGGGGTAAGTACCTGTATGACCATTTGGCCTATCGGGGGAATTGGAGCACTCAGAATAGATGGGACAGTGCTCAGGTCCCACAGCTAGCATGTGGCAGCCCCAGGGATTGAGAGCTCTTACCCACCCCACTTGCTGCCTTCCCAGCCAGGCAGGTACCTTCTTACAGGCTAAAGAGAGGATTTAAAGATGGAACGAGATCACAGGCGTTGAAAGCTGCCAGCTCAGCCAGGGCCAGAGCCAAGTCTCTGGGCAGCAGGACAGTGAAGGGGCCGGGCTTAGTGGCGTCACAGGAGGGGAAGGGTGGGGGCGGTTCAGTGAGTAGTGCTCTGCTCCAAGCCAGCTCCTTAAGCCCTCGGTAGGCACCACTAACCTAGACGTTGTTCAGTGGTGACAAGGAAACCTCACAGCCTCATGAGCTCCTGGGAAGGCGTTAACACTATAGATCTCAGGCCTCAGCTCTAGAGATTCTGGATCTGTAGGTTTGAAGTAGGGCCTGGGCACCTGAATTATTTACAAGAGCTCCCAGGGATTCTGGTAATGGGTATCCAAGGTTATAACCGCATGTATACCCTGCTGCTTACTGATCTCAGCCTAGCTGCCTCTGAAGGATTCCTGACTCCAGTTGCCCCTTCACACAGCCAGCAGAGCCTACTTGGCCCCTGACTCCAACCTCTGTGGGCCCATCCAGACCCCCACAAAGGTGCTCGCCCCCGCCTCTGATGTATGCTGGAGTGAAAAGAGAAGTAGAGGTTCTAGCTTTGTGGTCAGGACATTACCCAGAAGGGCTGGTGGGGAAGGAAGGAGAGCACCTAGTTGTGAACCTTTAATAAAGGAAGTTTCTAAAAGAATTTAAAGGTTGTGTCTAGTTCCAGCCTTCTCTCTACCAGGGGAATTTTTGAACATTCCACCTCTGTCCCACACTTAAGAGGAGATTCAAGGTCGTGTCACAGGGGAGAGAGGAGTGATAGAGGGAGCCCATCGGAGTGTAGGGGGCAGAAGAGGGCAAGAGGAACCTCCAGGACTGGGGAGGGCTCATGTTCTCGGCGTAAGTATAGAACATGGGACAGGGGGTCAGGGGAATGGGGACCCACGAGACTTAAAAGAAGTCTCAGTTTACATGTTCAAGGGAAAACAGGTGAGAGGTGCAGTGGATCCTCCTTTCAGAGCCGGGTGCAGTGGCCAGAAAGCCTGACTTGTAAACCGGTGCCTCCAGCCCTAGTCACATGCTGGCTGCTCATCATCGCCAGGGCAATTTGACTTCCAGGTCGAAGCCCGGCTGTTCCTCCCCCCAGGTGATCTGTTTCGTGTCCATTGCTCCTAACGGATTTATTATTTAGCAAAGGCGGCAGCAGAAGCAGAACACCCAAGCTTCCACTTGGGCTGCCCAGGCTCTATTTGAGCACCAAGGGGTGGCAAATGCGAGGCATTTCAGTAACAACAGTGGTGGCAGCTCGTGGTCCAGGAAAAAGTGCAGGTGGCACAAGTGTGGAGAAGGAAGCCATCAGGATGTTTGTCAAAAGCCTTGGAGCAAGGAATTGGCTCCGTCCAGGGAAAGGAGGTGATGCTCAGAGAGGCCCTGCCCCGGCAAAGATGCCCAGGTGGGACGGCGCACACTGCGTCTGGGAACAGCACGGGACGGGTGGGGACTGGCCGCAGGCAGCAGAGAAGGCTGCCGATCGTGTCCCCAAAGGCCACTGCCTTCGTGAAAAGCTGTAAACACCAAAAGCGTCCTTCATGGCAAGTGTCTAAAATGTTCTTCTGTTGATTCCCGTTACCAAGGCTACCTGTCCATTTTTTTTAAATGCCACTTATTTTCGATTTTTCTAAATAGGAACAAAGATCCTCTGCATCTGCTCAGTAGTCTTAGGTGTTAGCCAACTGATGAGCGTTCGTGTGTTAGCCAGAATGTGCAAATACTGCGTGCACGTCACATGGCTGTCAGTTCTGCGCGTGTGAGTGGGCGCGTGTGCAAGCGCACACCTCAGGGTTGCTCTCCATCCCAAGTGGAGCAATATGTATTTCCCTGGGAGTTTCCTGTCGGCTGTTTGAAAAACACTGCCTCCTGCCTGTCCTACTGCTATAAACTGCAGCTTCCATTCTTTGGAAAGTACAGCGGATTCCTCGGAAAGCTAACTGTTCCTTTTGGGTCTTTTCCAAGGAGACTGTTGGAGAGCCGTTCTATTTGTTGGTGACAACTTTGAATCAGAAAATAAACAAGGGTCCCGTCGATGTCATCACGTGCAAGGCCCTCTACACCCTTAATGAAGACTGGCTGCTGTGGCAGGTCCCGGACTTCAGTACTGTGGTATGTTTGTGCTGAGGTTTTCCACCTGACTCAGAAATACGCCTGGCCAAGAGTTGGGGGCCTGAAAGTGGGGGCCGGGGCATCACTTAATGCGAACTGATACCGTTCCTACTTGTGGGAAGCCTCACACGGTTCGTCAATTAAAAACAGTAGTTGATAAAATATTAACACGTGTTCGCATAATAGAGTTTAATTACTTGGATTGGGGGAGAAAACATTGTAATGATGCCTAGGGTGCTCATCAATTTCCAAAGGTTTTAATACCAGGATTGCTTATAGCTTTCAGCATCGTCAAAGGAAATGCAAAGTGCTCCCTATTCAGCACTTATAATTGCAATCAGAATTTCTCAAACGGCTGTGCTCTGGAAGACAATGTGTGAAGATATATTTCAACCAAATTGAGGCCGTCTTATTTTAGAACGATAACATAAGACAAATTCCACCGTGTTCCCCCTGCAACGTGACGCCCTTACTTTATTTTCGTGGATCGGTTACAAATGTTTGGTGTCGCGCACTTAATGTTCTGTGATCTCATGGTTATTTTTAGGGGTAAATCACTGCAGGAAGATGATTGCCTGGCTGCTGGAGGGGTTTGCTCATTTGAGAACTTCCTATTCAACCATCCCCACCCCACCCACCACCCACCTGCTTCCCTTCCTAAAGGGAGAGGGACCAATTTCTCACACGGGCAGGAATTTTAGGGAACCAAACACGGCCAGTTCCAAAATCACTTAGGAATATTCTGTGCTTTTCTGTTAAGAGAGACTTGGGAAAGAGATTGCTGTATTTTGGTTTGATCTTTAGCTGGATGGAGACTCTGGGTTTCTTCACAATCTCATTAGTGGAGAAGGAGGAAAGAATTACAGTTTTGGAATCGCTCAGTGAGGGAGCTGAGTCTCCTGTGGTTTTTGCTCTGCATGGCAAGCACTGCAATGTCATTCTGGAAGAATTCATTCCCTAATTGGACAAGGCACCACGTTGCTGTAGACTGCGTTATGGTTATGTTCTCTGGTGGGAGAACAGTCCACAGATCAGCTGTTTCAAGTTCTTGATCACTGGGAAGATATAGGTCACCCTCCATTGAAGATGGCACCGTGTACAACTGCCATCCAGGAGACGGGAAGCTAGCTGAGCAGAAAGTCAACAGTTCTGTTTCCTGTCTACACACTGGCTGCATGGGAGAGGCACTGGTTCTCAAAGTTTAGTATGCACCCAGATTACCTTGAGAGCTTAGTAAGCGAGGCAGCACCCCTGAGCTTCTAAGTCAGTAGACCTGGGGTATGGCCTGAGAGTTTGCATTTGTGAAAAGCTCCCTGCAGGAACACATTTGGAGAGCTACTAGAATAGCAGTTAACAGCCTGCGCTTCCAAGCCAGGCAGGTTTGAATCCTGCCTCTGCCACTGGCTAGCTGTGTGACATTGAGCGAGTTTCAAGGCTTCTCTGTGCCTCGGTCTCATCTGTAAAATGGAGATGATGATCATGGTGCCTGCCGGTCTCATGGGAGGTTGTGAGGATCAAAAGAATCTATATTCTGTAAAGCAGGAAGAACATGGTGCTGCCCCATGAGTGCAATTTAAAGCTTTATTAACTTTAATTCACATCTCTTCGGGCTTTTGTTAGAAATGCGATCCAGGTGGAGTAATGCCTCTGGGTCCTTCGTTGGAACTGATCAAATCAGAGTCTTTGGGGATAGGGAACCCCCCTGGTATCTGGAGAGATCAAAAGATGAACTTGGCATCTGGGCCTGTTGCCTCTGCTTTCACGGATCCTGAGTTTGTCTTCACACCCAAGGCCTTGGTCCTAAACCAGAAGATGTTTGTGCTTTTACTTTGAAACATTTCAGGAGCCCCACGGCTTCCCAAAGAGAAGCACTTGTAAGTGAAGATAGGTCGAGAATCCAGCAGTAATTTACTTTCAGGAAAACCTGAACCTCAACAGGAAGGAGAGGAAAGGAGAAGATGGGCTGGGGAGTGGGGAGAAGTCAAATGCCTGAAGCAGCTTTGGAGGTTTACCCTTTTCATGCCTTACATCTGAGCACTTTCCATTTTTCATTTTGAAACATTATTTATTTTACAGTCAATTAAGACCATGTGTTTCTGATTTGTTAACACTCAACTCCTCATCCAAGTATATCCTGATGTTGAAGAAATTCATGTCGACTCTTGGGCTTTCTTTTCCATTATTGCCCCTGGGAGAAAGACTAATGGAAGGTTATGATTTTGATAGCCACATACATCTTCCTTTGCGAATATGGATTTGCGATCAGCTGTCTAGAGGTGAAGCTGGAAAAAGGGTGGGCCACTTCTTTCTAGGTAGGGGCATCCTGTCTTCGACAGTGAATTTTAATGCCTTTTATGGGATCTGTTCCAGCTGCTCTTTCACAGCGGGTGATTATATTGGAAGCTCCAGAGAAGGCACATGATCTGCGCCGTACTTATATGACAAAATGTTAGTAGAAGATCAATATAAAAAATTTAAGGGTTTTCATTTCCTTTCAGGCAAGTTCCCCCAGCCTTCACCATCAACATCTCTCCTCTCCCTCCTCCCACTCTTTCTCACTTCAATTCCTCCCTCCCTGGCATGTACACCCAGTGGTTTGAAGTTTTGATTTTCTGAATTTGGCTGAGGTGGTTTGAGTCATTGAAAACCAAGGTGTGGTGAACACACTGGAGTGAGAGTGCGCGTGTCAATTCTTTCAAGAAAGAAAAGTCAGAGACAAGTTCAGAGCAGCTTCACGACAGCGACAGCCTGCAGTGCTGGTGACAGCGTACAGAGCCCGTGTGGTGGCGTGGGGCCTGGACAGGGGCACATTTACACCCTCCTGGTTGGCTAACCAACCGCTCAGAAACACAGCACCTCGTGTCACAACCTAAAAACTAGGTTTCACACCTCTAAGATTAGGATGTGTTCTCCTGGTGATGTGGGGTGTTTTCTAGAACACAAAGACACCCTGCCAATTTCTTATACATGAAATTGTTGTACTGAAAAATGGGTTTCGGGATGTAATTCTTGGCCCCCTGCATCCCAGGAGGAAAACTCCTCCGTCTTGCCTCAAAATCAAGACAGGCCCCAGAGGCACACTTACCTCTAGTGCCATCGGGGGCCATCCTTCTGTGTTGTATCAAGGCACCGCACGCTGGTGATCAGTGAGGCAGGTGGACAGCCCCGCCGCGCTCACCCTTCCCAAAGCTGGCATCAGAGGCTCCAACCCCACAGGGCTCGAGTCTTCCTGGGCTACCCAGGGATTCAGATTTGACAGCTGGGAGAGGAGAAAGTTCTATTGCTCTACGGTTTTTCCTCCTTTGCAAAATTGCAGGCATGTTTGCTTTTGTTGCTGGAGAAGTTTTGGCCCTGGGTGTGCTCCGTGCCCAGAGAACGATATCCGCGCAGGTTGCCTGCCACTTTGGGGGGCGCGTGAGGACTTGAGGATTTCAGGGCCAGCAAAGGGTGCCACGGGGGAGAAGGGACATTCACTTCGCTTTCAGGAAGAGATGAGAAAACCCAATAACTCGTAGCAAGTGTGCTGAATTAGCAGGAGGAGGTTGACTTGTAATCAAAGTTAAACGAGAAATGGTGTTTTGAACTCTTAAACCCAGGAAATGAGCCTGCCAATCGCTGAATCTGAGAGATAGCATCTTGGCCACCTGGACAACAGTGTGCCAACAAACATATTATTGCCCTCATTCTCCTATCTATGCGAAAGCCTTTAAGATCATTAGAAATTCTTGAAAGAGCACAGATGCTTGCCTGCAAACATTTTTTTAAAATTTTTAAAAGATTTATTTATTATTTTCAGAGATAGGGGAAGGGAGAGAAGCATCAATGTATGGTTGCCTTTCACTTGCCTCCAGCCACAGACCTGGCTGGAGACCTGGCTTGCAACCTGGTTATGTGCCCTGACTGGAGAATCAAACCAGCGACCTTTGGGTTCGCAGGCTGGCGCCTTATCCACTGTGCCACCAGCCAGGGCGCCTGCAAACATTTTAATGGCTCTACTATAATTCAGTAAAAGTTGAGACCAGCCCACAGCAGTCTGCCTTTTTTCCCCTAGTAGTGACCAACTGGGGGATAATCATGTTTAATAAAATACTTCACATATAGCAGAGCCCTAGCTATCTCTAGCAAGAACACCTTGGTGCTACATGCTTCCTTTAACACGGTCGCTAACCCAGCACTCCCCAGCTCCGGGTGCCCCGTTTACTTTGTCCTTCCAGAAGATCCATTATCCCTATAATTAAACAACCCACTGTCCTGATTAAGTCATTCTCTTACTTCAGTTACATCCCCTCGTTCATTAAATCCTGATGTTTGCACTTCAGCAATCTTGTTTTTAATACTCCTATCATCCGTGGAGAAAACAGTGAAGTTAATGAATAATTCTTGAGGTTCCCCCCCGACCTTTTTCTCTTTACCATAGTGCAGATCATTTCCATTATGACTTGTGATAATACTGAAACCATTACTAACTTCGCAGTTACAGTTCTGAGCTTCCTGATCAAAGATGTGAAACCATTTTTTATAGTCAGTTGAGGTAAGTCATTCCCTGGTTGATGGCAAGCAGTGGAAAATGAAAAATTAACGTTAAGTGAGTGCCTTAAATGACTTTCCTCTTCATAGCCGTCTCACGCCCGTAATCATGGAATTAGAAAATAATTTAGTTACCTAAATACAAGAGTATTTAATTTTCTTCTGTGTGGCTTAAATGTGATGCGGTTATTTCATTGCTGAGTTTCCTTGTTTATACTGGTGTCCCTCGGAGAATGGCAACTTTTATACCAGATCGTGATGGAAGATAAAAGGCAGTTTTTAGAGTTGACTTTTCCTGCCTTGCCCAAGTCAGCATTACATCTGACATTATGAGGTACCTAGGGCAGGACTCAAGAAAAAACAGCCTGTGGGCCAGACATTGTCTGTTGTTATGAAGTTTTATCGGAATACAGCCATGTCCATTCATTTACCATTGTCTGTGGTTGCTCCTGCTACAATTGCTGAGTTGAGGGGTTGTAACAGAGACCATACAAACTGCAAAATTGTAAATATTTACTATCTGGCCTTTTACAGAAAGTTTGCCAGCCCTAATCTAGAGCTTGATACAATAAAGGAAAATAACTAACATCTTCCCTCCCACCTACCCCAAAAGCCTTGGCCTCTGTCCTCTCCTGGGAACACAGCCATAAAAATGCCTTACCACTCTCCATAAATCTGAAATTCACAAGGCACTTAGCCAAAAATATAAATTAAAAAATAACTGTGAAAACCTCATATTAAACCTAAAATACTGAGATCAACCAGTTGGGGCCAAATCAGACAGATTCTCACTGATTGCAGCATTAACAAGTGCTACCAAGTATAGAAAAGGCCTCCCTCTCTCGTTCTGTTGTGCCAAGTACCTCAGTCCAGGAAGCTTGGGTTTCTCTGTCTTAGGTGGGGACAGGAAAAGGAGGGAGCGAGGGCAGTTGGCAGACAACAGCAGCATTGGAGGGGGCATTTGGTTGAATGTCCTGGGCTGCTGACTCCAGCTTGAGAAAAACCTGAGGTAAGAAACCTTTCTTAGCACTTCTCGCTCCGAGCTCATGCTGCCTCTACTGAACTTCTGAAACTGACCTTTGCTATTTCTCTCTTTCACTCTCTCACATTCAGTCTTGCATAAAAACCAGACTTCCCTTATGACCTTTATTTGCCTCTGAAATTAGAAATGCGTTTTATAGGTTTTGTTTAATAAAAGTAATGAATTGGCCTAAGACCTATGATGACAAAGTGGCTGGTTTGTAACACATTCTTTGAAAAGTACTTTCTACGTATTATGTGGTATCACAGAAAGGATGCAGCAATATCCCCGCCCTTATTAGCCAAGAATATGGTTGAGAAGTAAATAAGGTAGCTGGGTCAGCCTTTCCTCCGAAAGTGTAGGAGAAAAAAAAATACCTCTTTCCCTGACAGTGACTCCTTCTTGCAGCCCCTGCAGCTTCATTTTCCTACCTCAATATCTGAAACCACCAAGTTGTGTGAAAGGCTGCTGGGTAAAGCTGCTCCTGAGCCAGGAATGTGGTTGTGTAGAAGAGGTGAGGTCTTGGAGTCTGACCCTCTTGGGTGTGAATGTGGGCTCAGCCACTTTGCTCTCTGGCTGTGTGACCTTGGGCAAGTCACTCAACTTCTCTGAATCTATCTTCTCATCTATAAAAAGACAGTCATAAAACCTAACCTTGTACATTTGTTATGAAATCAGAAAATAGTATGTGCAAGATGTCTGAGTCTTCTGCCTTGTACAGAGTAGATATTTATTATGTATAATAGTATTTTTTGTCTCAGCTATTTTTCTTGTTAACTCTAAGGTCTGCTAAGCAGATGGTATCTCCTTACCACTCTTTCTGGTTGGTTATTTATTGATGATGGGGGATGTAGCAAGTTGGTTAGCTGAATCCATTGTAATTAAAAGTTTACATTACTATTCAGAATGGTACCCATAACTCCTGTATCTGAGCATTTACAATGTATGACAGACAACATCCCACTGGACAGATGTGCATAGGAGACCACAATAATGGACCTAAACAACCCCCTACCTAAGGGGGCTACTTTGTGACATGATAGGAAGGGCCCTTCCAGCCTGGTCTTTCTCTGGGCTCTGGGCCAAACATCTCCCAAATAGCCTCGCCCTTGGAATAACCCTTCTTTGTAAGAGGCATGTTCCTGAACCCATTAGGATGTGATGTCCGTGTCAGGAAATGGAGACCCAAAGTACCTGTGGCTTAGAGAAGTTTATTTTTCTCCCCCATAAAATTCTGGGGTGGTCAGCCCAACACTGTGGGTGCCCCTATTCGGGGACGTCCTTACAGACCCAGGTTCCTTCTCTCTTACTCTGAAATCATCTCATGGTCTAAAGTGTTTGCTCACCACTAGCCTCCTTCTGCACTCCAGCCAGCAGGCCATAAGCCAGGCTACAGAATGGGGTGAATGTAATACAATAGCAATAAAATTAAAAATTTTTAAATTCTTTAAAAAAAAGGAAAGAAAAGGGACAGATGATCATGAGATGTTTTTTAAGCAAGTTTCGCAGAGGCTGCTACAGAACACACCCACTTAGTCTCATTGGCCTGAACTTCATCATGTGGCCCTACCCAGCAGCCACATAAGCTGGGAAAGGTCAGCTTTATTCTGGGCAAACATGAACTCCATAAAAATGCCTGTGGGTGTCCAGATTGAGTGGGTTCACGCCAAGCCAGGGTAAGGGGGTGACACCTCCTCTACCAGGAGGTCCATGGCTGCCCTGTCTGCTCTGAGAGTGATGACTGAGAACCCCAGGCAGATGGGGACTGCCTTTCAGAAATTCATTTCGTTTACTGACCTTTTGGCTTCAAAGGTAAGAGTGTGGACACATCCTAGTTAGGACCTTTGCCAGCTCTGCAATCTTGGACACATTTCTAAACCTGTCCACATCCCAGTTTCTTCAACCATTAGGTGAGGCTAATAATACTAACCACTTCATAGAGCTGTCATGAGGATTAAACAAATTAGCAAAGTATTTAAGACCATTCCCAGTACATGTAAGTGTTCAGTAGTGCTGGCTATTATTATTAGAAACCTAAAACCTTGTTAGAAAAGAAGTGTTCTTTTCTTCACCTTTTGTTTCTGTAAACAGTACTAGTCTTCTCTTTCAGATGGCAGGTGGTGGTTTTGGAAATGCAAGCAGGATTCTTCAAGTCCTCCACCCTCCATGTTACCCAAAGGAATTGAGATTCTTTTTTTTTTTTTTTTTTTTTTTTAAAAGATTTTATTTCATTATTTCTAGAAAGAGGGGAAGGGAGAGAGGGCGAGAGACATCAATGTATGGTTGCCTTTCACCTGCCTCCAGCTACAGAGCTGGCTGGAGACCTGGTTTGCAACCTTGTTATGTGCCCTGGCTGGGGAATCGAACCTGCAACCTTTGGGTTCGCAGGCTGGCACCTTACCCACTGTGCTACCA